>CAJFCP010000180.1:34908-68071 GCA_904066005.1 Synergus itoensis
GGATTAAAACCCTTAAATTAAAATGTCTTGAAATCTTGCGAAAACTCCTGAATATCCTTAAATCATTTTAAACTTTTTTGAAAATCCTTTGAAGTTGCTTAAAATCTCTTAAAATCCCTTAAAATTCTTTGAAATTCCTTAGAATTAAATGAAATTCCTTAAAATATCTTGAAATTCATTTGTCACTTAAAATCTCCTAAAATCCTAAGCAATTTCCGGTAAATTTCTGCTAGTAAATAAATAAAAATAAAAAATATTTTTTGGAATTCTTTTAATTTGATATTCTTAATCTAATAAATATAAAATATAAAAAAATAAAAAAACTTCGTCAGACTAGACGTCTGAAACTTCAACCTAATTAGGAAAGTTGCCTCCTAATATTAAAATTTTGTTATAATGAAAATTATAAAATTAATGAAATTAATTCGATTTTACACTCGACGTGAAACTATGTGGATAGAGCGACAGGAGATCGTCTGAACTGTGAACATAATGTCAGTACTTTTATACTTGGAAAATATGCAATGAACGGCTTTCGCTACGTGTCGATAGTCTGGAAAGCAAAATCGTTCAGGCACTTGCCTCTCACATAACTCCGCAATCAATATTAAACTAAACTAAAATTATTAAACAAACATACAAATTTTATTTTTCAAGCATTTTATCACTTTAAAAATCATTTTTAAAAAATAACCCGACCAGGAATCGAACCCCAGATACATGGTTTCATATCTGTGTTTACCCAACTGACCTATTTTCTCAACATGTTTTTAAATCCGCTGAGTCTTTAATTTTTATGTCCTCTGGCCGAATTTCAATCTAGCATGTTAATTAATTGAAGTTGAAGTATACCGATAATTTTTTTATTTTATTTTCCATGTCTCGGAATCCTAATTTTGATTCGGGCCGCAAGGTATGAACTTCTTGCGAACTTGTTAGGACGGCATGACGAATACCGTATCGACGTCGACCGGTCGCTCTATCCGAACCGTTACGATTCCCATTCAGATAAAAATCAAAGTCAACACTTCTACGACCTTCCACAATGGTGAACAGAACAGTCTTTAGTTTACATGCTATTTACATAAATTTCATTAAGGATATCTTTCAAATGTCTAAAATTAAGAAAGATTACTTGAAAAAGCGTTAGCAACCTTAAAAAGGGGCTTGAGGTGCACCAAAATCTAGAAATACCACAATAATCTATTATTTTAATTTTTTACCTAACCCAAGATGACTTTTCACTAGCTAATGATTCGAAAACTTAGTGCAACCTTTAAAAAAATGTTAAATAAGATCGATTGGTATTTCTCTATTGCTCTATTCCTACAAAGGAACGTTATAACATTTGCCGACCACGGAGTAGAAAAGTCGGCGACCCGACAATTTTTTGCTGCCCCCTCTTCTTCCCACTTGAACAACCTTCACCATCTCGTTTCCTTCGCAAAGAGTAATCTCGCAAACACGCGTGACTGATTCACTTCGAGACCGTTACGGCATTTATCTTTTCTCTTCTCCTTCGATTTTTGATCGAGTTCAACAAGGTTCAATACAATTAGAACCCCGAATCAGCTTTCAGATAGTAATTTATATTTTCGTTAACGTAATTATATTCTAGATAAAAAGCTAAACGAAAATGTCCTTTAGAGTTCATCAATCCGACTAGTGGTTTCCGAATTAGAACGATTTTACTCAAGAGCGGTGGGATCGAAGTTCCACGTACACTGCGCATGCCTGAAGATCTACTACGCATGCGTGGAGATTTACTACGCATGCGTGGAGATTTACTACGCATGCGTGGAGATCTACTACGCATGTGTACGACCCTTTGCGCACTATATGGTCGCGCGAGCATCCTTCATCTTTAAGCATCTCCACAACGAAAACTACTCGTCCAAAAAAAATTTCGTAAAATACTTTCTTGTTCGTTATTTCACACAGAATACACTTCTTTAAGCCTTGCTCCTATTTTCCCAAGATCAGCGGAGTTTTAAAGACCAAAAATGGTGTATTCGTCGAAGCGGAACTCTTGTTTAAAATTTCTTTTGCTGAAGTAAAATTCGATTATTCCCAAGAGTCATTTCTTCCACTCGACTGAGTCTTTTGATCATTTTATCGACTAGAGTTCTAAGAGCTTCTTCAATTTTGTAATTCGCACAGAGTTGAACGCAAAGCGTTGACCATTTTCATTCGAGGGGAAGAATTTGAGACTTTCTACCTCATTATCATATCGCAGTTGAATCTTAAGACAGGGAGAATTCCATGAAGCTAAACTACAATGTCGGCATACTTCGCCGGTCATATACTCGTCGAATCGTGAAATAAAAACATCAGAGAACGAATTGATGCCTGATGCGCTGCCCGTATCGCTGACAATTCCGGGCTGCTTCCGGAATTCCCACTTCCGGATCTTTCACTGAAGATATTGTTTTGGTAATGCGACTCCACTCCCCAGTTTTCCACGAATTCCAGTGGGACTCGAAAAATGTCGTTCCATGTCATTAATTTCTTATAACTTGTAGTGTATACTTCTCGAATTTTTTTTTTATGGAAAAATATAACTTTTATGACTTTCTAAAGTCTTTAAGTTGAAAATATCATATACGATGTTGTGTGGCATGAAAAAAATGCTGGAATTCCACCTCTGCAGAACCGTTAGGTGGAGACACTAATTATTGCAGCCCAATTACAACTCGAGCGATGGATGCTCAGATAGTACTTAATTATGACAATAAATGTCAGTCCTCATATATAAATTGAATTACAAAAATAAAATAAAATATAGTAATCGAGAACCGGTTTTATTAGGTCTTTAATTTCGCCTACTTACCAACCTACTATATAGTTTTGACATAAAGTGATTTTTTTATTAATTGAAAGGTAGAAAATATGTGTCAAGGATGTGGAGCGACAAAACTTAATCTGCCAACCGTACAAGTTTTACGCATTAATGACCGATAGTTTATCAAGCACTCATAATGCACCTAACACGTTCCCAATGCTAATTTACCAGTAAGCTTGTGGAAAAGGGCCCTGATAAAGAAATCGTTGACTTACTTGCATTGTTCCCGAGTTATCTTTATTACTTGTTAGAGCTAATTAAACACCTGGGCAAGATTTATAAATTCTCGCGAGAATTGGCAACTGGAAATTTTCTGTCAGATTGAAAAGTCTGAATTTCCTATTCATAACTATTTCTATCTTTAATTGCAAAATTTGAATTTATAATTTTAAAAAATGCCTAGATAGACTTGTAAATGAAAATTGCAAGTTTGCTTAACAGTAATTAATATAAATTACGTAAGATCTTGT
This sequence comes from Synergus itoensis, assembly GCA_904066005.1. NCBI lineage: Eukaryota > Metazoa > Arthropoda > Insecta > Hymenoptera > Cynipidae > Synergus > Synergus itoensis. The sequence goes on from CAJFCP010000180.1 coordinate 38,221, forward strand.
TCGAAGCTAAGTAGTCATTTCCGATAGACATATTCCTCATTCCTGTATCCAGATCTGAGGTAAAAGGGAAAGAAGCTATCATTAATGGGTTTCCTCGAGAGTAACGTACCTCCATCCGCTCTTAAGTTAACAGAAAAACGCATTCTAACGAAGAAAATGCTGGCGAAGACCTGTCTGTGAAGGTCGCACTTCCGGTTTTATCACTACACTTTACATTTGCATTCGGAGATATTTACTGTCACCTTACGCCTTGTTTCTAAATCAAGTTCCGTATCAAAACATCCTGTATAGTTTCTTTTGTATTTACTTAGTTTCTTATTTATTTTTTTTTTCAACACTGAGGGAAAATTCACTAATGTATGTTCAAAATCATTAGCTAGTAATTTTCTATATAAAAAACATAATTAGTTACTTAATTAAACAGATTTAGGCTGAACCACGAAATGATAAGACATTAAGATCTACTGCGCACGCTCCATAGATCGTCACGCCTGATTGGTTCAATTTGAAATTACTATAAGAATAAAACAACGCGCCCTGAAAAAACCTTCCTTGAGACGTTTTTTTCTAATTATTCTATTCTATTTTTTTTTTAATTATTACTAGTAAATCAACACGCGCGCTCAGCGCGCGATTATTTTGTATTCCTTCTTACAACTTCAAGTCATTCAAAGCCCAATCAGATTTGCAATAATAATTTATCCTAGATTTTCAAGAAATTTTGTGACACCATTTTTTTAGAGAGGAATTTCAAAAGGGATTTTGATGATTTTTAAGTAATTTTCATTAAATTCAAAAGAATTTTATAATTTCTAAATGATTTTGTAGAATTTTAAGGGATTTCAGGATATTTCTTGGAATTTTAAAGGAATTCATGCAATATTAAGAGATTTATTAAGGAATTTTAATGGATTTTGAATGTTGGAAAATTTGGAGGAATTTTAAGATATTTCAACGAATTTTAAAGGAATTCATGCAATATTAAGAGATTTTTTAAGGAATTTTAATGGATTTTGAATGTTGGAAAATTTGGATGAATTTTAAGACATTTCAACGAATTTTAAGGGATTTGGAAGGTTTTGTGTGATTTCAAATACTTTCAAGGGATTTTGACGATTTTCAAGTAATTTTCACTAAATTCAAAAGAATTTTAGAATTTCTAAATGATTTTGTAGAATTTTAATGAATTTCAGGATATTTCTTGGAATTTTAAAGGAATTCATGCAATATTAAGAAATTTTTTAAGGAATTTTAATGGATTTTGAATGTTGGAAAATTTGGAGGAATTTTAAGATATTTCAACGAATTTTAAGAGATTTGGAAGGTTTTGTGTGATTTCAAACAGTTTCAAGGAATTTTGACGATTTTCAAGTAATTTTCACTAAATTCAAAATAATTTTAGAATTTTTAAATGATTTTGTAGAATTTTAAGGGATTTCAGGATATTTCTTAGAATTTTAAAGGAATTCATGCAATATTAAGAAATTTTTTAAGGAATTTTAATGGATTTTGAATGTTAGAAAATATGGAGGAATTTTAAGATATTTCAACGAATTTTAAGGGATTTGGAAGGTTTTTTGTGATTTTAAACAGTTTCTAGGGTTTTAAGGAATTAAAAAATTTTTCGTTGAATTTCGAGGAATTTTCAGATTAACGTATCGTAAGGAATTTAACGATTTTTAAATGATTTTAAAAGAATTCAAGGGATTTTTATGATTTATAAAAGATTTTGTGAAATATTAAAGGATTGCATAGAATTTGATGAGATTTGTAATAATTTTCATGAATTTTATCGTAGAATTTTAAGGAATTTTCAAAATTTCCTACGAATTTTAAGAAATTTTAACGAATTTTAACGAATTTTAACGAATATCAGGAGATTTTTTTAACTTTTAAAATGTTGTATGAATTTTGAAGGATTTAAAATTTTTTTTGGGTACTTTTATTGAGGGATTTCAAAAAACTTTAATGACTCAAGAGATTTCGTAGAATTTAAAAAGATTTTTAAAGTTATCGTCAAATTTTTAGGGATTTCAAGACGTTTTTCTGATTTTCTAAAGATTTTGTGGATTTTTAAGGATTTCATGAAATCTTAAGTGATTTGAAGGCATTTTCAAAGAATTTAAGATTTTTTGATAAGTTTTACTAAAAACTTGTGAAATTTTACAGGTTTTCACTGTATTTTATGAGATTTCTAATAATTTTAAGGAATTTCAAGTTATTTTGCTGATTTTAAAATAATTTTGTAGAATTTTTAAGGATTTCGTGGAATTTTTTTGAGGATTTCTAAGAATTTTTAGATATTTTCACAAATTTTAACGAATTTCAAGAGGTTTCTAATAATATTTTAAGAGATTTTAACGAATTTTGTAGGATTTTGAAATTTTTTGTAAAGTCTTAAGCATGGGTTAACCCATCAAATTTTTAAATTTTTAACCCATCAAATTTTTAGGGATTTTAAGACGTTTTACTGATTTTTAAAAGATTTTGTGGATTTTTAAGGATTTCATGAAATTTTAAAGGATTTTAAGGTAGTTTAAGAGAATTTAAGAGATTTTTATGAGTTTTATAAAAAAACTTGTGAAATTTTAAAGAATTTCATGGTATTTTATGAGATTTCTAATAATTTTAAGCAATTTCAAGATATTTTCTGATTTTCAAAAAATTTTGTAGAATTTTTAATTATTTTGTGGATTTCTAAGAATTTTTAGATATTTTCACAAATTTTAACGAATTTCAAGAGGTTTCTAAGAATATTTTAAAGAGATTTTAACGAATTTTGAAGAATTTCGAAGTTTTTTACAATTTAAAGTCATTCAAAAGCCAATCAGGTTTGCAACAACAATGTATTCGAGATTTTCGAGACATTTCGTGACACCACTTTTTTAAGATAGGATATTTTCTAATTATTCTTTAAATATTAAAAATATTTGGCATTTAGAATACAATAGTTGATATTACGTGATCAGTTACGTTAAAGAGAAAATTACCAGGTCGGAGGACAGAGGTGAAAACTCTTTACTCATCGTAATTAAGTCACGCGGACCGTAACATATTAATAGCAGTATCCGGCATCTATGTTGAAACCAATGTTGACAAAGCCCCTATATAATTTACAACTATTTATTTATTCATACCTAAATATTTCGAGTTAAAAAAGTGCATTTTGAGTACGAAAAAAAAATAAAGAAGTCGAAGATATATTGCAAAAATAAGCTCTTTTGAAACCACTTTCATATTTTCTAACTTGTTATCGAAATCCGATATTTTTTTTTTAGTCAACTGAAATGACAACTTTCCTGATCGATTTTCTAAAGTTATATCTTATGATAGTTTCTTCGATGAATCGAGAACACGTCTGCGTTTCGAGTGTCAACTTTCGCTAAGATCAATGGACAACATTCCCTCTTGAAACATTTTCTCAAGCAGATCTTATTTTCCAGGTTTGACTTGTTCCTAAGAAAACGGCCAGAAAAGTTTCACTCACTTTTAGGAAAATTTTCTAAGAATCCTGCTCTCCGAGAAATTTCACTTTTGATTAAAAATGCAGGAATTTTCCATAAAGATCATTACCAAAGTCGAATTAGTTCAACAATCAAGTCTTTTTTCCAATCCGTCAAATTTCCATATTTCCGTAATGTAAAATGATTGAGAACTTCAAAAAATAATGAAAATTCCTTTTTCAGGCGACTACGATATTCCAGGAGTGGAGCCTTTGCCAACTTTTCAAACCCCAGGTAGCGATGCCGTAGCGACGGTGGTCGAAACGAAAAATGAATTCCCCACCAAAGAAGTAGACTCGAAATCGTCAATCGACAGCAAAAAGAAAACCATCGTCGATTTTAAACCAAAAAATGAGCTCAAGTACCAGAAACCCCTCAAGGATGAGCCAAAAATGGAAGAGACGACAACATGGGAGCCAACGACGGAAACCACCACTATGGAGGATTTCGAAATAACGACCGAAGAAGAAAGAATGATGTCGGATGAAAAAATGGTCATGATGGACCAAAAACTAGAGGAGAATGTCACAGACGGACTTCCAATTTTAGTTCAAGGCGTTCCAAACTTGGTTCCAACTCTCGATTTGGTCCAAACGACTTCGAGCACCGAAATTCCTCTAATGGTGAACATTTCTACGACTGAAAGTGCCAAGATGAATGATTCTATGACTGAAAGTGTCAAGATGAATGATTCGACGACTGAAAGTGCCAATAACGAGGAGGAAATTACAACAACGATGGAAACGACTTCATCGAGGGCCAGAGCTCTCAATATATCCGCACCCGAACCAACGAATTCCTTGCATGCAAACTTAACGGACCTCAGTGACGTCAGCATGGACGATGAAGACAAAGAAGTGGAAGGTGTGTTTTTTTTAATTAAACTAGCAGACCAACACGCGCGCTACGCGCACGATTATTTATTTAATTTCTTACAACTTCTATAGTCATTAAAAAATCAATGAAATTTCGCTGATTTAAATTTAGAGAGTAGGTTTGAAACAACAATGTATTCGAGATTTTAGGGACATTTCGTTACATCATTTTTTTTAGAGAGGTATTTCAAGAGGTTTCAAGGAATTTTAATGGATTTTGATTATTTTCAAATGAGTTTCTAAAGATTTTAGGGATTTTAAAAAGATTTCGTAGAGTTTTAAGGTATTTCAGGATATTTCGCGGAATTTTAACGGAATTCATGAAATTTTAAGAGAATTTTTAAAGCTAAGGGATTTTAAATGTTTTAAAATTTTGTAGAATATTAATAAGAGGTTCTAAGAACTTTAAGAGATTCCAAGGAGTTTTAAGCGATTTCTAATGTTTTCGTGAAATTTTGAGGAATTTTAAGAGAATTCAGAAGATTTTTATGAATTTTAGAATATTTTATAGGATTTAAAGGTTTTAAAAGTTGTCAGGTGATTTTATTGATTTTTCTAATTTTTAACATATTTTGTAGAATTTTTAAGGATTTCATGGATTTTGATAAGACTTCTAAGGATTTTAAAAGATTCTAAATGTTAAAAAATTCCAAGAGTTTTTTTTGTATGAATTTTTAGAGATTTTTGCTAATTTTAACTTTAATTTCAAGAGATTTATGATTTAAATGGTTTTTGTGGATTTTTAAGGGATTTCAAGAGGTTCCTGGGAGTTTTAAGAGATTTCAAAGGGTTTCAGAGAATTTTAAGGGACTTTAAGGAATTTTAAATGTTTTAATATAATTTTCAAGAATTTTAAAAGAAGTCAAGAAATTTTAATAATTTTAAAAATATTTTATGGAATTCTAAATAATTTTGTGAAATTTTAAGGAATTTTCTGATTTTTAGAAGATTTTTTAGAATTTTAAGTATTTCATGGAATTTAATGAGGTTTCTAATAATTTTAATAGATTTTAAAGGACATCAAGGGGTTTTAAATGTCATCGTATAATTTAAAGAATTTCAAGCAGTTTCTGGGAATTTTAAGAAGTTTTCACGAATTTTAAAAAATTTCATGAGAGTTTTATGTGTTTTAGATTATTTTATGAGGTTTAAAGGATTTTGAAGTTTGTCAAGTAATTTTATTGATTTCACTAATTTTTAAAAGATTTTTTAGAATTTTTAAGGATTTCATGGAATTTGATAAGATTTCTAAAGATTTTAAGAGATTTCAAAGGGTTTCAGAGAATTTTAAGGAATTTTAAATGTTGTAATACAATTTTCAGGAATTTTAAATAATTTTGTGAAATTTTATGAGTTTTCTAATAATTTTAAGAGATTTTCTGATTTTTAGAAGATTTTATAGAATTTTAAGGATTTCATGGAATTTAATGAGATTTATAATAATTTTAATAGATATTAAAGGACGTCAAGGGACTTTAAATGTTATTGTAGAATTTAAAGAATTTCAAGTAGTTTCTCTGGGAATTTTATTGATTTCTCTAAGTTCTAAAAGATTTTTTAGAATTTTTAAGGATTTCATGGAATTTGATCAGATTTCTAAAAATTTTAAGAGATTTCAAAGAGTTTCAGAGAATTTTAAGGGAATTTAAGGAATTTTAAACGTTGTAATATAATTTTCAGGAATTTTAAAAGAAGTCAAGAGATTTTAATAATTTTAAAAATATTTTATGGAATTTTAAATAATTTTGTGAAATATTATGAGATTTCTAATAATTTTAATAGATTTTAAAGGACGTCAAGGGACTTTAAATGTTATCGTATAATTTAAAGAATTTCAAGCAGTTTTTATGGGAATTTTAAGAAGTTTTCACGAATTTTAATAGATTTCAAGAGAGTTTTAGAATATTTTATGGGGTTTAAAGGATTTAATATTTTGTCAGGTAATTTTATTGATTTCTCAATTTTAAAATTTTTTTTTCAATTTTTAAAAGATTTTATAGAATTTTTAAGGATTTCATGGAATTTCATAGGATTTCTAAAGATTTTAAGAGATTTTAAATGTTAAGAAATTCCAAAAAGTTTTTGGGAGTTTTAAGAAATCTTCAAGAATTTTAAGGGATTTCAAAGGTTTTCGTGAAATTTTAAGTGACTTGAAAAGGTTTCTGGGTAATTTAAGATATTTTAAGGGATTTTAAATTTTGTGAAATTTTATGAGATTTCTAATAATTTTAATAGATTTTAAAGGACGTCAAGGGGCTTTAAATGTTATCGTATAAGCAGTTTTTCTGGGAATTTTAAGAAGTTTACACGAATTTTAAAAGATTTAAAGAGAATTTTATGAGTTTTAGAATATTTTATGGGATTTAAAGGATTTTAAAGTTTGTCAGGCAATTTTATTGATTTCTCTAATTTTTAAAAGATTTTATAGAATTTTTAAGGATTTCATGAAATTTGATAAGATTTCTAAAGATTTTAAGAGATTTTAAATGTTAAGAAATTTCAAGCTAGGTTTTTGGAATTTGTAGAGCTCTTTACGAGTTTTAACTTATATTTCAAGACATTTATGATTTTAATCGTTTTTGTTGATTTTTAAGGGATATCAAGAGGTTTTTGGGAGTTTTAAGAAATCTTAACGAATTTTAAGGTATTTTGAAGGTTTTCCTGAAATTTTTTTCGCCATTAGTTTTCTTTTCTTCTTTCAACTTCAAGTCATTCAAAAGCCAATCAGGTTTGCAACAACAATGTATGCGAGATTTTCGAGACATTTCTTGACACCACTTTTTTAAGATAGGATAGGAATATAGCGATAAATAGTTTCAGTGTAGAGAATTTAATGAGATTAACTAACTTGTGTTCAAATGATTGAAATTGTCTTATGCTTTGCAGGTGGCGAGTACATTGCCTCACATAACGAAACAAACATGAATATTTCCTTGGCGCTGCTTCCAACAACTGGAGTTTGCATCGAGGGTAATAAAACTTACGCACTAGGAGAAAAAGTTGTACGAGGTTGCGACGAAAAATGCATGTGTGGGGAAGATGGAAAAGTAATTGATTGTAAACCTCTCTGTATAAATCCTTATGTTAGAGCTGGAAGGGAAGTTCCAGATCCTCTTTGCGAGGAGAAGCTAATTGCTGAAGAACCATGTTGTGCGATCATGGTTTGTGCTGAAGACTCTGGTGAGCAACCAAATCATTTTTTTTTTTTCAAATAGAAATGAAGCTAAAATGACAATAATACATAATTAATTTGAATTTTCAGCAACAGAACCAGATGAGACTTGTGTTTTTGGGAACAAGACTTTGACAAGGGGTCAAAAAGCAGAAGATGGATGTTCGAAAATTTGCATTTGTGAAGCAGGAGGTACTTTGAAGTGCCAACCTAGATGTCCACCGAACGACACAACTTCCGGTGTAACTCAACACGATCGCTGTGTGGCCTTAACGGATCCAAGGTAATCGCCACCAATTACATACTCAGATACCATCGCTACTTATAGGTTGTTACTCTCTACAAGAGTGCTTCTCAGATACAATGAAATTGTTACTCAATCATTATTCCTTACTTCCATTTTCTTAGTCTTATCAAGATGTAAAGAAAAATTTACCTTTGTTTGTAATAATAAATTTTCTAAACATTGAACTTTTATTTCAGTGATGCGTGTTGCACAATTACCCTCTGTGATGTAACTATCGGAGACGAGCTAAAACCTGAAAATCCAGGAGAAATTTGTGTCAACTTAACAGATGTCAAAGTTCTGAATTCGACTGCAATTAAACTAAAATTGTCAACAAAGTCATCTGAGAATATGACAATTGAACTCTCGGAAGACAATCATGTTTGGAGGCGTGTCAAACCAGACAAAGGTTACCTTTTAAATTTAAATACTTCAAGAGCATAACGTATTTAAGTAAAAAATTTAAATACCATTTCCATTTTGATTGTATTTTCAGAGGGTATTGTTTCCGGATTGGAACCAGCTCACAGCTACTACCTCCGAGTTAATGAAAATGGGCGACTGGGTCAAGCTATCCACGTCTCCTTATTAGCTGAGGTGATCAAGACCAACATCACAGAAAAAGCTGACAAAAACACCTGCACCCATCGAGGAAATACTTACAAGATTGGTGCCGAGTGGTATGACGAGTGCGTTTCTATTTGCACTTGTAATAAGGACGGAAAGACTGAATGCTCGACGATCTCATGTCCCACGGACTTTGGATTGGACGTTCTGGATCCGCAATGTCTGGATTGGGAGACTGTCCCTCCTGATTTCGAACCCAAGGCCCCAAATTGTTGTCCTCAGGTTGGTTGGGATCTTCAGTATGACTTGAAGTCTGTCATCTTTAAATCCTTTAGCTTTTATTATCAAACAATCTATATTCGCAGGAAGTAAGATGCAGAGACAATGGTTCCTGCACCTACAGTGGAAAGGTCTACGAAAACTGGAGCGAGCTTCCTGCAAACGTAACAGGTTGCGAGAAAAGATGCTACTGTGAATTGGGCAATGTTTCTTGCACGAATGCGTGCCCTCCAGTAACTGCCCAGCCACCAACCACCCTAGAATGTCCACCTCACCAAGCAAATCTAACCCACTTGCCAGGAGACGAATGTTGCATGCACTGGGTCTGCAGTCATTTACCAATCCATTCAGGTATGTTCTCAAAGAATAAGTATTCATCTAGCACGAATTGAGACTTGTGAATTATCAAATAACCCTCTCCTATCGTAGAAAATAAGCATTTAAAATCAACCTGCTCTCTATCTCCTTATTTTCCCCTTCCACTTGTTGTTCCTAACAATTTCCTATAATGATTGATATGTTAATAAGTTAACTGGTGAAGGTCTCCTTATAACGAACCCCAATGCTTTGTGATGGATGCTTGACCTAACATGGTGCCGACCTGACTGGATCTCTTATCCTTGTATGAAGAACCGAAAGTTCTTCGTAAATTGATTGTGCAACTATTCAAAAATCACAAAGTAGATTCCTCTCGAGATGGTTGCATGCTTCACTCCGAACGGTTGTAAGGCTTGTACATATAAAGATATATCGGATGCTCTAAATATGCATGGACTTTGGACAACTTGGGACTGATCACTGATCACTGACCATTCTGACACTCGACTTTACTTATTGCAGGAGCGAACACAACGTTCGCGATTCCCGGCCCCATAGCCACAGACGCGATCAGTGACGATAGCAAAAAACCGAATAACAAGTCAGAAATGTCCAGGCCCATCCAGGAAACGGAGAGTGGTACCTACCCCTGGAAAGGTCCCAAAAAGTCCCAGAGTTCGAAACCGATCATGAGTGCTCCTGATCATAGTGTTATCCACTATCCTATGGACCCGGGTCATCCCACTTTTCCCTACAATGGTCCTTACAATCCTGACTATAAACCCATCTCGCCAAACGTCGAAGAAATTTTCCACCTACCACCTAACTCTGAAAAAACTGCACCCCCTCTCAAGGAAAAGTCTAAATCCAAATCCGATTCCAAGAAACCTGTAGATCCCTTAAAGCCTCACAAAGATACTCTCGAATTCCCAGGACCTTTTGCCCCTGACAAGTTCCCTGGTGAAACTCTCAATAAACTTCCTCCGAAGGAAGATCATGTTGAAGATCCGCGGATTGTTCCTCTCAACACCCATAATCAATCCTCTGGCTCAGTCTATGACTTCATCCCTGCGAATGGAGAAAATATCCCTCCTGATCAATTTGATTCCCAGTTTGAAAATCCAGCCGCTGGACCTCCTTATCGAGGATCTGGTAAAGCTGAAGCTAACGATCCTAACTTGGTGATTCCATCTCCTCCCAAGAAGAAAGATTCGTCATCCAATGACGGGAAAGTCAAACCTCCGGTTGGAGCTAAACCCAATCAAGGACAAAAGATTCCTAGCTATTCCAACATTCCTGATTATCATGATGAGTATCATCCAGTTCATCCCTTATCCCAAAATCCTGCCTTCACTGAACTTGAACATGGTCCTCCTCCAGGACACCCAGGTCTTTATGACCTCCATAACAAAATTGTGGGTCAGAAGAACCCACCTGTGAATCAAATTAATCCTTACTTTGAAAATAATGCTCCTGTGCCTCCAAAGAAGGGTACTATCTTCGCTCAAAAACATGAAAATGGAGAGACCACCATTCATATTCACACCCCGGAGATTCCTAACTCTCCTCATCAAATTGAGGAATTGCTATCTCAGTTTGCTTCCCATGATCCTAATCTTGGTTCCTTCCAACAATATCCTGAGGGTATTTCCCATAATGTGGCGGGACTCACTCCACCTCCTTTGCCACCTCACCCTGACGATCATGTTTCGCAATCTGGGTTCACGCACTTGAACCACCCGTTCGCAGCACAAACGCCCAACCAGTCAGGTTCGTCCCCAATTTAGAAAAACATTTTTCAGGTCTTTCTGATGCTTGATTCTAAATGACGATAGTTCATTTAAAAATGTAATACAAGTCTTGTGAAACAGTTCCTCCTTTACTAAGATCTTCTTCCTCATGCAGGATCCGGACACGGAATCCATCAAGGTTTTCCAATTACTGGTCCACCACCAGGATTCACTGATCATGTTGGTCAACAGGAAGAAGTCACTGTTCAAGCTTTGGAAGCTCTGAATGAACACACTGTTCGATTAGTCTTCACTGTTCCAAGTATCTTCGTAGGACTTGAAGGAAGAGTCGAACTTCGCTACACCAGTGAAAAGACGTAAGTTTGGGAAGCTAATTTCCTCGGATTTAGAGAAATCTAGGTCTGCCTTATTCTAATTCTAAACTTCAATTACAGAAACCTTGACACGTCGACTTGGAAGTCTCAAGAGTTTGCACCACCTGCTGATTTGATAGCAACTCAACAGTTGGAATTTGAGTTGGGAGACCTGAAACCCTCGACAGAGTATAGGGTCCAGATTATAGTCAAGCTCCTCAAGCTAAACAATACTCCTATGAGTAAAATCTACAGCGTAAGGACCCTGGAAAAACTTCCAGAAGTTTCGACTCTGCCTCCTATAATTCCAATCAAAGCAAACCTCAGGATCCAGGATATCAACTCCACCTGGGTCAATGTGCACTGGAAGACTCTCAGTGACACTGAACTTCAATTCATAGACGGAATTCAACTGAGATATAAGGAACCTGATAGCCAGATTTATATTACAACGCCTATGATTCATAGGAAAGTGACGAATTATGAGATTGAGAATCTCAAGTCTTCGACGAAGTATGAAGTCCAGATTTCATTCATACCTTTCCCTGGACAGACGACTGAGTTGATCAGTGATGAGTTGGTCAGTTTATTTTCTCATCTAATTCACCAAATTTCCAGAGATTATTGTCTACCCTATTGAAAAACTTGATGTAAAAAATTACGTAAAAAATGACATAAAAATAGACGTAAAAGTTACGTCAAAAATGAGGTACAAAATGAAGTCAAAAACGACGTAAAAAATGACATCACGAATTGGGATAGTTTTTGACGTCACTTTTTACGTCATTTTTTACGACATTTTTTACATCATTTTTTTACGTCATTTTTTACGTCATTTTTTACATCATTTTTTACGTCATTTTTTACGTCATTTTTTTGACTTCATTTTTGACGCAATTTTTTACGTCATTTTTTACGTCAAGTTTTTCAATAGGGACGAATTGGGATAGTTTTTGACGTCACTTTTTACGTCACTTTTTACGTCATTTTTTACGTCATTTTTTTTTTAAATTAAAAAAACTTTACAAATCTATTTATTTTATTTCTTTCGGAGAACTGTAATAAATACGCAATTGAGTAGCACAAACTTGTTATTTATTAACTGTTATTTATAAACTGTTATTACTCTTTATTTAACTTCGATCGTAAATAATACATTTTCTGCGACAAGTACTTCCACACAAGTTTCACCCTGGCTTGCCGTGCAAAGCCTTCAAAAAAAAAAAAAAAAAAAAATGACGTAAAAAAATGACGTAAAAAATGACGTAAAAAATGACGTAAAAAAATGACGTAAAAAATGTCGTAAAAAATGACGTCAAAAACTATCCCAATTCGTGATGTCATTTTTTACGTCGTTTTTGACTTCATTTTGTACCTCATTTTTGACGTAATTTTTACGTCTATTTTTACGTCATTTTTTACGTAATTTTTTACGTCAAGTTTTTCAATAGGGTAGAATATATCAACTTTTCCAATTTCAGATTCACTTCACCACTTCCGAGGTACCTGATCCCTACTCCTTCAGCGTAAGGGCTGAGGTCGAAAACAAAAAATCCCAGGAGGTGGACATCTCCTGGAGTGGAGTTCCATATCCTGAAGATAAATACGTCAATATCTATAGAGCTATTTATCAAAGTGATACTGGAAAAGAAGACACGAGTGTTTTCAAAATTGCTAAGAGGGATTCTCCTGCAAAAACCACTATCAGAGACCTGAAACCTGGAACCAGATACCGACTGTGGATTGAGGTCTACCTAACAAACGGAAAAATTAAAAAGAGCAACGTCCTGGATTTTATCACCAAACCTGGTGGTCCTGCATATTTAGGTATATAACAATCTTAAATGTAACAAACTCCAGGGTTTTTTTTATGTCGATTCTAGAGAAGAATCCTGCTATACGCATTTATTTTTAACAATTCTGGGTATTTAATGCAAAAGTTATGATTCTTTTTCTTCTTTTTAGGAAAATTGGCATCAATCCCACTTCACGATGGGGATTATTATGGACCTTTGGTCATAGTTGCGATAGTAGCTGCTCTTGCAATTTTATCAACTCTCATTTTACTGATGATGCTCATGAAAAGAAGAACAAGTAGTAAAGCTGATATTTCGCCTCGAAAGACAACTTCAGCCTATGACAACCCTTCCTACAAGGTAGAATTACAACAAGAAACTATGGGTAATTTATTGCTTTTTTCTTCCTCCTAATTTTTTTTTTAATGCACCCACATCTTTTATAAATTTCTTATTTGCGCTCTATTCTAAAACTTATCTTATCTTTTAATATTCCAATTTCCATTGAGTAAGAATTAGATCAACGTTTTTCTATTTCTTTGCTCTTCACTGCAAATTCTTATTGATAAATTATTTTTAAAAATAAGGCGTAGAAATTGAATGTATAATTTTAATTTTCCAGACTTGTGAGGACGCTGTGACAATAACCAACGGGCGGAATAAACCAGCCGAGCATGAAATGGCCACAATAAATTCAAGTGCCAATGGCAAGGAAACGGCTTAAATCGTCTAACTTATTGCATCGTATTTATTTATCATCATACGTAGACGATACGTTAATTAAATCCGTCCATATAATCAACTTTCGAGTTGCAATTAAAAAATCTCGAGATTTGTTGCGATTTGATATGATAAGAATGAAATCAAATCAAGCAATGTCGTCGATTGTGTCAGGGATTCAGATACTGTGATGCTAAAGTGCAGTTGAAATCAAACCACAGTGGTATTTGAATCTGGGTCTGAAAGTTCATTGTATGAAAGTTTGTAAATAGAATTCATCTGCAATATTTGTGTCTTCACGAAACTTAAATTTAGAGAAAGAAAAAGTATTCGTTCCCTAATTATAAATATCTAATAATTAAAGTTATACGTAAGCGAAATTATATATAAGAAAAATTATAAGTAAGCGAAATTACACATAAGAGTAATTTTATATAAGCAAAATTATATTTAGGTATAATTACAAGTAAGAAAAATTATATATAATTACAAATAAAATTCTGTGTAAGTTTAAAAATCAGCTAACAGAGTATTCGAAGAATCTACGACTATAATCTTTAATCACTGTTTAAAAAATTTGTTGTCTTTTTTATAAAACGTTTCTACTACTCAATTTCAATTTATATTATAGATTATGCAGATTTTATTGAATATTAACGAACATTTTATATTCTAGTGATTAAGGATGTTATTGGATCTATCTCCGATCAAATTTTTGTACAGCTCTTAGATCTATCCTTAGGTTTTAAGGATTTAATAAAATCAGTATCAAAAATTGGAATTCTTTCAAACCTTTTCAATTAATTAATCAATTAATTAATTGAAAATTTATTATTTTTGAGGAATATTGTTGTATTTATAAAGCTGAAAGAATTATATTAAATTATTAAAATTTAAAAAGGATAAAATAAAATGAGGACAGAGTTCTACGTATTATATAAAACCTGTCTCGCAACTGTTCAATTAAAGTACAAGGTAAAAAAAATTGTATAAAAATTAAAAATAATGATTTTGCATCCTGAGTAACAATCCGGAATATAAAAGAAGTAAAATAGAATATTTATATATTCATTCAAAGTATGAAGGTTAATAGATAACTACGAACACGGATCGCAATTTCTGATAATATAAACGACAAATCGAAAATACGTGACATGAAGATAAATCTATGGCATTTATATTCTTTCATTACAGCGAATTACAATTCTCATAGGAACAAAGAATATCGAAGAGTTCAAACCTTGGAAAAATTCTTTTATTAAAAAAAAAAGACAAACGAATATAAATTCAATAATTTAAAAACAAATTATATTCTATGAATCTTTATTTTGTCAAGTCTTTCATATTTACATTTCAGATCTCAGGCTCAAAGGCTTTAGCAAAATATTTCAAAAATATTTCAATTACTCTATCCTATCCAATATCGTATTCTACCTCTAAAAAACTAAATATAAAACTTATTTCTAACAATTCTACAAAGTTCTTTAAAAAATTAAAAATAGCAAAAAATTAACTCTAATCTGAATTCTTTTGCATATATAATTCGAGAGTTTCATCCATTTGTAATGGTTCAGTTGTGGGTGAAAATCTCGCAACAACTTGACCATTTTTGTCGATGATAAATTTGGTGAAGTTCCATTTGATGTCCTGGGTGAAGGTCCCAGCACCGTTTGGTTGAGCTTTCATCCATTTCCAGAGAGGATGAGCATTTTCGCCATTTACATCAATTTTTTCAAACATGTCAAAGGTGACGTTGTATCTTTGGACGAATTCCTTGATTTCCTTCGAAGTTCCTGGTTCCTGACCAGCGAATTGGTTGCAAGGGAAGGCAAGAATTCTGAGTCCTTCTTCCTTACCATATTTTTCATAAAGAGCCTGAAGCTGTTTGTAGTTGATGTCAGTTAATCCACAATTGCTGGCAACGTTGACGATGATGAGAACGTGACCTTTGTATTTTTCTAGAGAGACCTCATTTCCGTCGATATCGTTGGCGTGGAAGTCGTAAACCGAAGAGGCAAGTTTCCAGTCCTTCGCCTGGTCAAAATTCTCTGGGGGGTCTTCTGAGCTTCCGGAAAGGACGAGTCCGGTCAAGGTCACGAGGAAAAGAGTCCATCCTAGAAAAAACAAATTATTTAGTTTTAATTAGTTTAGAAAGATTACAAATCCAAAGGCAACAAATGGGAATTGATTTCGTAATTATTAAATTCATGGGGAAAATAGTTTAATCATTTTTATCCAAGAATTATTATTATTATTATTGTGAACTTTGAAAATTTGATAGCAGATTTCCGGACGTAAATTTGACCTCAAATTAAGCCTGAAATTTTCCACTCAAGATACAATCTACTGGCCTCGATTTGATAATAATTATTTACTTAAGGGTGTTGGAGCCAAGTTCTAGTCTAAAAATTCAATTTCTACATTTTACTCAACAAATATTAAATTTGGAATTTTTTCCCTCGGTAAAATTAATCAATTTTTAACTAGAATTATGCGTACAGAGCGAAAAAATATCTAGTTCAAATATTTTTTAAGTAAAATGAAAATATTGAATTTTGAAGTTGGATTTCGAATTCTTCGTTTTGTGCAAAAAGTATCGAAACTAAATATTTTTTCGCTCTATATGCATTCTTATATTTGAAAAAATATTAGCGCTACAGAGCGAAAAAATATTTATCTATAATTTTCGTTGAGTAAAATAGAGAATGGGATTTTGAGCTTAACACTTGGGTCCAACACCCTTAAATTTAAAGTGCAATTTTTTTTCCTTAAAGTATCAATAAATTATTTAAAACATACATTAGTTTTTTAAACATTTTTTACATTTTTTAACTCGATTGATAGTTATGTATTATTATAATTCGAACTAAAAAAGTAACTAGGAATTTTTTAAACAATTTTTTATTATATCTTAGAGAAGGAGGATTTTTATTTTCATTGAAACGTATTTAATTCCAGAATTTTGACATCGAGATATGTAAATATTTATTTAATATGTTCGCGAAAATTCTGTTAAACAATTTTATGAATACAGGTGAAAAAACAGTGGAGTCAGAAAATTTAAGATCAATTGACAGAAAAAGTTAAGAAACCGTAAATTCGAAAAATAGTCAAGAATATTTGAAAACGTAATTTTAAAAGTATTTCCCATATTCCATCTATGGAGGAGAATCATCGAGAAAGATCAATAACCTTAGCTGAAAATAAACCACGATGATTTGCATTTCTCTACAAAACTAGTATCTTAAGGTCCCAAGTAAAAAAAAATTAAAAAATTAAATTCCTTTCTAATTGAAGAATGGAAAATATTTTCCCAGGAAGTATAAAACTGAAAATGGAAATTGCTAGATGATGAAATTATGAATAAATAATAGAAACGTTAATAAATGAAGTAAATGAAAGAATAAATGAGAAAATGCGACTTACGAATCATTATGCTGTATATTTTAGTCTCTGAATCACCAGTTATAATCACTCCTCTAAATCAGCAATTTTTCAATTAAAATTGAACAAAGTAGTTTGGTAGTTGTTAACACAATGAGAGCTTTCGCGAAACTGGGAATGAAACTCAAACTCAACGATTGAAGAATGAATACTGATCCCAGTTCCTCTCTTCTTATATATACATATATAGACCTCTGTTATCTAAGTTTTATTTGCAAACTCATAATACAACCTCATTGCGAGCATGCGCACACTGACTAATAACAATTTGCTTATGTAGGTTTCAATGCTAAAAAAAGCAGGAAAGAAATGAAAACAATCTAAAAAATAGCTTAAAAAAATTTGAGACAGGTGCAAGGTCTAAAAGAAACCGGTTGTTCGGTCATTTCGATATTTTTTTGGCCTGTTTTGAATTCAAATATTGGCCGCGAGAAACCGGTAAGAAGCCGGTTTACCCACATGCCGAATTGTTTTATTTGTTAGATTCTTTGATAACGTCGAGATTAAGAATCACGTGAGAGAAGCTTCCAGTCAATTATATTTATAATTTTAATTCGTGGAAATAATCTTTTCAATCATCTATTGAATATTTTATCCACATTTTCAATTTTTTAAAATTCAAATTAAATCTGCTGTTTTAAAAGAAATACGTATCTATATTTTTTTATTAAATTTTTAAAATTATTACTATATTTATATTATACAGTTTATAAATATTTATATGTTTATAAATATTATTTATTTATATAAAGATATAAATAGTCCCTTACAAAAAGGAACCTAAGTCCATTTTAACGAATCTAGAACTAATTTTTTGTGAAAAATACACCGTGGACAAATATAATATACAAAAATGCTCTATTATGTAATTTTTACACAATAAACTTAAAAATTTCAACAAAAAAACTTCAATAAACATAAACATTTGAAAAAGTCATAAATATTAACTCATAATCAGATATTCGTATTATAAATTCACTTAGTCTTCATCTATTTCTTCTTTATCAGTAGTAGGCCAATTCAAAAGATTATTAAAAAAAAGATTGGCGTTTTTTCTGGTATGTAATTCTGTAATTTTTTTAGATCTTCAATTTTTGATGTTTTTATTGGTACATAGCAGTTGGTTACATTGCATTTTATTGGTACAGAATCGGAAGTAAAATAAAAAAGTTAAAAAATAATAATAAAAGTTTGGTAAAGTTAATATTTGTACTTTATTATTTGTACGTTTTCTTACTGAAAAAGTATGTTTGATTGATTCATCAATAAAACTGTATACTTAGTCATTATATACTTCGTCATTCGTAGTTATCAAAATCTTAATAAAATTTTATGGTTTGAACATTAAAAACTGATTTTTCTTGCATGCATATTATTATTATAGATTATTTTTATTACATATATATATATATAGTATTTGTATTAAAAAATGTTATTTTTGAAGTTATATAAAAGTCACGAAAATATTCCACTGATACTTTTTATCTTAAAATTACATATTAATAGAACTTTTAATGAAATTCTTTGTTTAAACTATCTGAATTTGTAACAGATAAAGAATTGCATAATTTAGCTTCTACGTGTTCTCATTTTCTTTAATTCACTGCACCTTGATTCACTCTTATTTAAGCTGATTAAGCATGTTCATTCCACATGATTAAGCATGGATGTTGATTATTAAATAATTTTAATCATTATTTTCACGTATAATGCGTACTACAAATTTCTACACTTCATTTCAAAAAATGAAGCAATCTCATTAGAAAAACATTATTTAAAAATAGAAGGTGTAATTAATTAAGAAAAAATTAATTAAAGAAAGAAATTACGTATTCATTTCATGAACAATCTGATAATAAATAAAATGATTTTTAAAAAATGATTTAAAAAAATTATTTTAAAAAAAATTATTTAAAAAAAATTATTTGTTTATTTTTAAATAAAAAAAATATCGTAGGTACAAAAAAGTTGTTATACACACGCACACGAGGACATTTTTAAAAAATGTAAATTTTTAAGTTCCTGGGGTCGAATTATGCCTAAATACATGAAATAATTGCATTCGAAAATTTATTTTTATACAAACCTTCCTCTATGAGAAAGCAATATTTAATTTAGATATGATATTGGTCAGGGGCGATCCAGAAAAATATTTCGGGGGGGGGGGGGGTTAAAATATCCATGGAAAAAACTTTGGGGGGTTGAACCCCCCTAACCCCCCTGGATCCGCCCCTGAAATTTGTTTTCAAAAAGTACATTTTTTCATATAGGGATAATTATTAAATATTATGAAAATAAAAAGATTAAACAAGGTTTAAATTTAAGTCTTATTTCATTGAATAATATACTATGGTCATAAATATTGAAAAACAAAAGATTCGAAAGTAATTTTGAAATTTCAAAAACGTGCAACATTTACTTAAGTTTACATTTTCTGAAACTTTTGAACTTTTGCGCCTTTTTCACTAGCGCCACCTTGAGGCAAAATATAAACTAACCGCCTTTTAAAAACATAACCGCAAAAAGTAGACAAACTTCAACTTGACAAACTGCGTGTAAAGTGTAAACACAAACATTCGTTTGAAAACGTTTTGCAAACTTATATTATCGATAATTATTAACAGAATAGTTAATTAAAGGTGCTTGTACAAATATGGCGCGAAACGCAGAGAAAGCAATGTAAGTAATGAATGCATTAATAATTTAAGGAAAATTTGAGAGAATTGAATTTTGAGGGTTCTAAAAACGTCCTCATAACGTTTTTAGGACCCTGAAACGTTTTTGGAACATTTTAAAAACATTTTAAATATCGTGTGATCACAGGGAGAAACCGGGAATTCGATTACATATAAAATTTAAATTTTGAATTGTTTTTTTTTCCAAAACTTATTACAATTTCAATTTTTAGGACCACGCTCGCTCGATGGAGAGCAGCTAGTTCCGATGGTGTAAAAAAGGACCAAGAGCGACGTCCCTTCCTGGCCTCCGAGTGTCGGGATCTAAAAAAATGTGAGAAATGGAGGTCGCAAATAATTCGTGAAATTGCGAAAAAGGTTGCCCAAATCCAGAATGCTGGTCTAGGCGAATTCCGGATCAGAGATTTAAATGACGAGATCAACAAACTTCTTAGAGAAAAAAGACATTGGGAGGCTCAGATTAAAGAATTAGGTGGGCCGGATTACAGTAGAACTGGTCCACGTATGCTGGACCACGAAGGTCGAGAAGTACGTATTTAGATTCTGAAAAACAAGTAATCAGAGTCTTTTACTTTCAGGATTGAAAGATTTAAAATTATGATTTTAGTGACTCTCCACACAAGTGAATTTCTTATTCGTTTCTTATCTTTATATTTTATTGTACTTTTTTAAGGTCCCAGGAAATAGGGGATACAAATACTTCGGAGCTGCCAAAGACTTACCAGGTGTTCGAGAACTTTTTGAACAAGAACCTCCAGCTCCCCCAAGAAAAACAAGAAATGAGATGATGAAGGATGTAGACGCCGATTACTACGGATATCGAGATGACGACGATGGTCTTTTGCCTCCTTTGGAAAGTAAAGTTGAAAAAGAGGCTAGAGAAAAGTTAATGAAAGAATGGACCGAAAACAAAGATAAAGAGGCGGCAAATGTCGAAATGGATGACGAGACAACAGCCCAGAAAGTAATACCTAGTCGTCAAGATATGCACGATGCCCTCCTGCAGAAGAAAAAACAGGAATTAATTCAGAAGTATTTATCAACTTAAAAACATAATCTAAAATAGATATATCAAACTTTACTTCATAAAAATAAAAATAGGAAGAGTCATTCAATCGAGATGTAAATACACTCAAACCTTGCCGTATATTCTATGAACGTATTAACTCGAGGGGAATAATTTCAAGGTTTGAGTGTAATTAGAAATTTGGTAATCGAATTTTGAAATATTTTTCAATAAAAAAATAGAAAAAAGAGACCGAGTGACTCGCTAATGTTTTCGTTATCCTATATGCATAATAAAGTTTAGATATACTTAAAATTAGATTTTGAATAAATCCGTAAAAAGGATAGGATCTGATAAGAAAAATTAATCAAGAACAGTTGCTATTTATCTTGTAAGTTTATTCTTGTAACTGATAGGTACACGTTTTTATAAAACACCACAGATACAGTTATTTATGAATTTGGTAATATTACGAAATAACATTGATTTTTTGAAGGTAACTATTTTGTGCAGTAGACGTTTAAAACTCGAATTGAATGCTTATCGAGAAAAGGTGCTTTAAGAAAAAACGCGACAAATATAGGACAAAGAGATACCACCCAATACAAAAAAGAGCTCAAAGTTAAAAGTTTAAAGTGAAAAGTCTGAAGTTAAAAATAGAAATCGAAGGTTAAATACTAACCAAGAAAAATGATAAAGTCGGTGCGTGCTGCATAAAATATACATAGGTATAGACTCTATGGATATGCTCTTTCTTCTAGAATGAATTTTTATTAATTCATTAAAAAAATGGCAAATAATGTAGAAATTCCATTCAAAAATCACAAACCAATCTCTTTTCTCACTTTTACAAATCATTGCTCACAATTTCGTTTCATAATTATTTATTTTTTGCCATTTTTTGATCTCAATTCATTTATACATCTTTTTTAAGTTTCTAGAAATAGGTACAAATTTTATATTCCTTTTTAAATTTGCTCAAAAAACGTAAATAAAACGTTACGTTTTATTATTTTTATATGTATGTTATAAATTAATGAAGAATAAATTTTATGTACCATGAGATAAAATAGTAATTTTAGAATGGAATTTCATTGATTAAATATTGGCACGCGACCAAAATAGGTATTTTTTTTTTAAATTTTAACGTATCGAAAAGATTTGGTTCAAGACCTCTTAGATTAAAGATTATGAGAATTTGCGTCACAGCATCTGCTTGTCCGTTTTGAGTACATTTTATCAGTCACCTGTTTCTTTTTTTTTTTAGCTATGCGAGTCTAAAGGTACTTTTTACTTTATTATCATAATATGCGTGTTTAATTTCTGCCTATAATTTTATTTTATTTACTGAAATTGTGGGATTTTAGCGGATTAGTTATAAATCCACATACAAATGCATACGTATTATAGAAGATCGTCCAAAAAGTCTCCAGAGTCCCAATTTTTCATTCTTCAATTTCAAATCCTCAGTTTTAAATTAGAAATTAAGTTTTAAATTAAAATAGGAAACAAAAAAATTCTTGTATGAAATATATTAACGATTAGTTTTTGAAATATTAAAGAATCCTACAGAAATTTCAATATTTTCAATTTCTAAAAATTAGAATTTAAAAAATTAAAAAATTTATTTAATTAAATCTTAATACAAATGGAGGGAGGAAAAATTGGGACTCAGTCTCTTAACTCGACCCTATAGAGTTTATAGATAAATCGTAATCAATCCTAAAATCACATCTGCATTTACCAAGTGCGTATGCGAAGTTATTGTGCGTCGTTGAATTGAAAACGTGTTCTGCCTTCGAAGAAGGCAAAATCGCGTCGATCCATCCTCGAACTATCCAGGCATCTCAAAACTGCTCAAATTCAAGCGACCCTGGTTTTTTATTTCGAGGGATGAAAGGCACACAAAGTACATAAATCAAAGCTCACCAGAGCGCCTCAAATTGATCAATTTCCGGCCTTTTGTCGTATCAAAGTGGAACTTACAAGAAAACCTAGACTTTAAAAAATCCAGGAAAAATTTTCTCCGAGAGGAAAAAAATTGTCTCAGAGACAAATCAATTCTTTCCGAGAGGAATAAAAATTCTCTCTACTGGGAAACATGTCTCTGACAAGAAAAATAATTGTCCACGACTCTGCTTTGCAATTCGTCGGAACTCGTAAGTGTCTTTTGCTCTTTGCGCTAAAAAATTTGATTTGCGCTGAAAGAGAGCGACATTGTATTGACTTCGGTGTTGTTTTTTTTTCAGGCAGTACGAATTACAAACTCCGCATCAATCCGTGGCCGGCAACTCAAGATTTTGGAGAACTTTTGCATCCTCCTGGGGAAGGAGTTGAACCACAGACGAGCGCTTTATTCCTCCTTGGACTTTGCTGCTTTGCTTCAAAGAGCCGGCAAAGATTTTCATCCTTGGAATTTTTACCAGGTTGTGAGTGCTGTTTTTCTCAAGGGCGAAGAAGAGAGTGCCAACGTTGTACTTGAGTTGGTATTCGAGAGGCACGCATGTCATTCCAATGTTGTAATTCCTCGGCGCCAGAACTGTTCAAGCCCAGGCATAGCCATCCAATCATCTCCTTGCTCTTCTTTCCCATACTGCCTCTTCGACGATTGTAGACTGAGAGGAAGAGAGTCACGTCTCCAAGTTGGAAGAGAGGCACCTGAAATAATCCACATTAAGGTAGAATTGGAATCACCAGAACTTAATTAAAATCACTAGTTCTAATCCTCACCTGAAATATGAATGTCTCCTTGTAAAGAGGATTGGGTTGAGCACGTTTGAGGCAAGTTTTAGAGCGTGCCATCTCATGACAGTTGCTGTCAACCAAAGAAAGTTTGACATAGGTGTCCGGAGGTTTAGTGTCATTCCCTCCACCTCCACGAAAATGCGATCCCTTAATTATTTCCACGGAGAGGCGACCTGTGGTGCCATTATAGGTCAATCCTATCAGAATTTCAGCAGCACTTCCACCTTTCATACTACTTCCATAGGGTGGAGTCGTTGGAGATGCGTAAGACTGAACTGACTGCTGGGAACCAGTTGAATCACTTCTGGTGAGACTACCGGTTGTTCCCCAATCCTGGACCTTTATTAAAAAATTAGAAAATTGAGAGAATTTATTTTATTTTATAGTAATGACTCATATCGAATGCAGCAATCATAAATATACTCTGTAATATTTACCGAGGATGAAGGTGGAGGTTGAAGTGTGAGCCACAAGGTGGTTTCCAGTTGAAGATTGATTTGATCAAAGCAAACTCGAGCCTCGCCTAAAAGTCTTTCTCGTCGCATTCTGCCGCCCCAAAGGTAAACTCTGAGCCTCACGCCCATGGCGTTTACATCCTCGGGGTTGACTCGAGGAAGTAAGAAGCTCTCCATGTATTGGGGCGACGTTCCCTGGCGAACTCGAGTCTTACGTCTCTGTTTTTTCGAGGGCAGCAAAACTAATCTCACCTGGCTGCCGTTTATCCCTGCTGGGAAATTTCGTCCTTGCAGGACTTGAACCTAAGAAAATTAAAATAATTAGAATTAGGATTAGAAAAGCTGATAGATTTATATTCTTCATTGATAAATTATTAATTTGATATATTATTTTCTTTACAGTCATTTCTCGCATTGGTGCATCGTAGAGGAAAGCAACTTCCAAGGTGCCAATTTCCTCAGGAGGAACGCCTATTGTCGTCACCACATCGTTTGTATTTGGTGAAGCATGCTGCTCAATCTGGGATTCAGATTCTCTGGTGTCTAAGGGTTGATTTGGTGCACCCACTTCCACGACACACTGATGAAAAAGTAAACAAAAAGTTCAGATTATTCATTATTATTTATCAATCGTAGCAATTAATCTCATTTAGAAATTTATTTTTCTACCTGACGTGCTACTCTATTATTATATCCAGAACTTGGATCGACCTGACGCTGATCTGGAGTATGATCGTCGGTATAACTGCTGGAAGTTGTTCCAGCCTCTGAAAATTTGGTAATCAAAATAATTTAATTTACATTTTGTTTATATTTCATTCAAAACTGTTTTTTAAAAATATTTTTACCTCCCACAGGGAGTCCAGGGAGTCCATCTTCGGCTTGAATGGTCAGGGTGTCTGGTGGATGTTGCGAGCGATAATTCAGTCTGCGCAAAGCGTCCTCTTCGGAGTCGGAGCTCGTCTCCGGATCCGAAAAGGTAAAGGGTTTTCCTACTCGAAAGGGATCTTTAATAAAGAATTAATAATCTTTAATAACAAGTTTTTAACTAAGATTTAATTTTGGATAATAGAATTAAATTACAGTAAAAAAAAAACATTACAAACAAAAAATTAATAACAAGCATGTTTTCAATTTTCTAGAATCTACCTTCTAAGTTTTCTCTAAATTCATCTTATTCTATAGAGATCTCTTCAAGCATTACTCCACACATTTTACTTTAAATTGATTATAAGTCAAGATTAAAATTTGAACAGAGAATAATAATACAAAACTTATCAATATTTCTATAATTTATAAAACAGGTAAAGAATTTCATATTTTAAAATGAGGATCGCCTATTTAAACTAAAGTGTGTGGATTTTAGAGTGCGGGAACGTTTTATGAGAGGTCTCTATGGAAAAAGATTTCATCTAACTATTTTTGGGAGTTTCTTTTTTTTTGTATTTAGATTTTTCTATTTTCTTTTTCTATGTCATTTTTAGTTTCTGGAATCGTACCTAAATTCTTGGAGGGCTGGGACGTGGAGCTGTTGCTGGACTCGCAAAGTGGCACGCAGACACCGCCAAATAGTGTCGTCGTCGAGGGCGGTATGAAGCACCACTTGCGCGACAAGTACAGAACCACAACCAGCAGAAGAGTCACGAAACCAGCACAGGCACCCAGAAACGCTGTCGTTTCTACTGGCACTGAAATAGGTCGCATGTAACCCTTTTATAACTCCAGTTAGTTTTCTCTTTTTTCAAAATTTATTTTTTCAATTTTAATACAAAAGTTTGTTCTTTACTCTCAATTTTATTATTAATTTATACTATTTTCGATTTTATTCTACTCAAAAGTTTTAGTAAAAAGTTCATCTAAAAGCCAAATTATTAAAAAAAATTAATTGAAATTAACTAAATTTAAATTAAATTAAAATTAAATTCGTTAAACACGTAAACATATTTTTCGAATTAATTTTAAATGAAAACATCATTTTATTCAAATTAAAGAAAATATTTTGTGCTCAAACTTAGTTAAATTATTTTTTAAACAGAAATTACATAAATTTCAATACATAATTTAATTACTCACTCATCATCCGACTGCAGAGAATTCGTTTTGTTGTGAAAATTAAATAAAATATATTTAAATCAAAGAAAAAAAAAAGTGTTTTTGGTTCAAATTTTTATTAAATTCATTTTTTTAATTTTTAGTTATTAAACACACAAATTAAAAGAAACTTTTAAGTATTTAATAAAGAATATTCAATTATTCTTAAGATAATATTAAATTTATTAAAAATTTGAACGATTTCATTTCGAAACACAATTTTTAAACCTGAAAAGAGGTCAAAATTTGGAAGATATTCAAATTGGAAGAGTCCAAAGGAAGTTTTTATTTCTTATTCTTACTCCTATAAAGAATAATTCTTTATAGGAATATTATAATTATAATGTCACATATTATAATTTAAAAATTAAAAAAAAATACCGAGACTGATTAGTTGTTTAATTGAAAATTAATGTTCAAAGCACTTTTCTCTTCTCAATTTTAATTTGTTTCTCCATTTTCCAGATAAACATTAATTAGCTCTAATGTAATTAAACTTATGCTGTTATGCAATTAGTCTATTTAAAAGCGTTTTTATTCCATATTTTAACTTAATTATTTTCTCGATTAGAAAATTTTGTTTAAAGCTAGCAGTACCTAAAAGTATTTTTTTTATAATAATCACTGAAAATTTGATAATTACAAATTATTTAAACAATCTGAAACTGAAACGCTTTAATAAAAAAGGAATTACACATTATGAAGCAAGAATAAAAAAAACAAATGATAGTCTTTTATTCTAAAGAAATTTCATGTTTGGAAGAATCCAATTTTAATATTTCATTTTGAACAGTTTCTTGTGTAAACTTTTTCAAATTTGGATCTATAAAAATGTTTGTTTTTAAAAATTTGGATTCTGCCAAGTTTGATTCATTCAAAGAATAATTCTGTCATTTCAACATTTACAATTTATATTTCAATAAATTTTAAATATTTATTCTTTAACAAAATTACATTTCTTCCAGTTTTGTTAATTTTCGCAATAACTATTTTACGTGTCAGTGCAAAAAAAAAATCTTATATTCTCACACTCATTATTGCAGTAGAAAAAACTGAATGAAAAAACAAAACTGCGACGCAAACTGTAGACACTAGACCTTCTAGAATCTAGAAGCTCCCTCTGTTTGAATAAATATTTAATGAACTCCCCTATATATTTGATACACAAAAATGAAAAAATTTTAAATTACTTCAAAAATCCTCTTTAATTTCTCAAAATTTTTTCATTAAACAAAATTTTTTAAATACCTATCATAAAAAAGTAGAAAAAAAATATTGAAAAAAATTCACCCCAAATTTTAGTTGTCTCTTGATTCAAAATAGGTATCCTCAAAAATTAAAATTAAAGACTCTTTTCAGTTTCAATTTTCCTTCTGTATTTTTAAAATAAAAATTTAATGACCACTAGTGGAATTAAACTTGCTCAATTAGTCGATTATTCTGAAAATTACCCCTATTTGAGAAATTACATAATTTCGTCCTTCAAGAAAATAGATTTTTGAAAAAAATACCGAAGAAAGTAATTATTTTCAAAAAAGGACTCTAATGTTTTTAATTGCGTTTCAGAAAATTAGGTGAAGGCATATTTTATTCAGAGAGACTGGGTCAGAGTGGACTTACCCGGTAGGAAATGGTCTGATCCAGCCAGAATCATACTCGCCCGTTAGAGGGTGTCCAAGAGCGTCAGGTCGCTTGAATCTTCGAGGAAGGCACCAGCAGGATCCGGATGATGATGCATTATCTAATCGTCCAGGAAGTCCCCGTAGTCTCTGGTATGTTTGATTACAAACGTGGTTATAACGCCGAATAATACGTGGGCGGGGGTATACAGCACTCTGTTGCTTGCTGAGACGTGCGCCTGCAGCACCTCAAATTCAAACACGCTTGCGCGATCCTCATCAACCCTCAACCCCCTTTCACCCACTTTCATCCTTTAATGTGGCGCAGAGGGTGAAAGAGGGTCAACTCACTGAACTCAGTCACTGGGTAGCTGATTCATAAACTGGAAAATTCCTACTACAGTCCATCCTCAAGACACAGATTCGCTCGCCAACTTCTTTTTTTATTCTGAAATCCATCGGCAAAGTTAAATATTTTTTTCATAAATATGCGGTTTTTTTTTTAAACTTGATTAAGGGTGTTGGAGCCAAGTTCTAGTCTAAAAATTCAATTTCTACATTTTACTCAACAAATAATAAATTTGGAATTTTTTTCCTCGGTAAAATTAATCAATTTTTAACTAGAATTATGCGTACAGAGCGAAAAAATATCTAATTCAAATATTTTTTAAGTAAAATGAAAATATTGAATTTTGAAGTTGGATTTTGAATTCTTCGTTTTATGCAAAAAGTATCGAAACTAAATATTTTTTCGCTCTGTATGCATTCTTATATTTGAAAAAGGATTAGCGCTACAGAGCGAAAAAATATTTATCTATAATTTTCGTTGAGTAAAATGGAGAGTGGGATTTTGAGCTTAACACTTGGGTCCAACACCCTTAATGCCATAGAGGGAACACTTTTTTTCTTTTTAAATTACAAATTCATGTTTATTTCTGGGAAAATAGACATGAATAAATCATAGGTAAAAATGTAGCTCTCGGTTCTACAAAAATACACCTTGACATGATATTACCTCTTGTAGATTTCTGAAAATAAATAAACTTTATGAGTCTCTTAGAATCCAACGACACAAATCAATATTTTGAATACTAATTTTGAAAATTATTAATACTCTGAGAAACATTTTCAAAAAACCCTGAAGAGTTTCGTGATGAACTCTAATATTTATCTTGCGACAGTATAAAAAATTCATGCAATATATATAAACTTTAAAGGATCTACTTTTGTGAAGATAGAGAATATTGAATAATGAATGAAAAGATTTAATATATCATTGAAGGAAACTTTATATACAATAATACAATTACTAATATTCTGTACACGTTTTAAAAATAGAAGCCTTTCTAATATATAATATATGTATAATATATATTTAATATATATAGTATACAGTTGTAAATTTAGTTACAAATAACCTACTGCGACGAGGAATGGCGCGCAACTTTTTTTTTGAGGATCTGATAGCCACTTTTTGAAAAAAGATAGCTCAGGCCGCCTGAAACTGTTGTGAAAGCGGTCAAATAGCAGAGTCCTTTTAATATAGGATGATCAACATAGTGAAAAACTGGAGCTGCTAAGGTTCCAGCAACCAGGACGAGTTGAACTCCAGTGTTCAATTTACTCAACCAGTGAGGTTTAATTTGTACAGTTGCGTGCGTTGGGTCGAAAAATCTTGCAATAGTTTTCTAAAAGGATTTTCATATTAATTTAATAATTGAATTATTGGTAAATATCGTTAAATAATGTATTCCAAATTTCCAATTTACCGGAGGAGGAAGACTGCGATAGCGTATGAAGGACGCACAGGAAATTAGAATCACGTCCCTGGCGATGACGAGAACTGTGAGAGGAACAGGGATCAAATCGACCCACGTAAGAGAGAGAAAAAGAGTCCCCACTAGGAGTTTATCGGCAACTGGATCCAAAACGCTGCCCAGTTTTGAAGCCTGCGATGTCCAAGTTCGAGCAATCCATCCATCAGCTAAATCGCTCAGGCCTGCGAACCCCAGGAGACATAACGCCACCTATAATTCAGGTACCTCACTTTCCTAATACGAAAAATATTTATCGCATTCCAGGGGTTCATTCAGCTTGAATGATTTTAAGGGTGTTGGAGCCAAGTTCTAATCTAAAAATTCGATTTCCTCATTTTACTTAACAAATATTACACTT
>CAJFCP010000180.1:73071-83562 GCA_904066005.1 Synergus itoensis
GTATTTAATTTTCCAGAAAAGTGTGTTTCCCACGGAAAATTAATTTTACACGCATGCGAGAAATTTTAAATGCGCGCGCATCGCACCGCGTAACAGACGAAATACGAAACACGCGAAAACCTTTCTTCCGTCAGATGCTCTTAAAACGTTGGCTGGGTTCGGAAATTCCTCCTACCATTAATTTGTTTCCATAAATTTATCGGGATAAAATTTAATTTCGTGCTGGCTTTGTGAAAAAGAAATTTTAAACTAAAATTCGCCTGTACTATTGGCAATCTGACTTACGCGAATGAAACATATAATTTCATTTTTATTTAAAAGCGAAACTTGATTCGATTGAAGACAATTTTTTTTTTTTTTGGCAACGATCGGTTTTTTGGAAGTGAAACGAATGATTTTTAGTGAAGATAGGGAAGTGAAAATTTCATCTAAACAGTGAATTCTTTGAAAAAAGTGTGTTCGAGGTACAGAATTTTGGAAAATATTAAATCAGGTAAGTTTAAAGGACATTTGCAACTTTTCGGTTTTGGGTTTTTGTGAAATGACGTCAAATTTTTTTTAGGTTCTAAATTTGGAAATAATTTCCAATTTTTAAATATTTTAATGATAAAATCCTTTTTTTTCATCGAAGCTAATTTTTCTGCAGAAATATTTTTTTTATGTTTATTTCTGAATTACAATATTACTTATTGAAGATAAAAATACATATTTTTTCAAAAGTTCGTGATGATTGGACCTACTTCGGGCACTAGCAGTGTGCCAAAGTGCGAAGTTACCGAAAATCCAATTCGAATCAAGAGAAAAGTTTTTGAAGATCTGGACATCGAGAACTTCTGCGAAGATATCTACCAAGGCGGGCGAAAACGGTACAAATAAATACATTTAATAATTAAAAGAGAATATAAATAAATAAAAATTGAAACATTTTTTTGATTTACTAAATTTAACAAATATAAATATAAATATTAAATAAACATTAAATACATAATAAATATTGAAACCTAGGACAATAAAAAATTGATTTTATTTTCAAACTTATTTTCAAATAACATAAAATCGAAAAATTTAGGTACATGACTGAACTTCAAGCACCAAATGAAGGGGTTTCGATGCAAATCTCAAATGCAAATTTTTCTCTAATGTCAGCCGAGGAAGCCACTGATGTTGGATCCGTAGCTCGACTCGAGGTCCTCGTCGTAGATGGAAATTGGGATGCTTCAGAATTGGAAAATGCCACCCTAACAGACCTCAGCCAATCACAAATAATTCATTCAAATGGACAAATATTTACCCAAATTAATGAAGAAATGGTGAACCAAAATTTTGAGGGATGTCAAAATTTTTGGGAACCTTCTCAAATCTCCCAGGCACCTTCACCAAGACTTTCTTCTAGTCGAGATTCATCCTGCCAGATTCCTCGATTCCAGGATAATAATCCAGCAGAAGATCAGGAAAATGGAAATTTGTCTTGGCTTCTTGATTTCAAACTCGATTCTTTCATCGACGCTGCTGACGATATATCCACTATTCTCACACCGAAAGATAATCAATTTGGTGAGAAAAAAAATTGACTTTTTTTTTGAGAATTTTTAAATTTCATTAAGGGTGTTGGAGCCAAGTTTTAATCTAAAAATTCGATTTCTTCATTTTACTCAGCAAATATTAAATTTTGAATTTTTTCCCTCTGTAGAATTAATCAATTGTTAACTAGAATTATGCGTACAGAGCGATAAAATATCTAATTAAAATATTTTTTTAGTAAATGAAAATATTGAATTTTGAAGTTAGATTTTGAATTCTTCGTTTTGTGCAAAAAGTATCGAAACTAAATATTTTTTCGCTCTGTACGCAGTCTTAAATCTGGAAAAAGATTAGTGCTACAGAGCGAAAAAATATTTATCTATAATTTTCGTTGAATAAAATGGAGAATAGAATTTTGAGCTCAATACTTGAGCCCAACGCCCTTAAATAGAAGTTTGATAAATTTGAAAAAATGTATTCCAGGCCAGAAGAACAGATTTCAAACGAATATTCGTTCCGAGCCCTCGACTTCATTCTCGCAGGATTCCAGAAATTCGAATCCCGGATTTCAAAGAGAGGGCAATTCCTTTGGATCAATTTCCGAAAATCGTAACGTCTCTCGATATACCGGCCCAAAAAAACCGCCCTTCACCTACACCGAATTAATCGAACAGGCTCTTCAAGAGAGAGGAGAGCTCACTGTTTCTGCAATTTACCAATGGATCTCGTAAGTTTCAAAAGACATTTTATATTCTGCGTATCAATTTTGCAAGCACGCAGGCAATTTTTCAAATTTGTCAATTTAATTCAAAGAACTAAACTTTCATTTTAAATTTAAATTTACTTTAAATTTGTAGAAAATTAATTGTCTAAATTGTTATGGATTTTTGAAAAATTTTTTTAAATTGATACATTGAGAATAGAAAATTCGAGCATTGTCCAGTTTGGTTTGGATTTCTGATGGCAAGGACGATGTGGCCGTCGACGTGCGTCGCTGCAGAGTCAGAGAGGGTTGAGGGGTTGAAAGTTGGTACTTCTTGGTACCACTGGCCCCGGTGCTTGGCACCACCCGGTACTAAGTCCTCACCCTCTGGCACTAGCCGTTCTTCCTCGCTTCAATGTTTCATCCCCCCTATGAACTTTCACCTGTACCTGTTCGATAGCAAAGCTCTGGAAACGTATAGTTCATTCACCAATCTCGCATGTCCTCTACAAATCTCAACTGCATCGTCTCCTACAATTGAGAAGAGAGCTTTCCTCCCCTAATCGATTTTCCCACCTATTTTTATTTATATCTATGTTTATATTTCACTCTTATTGATTTTTCTTCAGCACATCTTTCTCAATTTTGTGCAATTTTATTTATTTATTTTTTTATCTTTTAAATTTCTAATATTGAAGCTGATTGTTTGAATATAAAGTTAATTCGTGGTATTAAAGACCAAGAGCATCTTTCCTATCTTAAAAAAGTGATGTTACCAATATATCGAACACATTGTTGTCGAAAACCTGATTGGTTTTAGAAACTGCGCGAATTTTGTGAATATATCGAATTTGAAAACAATCCTCAGGCTATTTTCGTTGTCAAAAATATTATGAAGACAGAGGATATGACTTTTACAAAATTTATTGAAATTTTAGAAATATTGAAGGATTTTACGGTATTTCAAGGAATTTTATGAAATTTATTCTGATTTACAGAAATTTTAAGGGATTTTACCAGTTGTTGGGGTTTTACAGAATCTAAAGAAATTTAAAGAATCTAAAAATCTTTTAAGGTATTTGAAGGGATTTCACAAAACTTCATTGGATTTTTAGATATTTTGAGGGTTTTAATGGGATTTAATGGGACTTTGATAAATTTTAAGGAATTTAAAAGGATCCCTTAATTTTTACAATCCCACATTTTTTGGGAAAAATTATGAGATTTTAAAGGATTATAAAGTAATTTTAAGGAACTTGACTATATATTTTGTACAATTTTAAGTAATTTCAGAAACTTTTAGACAGTTTCCGAAATTTCATTGAGTTTTAAAGTATTTTAAGAGATTTAATGAGATTTCGTAGAATCTTGAAAAATTTTAAGGAGATTAAAAGGGCTTTACGAAATTTATTGAGATTTTAGAAGTATTAAGTGATTTCACGGTGATTTCGAGGAATTTTATGAAATTTTAAAGGATTTTTAAGTTATTTTAACAACTTAAGGGTGTTGGAGCCAAGTTCTAGCCTAAAAATTCAATTTCTTCATTTTACTCAACAAATATTAAATTTGGAATTTTTTCCCTCCGTAAAATTAATCAAATTTTAACTAAAATTATGCGTACAGAGCGAAAAAATATCTAATTCAAATATTTTTTAAGTAAAATTAAAATATTGAATTTTGAAGTTGGATTTTGAATTCTTCGTTTTTTGCAAAAAGTATCGAAATTAAATATTTTTTCGCTCTGTATGCAGTCTTATATTTAAAAAAAGATTAGCGCCACAGAGTGAAAAAATATTTATCTATAATTTTCGTTGGGTAAAATGAAGAATGGGATTTTGAGCTTAACACTTGGGTCCAACACCTTTAAGGGATTTCAAGGGATTTACGAAATTTCATTGGATTTTCAGGAGTTTCAAAGGATATGTCATGGGATTTTAAGTAATTTTATGGGATTTGATGAGATTATATTGAATTTTCAAGAATTTTAAATAATTCTAAGGGATATTACGATGTTTTATAAAATATTAAGTAATTTTAAGTAATTTTAAGAAATATGAAGTGAATTAACGAAATTTAAAAGAATTTCATCAAATTTTGAAAGATAATAAAGGCATTTTAAGGAATTTTATAAAACTCATGAAGATTCCTGAAATTAGATAAAGAATTACGAGATTTTATATTTCAAGAATTAAAAATTCTCAATTATTTTTTCTACTAACAAAAGGTGTGCAAAAACGAGAAACTAATCGCGCGCGGATCATAATTGCTAGTATTTATAAAAAATATATTTATCCATCCAATTTTGAAAGCTTTTGGGTGAGAAATTTTTTTTCGACAGATAAATTTAATTTCGAGAGCTTCAAAATTCAAGGGTGTAGAAATATTTATGTTTGAATGCATTTTCATTTAAG
This sequence comes from Synergus itoensis, assembly GCA_904066005.1. NCBI lineage: Eukaryota > Metazoa > Arthropoda > Insecta > Hymenoptera > Cynipidae > Synergus > Synergus itoensis. Next base: position 77,707 of record CAJFCP010000180.1, read on the forward strand.
ATTAGTAAATATTTTTAAAAAACTTTTCCTTTAAAATTAGTGCTTCAGAATTAAACTGATAAAAAATTTATAGTCTTTAAAAAAAATTAATTTGAGAATATTTAGATTTGAATGGGGAGTTTGAATATATTTATCGGTTCTCAGCACCCTGGGCAATAATCTATTTCACAAAATAAGTTTATTTTAAGCATGAAGGGGTTCCAAATTATTTTCTGGAACAGTTTTTAATTTATTTTTTCTAGGAATATTAAAAAATAATTTATTTTCGAAATGTGTAGCGTAGGATATATTAGAATTCCAAAATTACGAATTATATTGTGCACCGAGGCGAGTAAAGGGTGCGTTTATCGCCTTCAACTATATCGCAGCCCTTGAAAGACAAGGGTATATAATAATCGTGGGGTGTAGGTTAATACTCCGTGACGTCGCGATGGGCAGGTGAAGGAAATTACCTATCCTGGGACAAGTCGGACGAGGGTGCTTAGAAGTGATTAAAATCATGCGCAAGTTCCAGAGGAAAGGAGAATTGGTGCTACCACGTGCCTGTCGCTTTTCCTCTTCTCCCTTTTTTATTTTACTTATCTTCCCTATGCTTAATCGTTTTCTCAATTTTACTTCTGATTCCTTTTTTTCATTCATGAAACAATAATAACTTTTTAAAAGTGTTGGATCCAAGTTCTAATCTCAAAATTCGATTTTTTCAGTTTATTTAACAAATATTATGTGATTAGGTATTTTTTCGCTCTATATACTGGTACTGGTTTTCTTAAAAATACTCTTAAGGGTATTGGACCCAAGTGTTTAGCTCAAAATTCCATTCTCCATTTTACTCTATGAAAATTATAGATGAATATTTTTTCGCTCTACAGCACTAATCTTTTTTCAAATATAAGACTGCGCACAGAGCGAAAAAATACTCCATTTCCATATTTTTTGCATAAAACGAAGAAATCAAAATCTAACTTCAAAATTGAGTATTTTCATTTTACTTAAAAAATATTTGAATTAGATATTTTCTCGCTCTGTACGCATAATTCTAGTTCAAAATTGATTAATTTTACAAAGGGAAAAAATTCCAAATTTAATATTTGTTGAGTAAAATGAAGAAGTCGAATTTCTAGATTAGAACTTGGCTCCAACACCCTTAATATATTAATTATAATATTTTTGAGGTAAACTGATTTTTTAAAGATAAAATTTCAAGGTGAGAACTTGGTAATAAATTGTATACTGATTCAATAAACATCTTCTGTAATTGTTCTGTTCTAGAATTGTTATAAAACTGTTCTGTAACAGAATAAAGTTTGAAGAAGAAAAAACTAAACTGACGAGAAATAATTTTCTTTTTTAGAGAGCATTTTCCCTATTACAAAAGTAATGACGATCGTTGGAAAAATTCAGTGCGACACAATCTTTCTATAAATCCTCATTTTCGAAAAGGATCGAAGGCTCCACACGGGGCGGGACACCTCTGGGCAATTGCAAATCAGGATGATTCAAGATCTCGTCATATTTTACAGACTGGATATAAGCCATCTGTGATAGAGAGCAACTCTTACAGAAAATCTGGAATTTCTAGGTATTTTCTATTTCTAGTTTAAGATTAAAATTTTTGGACCCAAGTAACTCAAAATTCGATTTCATGATTTTAGTTAACAAATATTATAATTAGAATTTTTTCCACTCTGTAGAGCGAAAAAATATAAATTTATAATGTTCATTAAGTTGGAACTTGAGCCCTTTGAATAAATAATAAAAAGAAATCGATTATTTTCTCCAATTATAAATTTTGTTATTTTAGTCAAATGACCGCCATGGATGAAGTTGCAGCTGCAACAGCGAGTATCGCTCAGCCTCCTGATGAAGAAACACAAAGCATCATCAATTCCGTAACTTTGGAACATTGTGCAGAGCAAATTTTGAGTGGGATCAAAAGAGAAGTTGAAGTTCAGTACTTGGTACCAATGGCAGCTCCTCGAAACGAACAAAATTCGTCTCAGCAAAATCATCGAGCGCAGCAACTTTGTCCTGTAAAAGAAACAGGTACCTTTTTCAAAATTATCAATCGTTTTAGATTATAAAAATATCTCACTTACAGATCTCAAGTAAAATTGAAGAATTCTCCAAATTTCTAACTTCTTCAGATTTTTTGAACCCGGTTTCGAAGGAAGAGGTGGCAGAAGAATGTGGATTGATCGGTGAAGGCTACTTAGTAACCGATTTAACTCCAGCAGCTTTGGGACTAAATATCGTCGACCCCGACATGATTTCTCCAGACAATCTCTTTGGTGAAGAACTCAGTTTTCAATTTTACGAATTTGCCTCACCTTCTCAACTCCAGTCTGCCTGACACGCGGAAAAAAGTAAATTTCGTGTGATTCTGATAGACGAATCAAAACTGCAAAATGTTCAGATCGTCGAGAATGTTGTTCTGAATGAGGAGCGAATAATTCAAAAAACTGAAACACAAGTCTCATCTCAAAATAAAGATGATTTTGAAAACACCAGTTCCGAAATTCAGAGTTGATCCTTCACTTCTGTGACCTGTGAAAAATAATCGTTGAGCAACGAAGTTTTCAAGAACTACATCAATTTTTGGGAGAGGTGAAATTTCAACGATAAATGTTTCCAAGAAGCATATTTATTACCCTACATTACTATTCTTTCGCCTAGTCTTTATAGAACTGTGTGTAATGTTTTTGTATTAGCGAGAAAAATACAAGATGATATTTACAATTTGGTTTTCACGAGCTTTCATTGAATACATTTTTGAAAATCTAGAAGTTATAACTGCAAAAAATAACAAATTTTTTGAAAATCTAAATCACGTGACTCATGCGTTTATTGAGTCTTAATTCTTTACATTTTTATTACGAGTTTTAGATCCACTAGGATAACGAGGTTGTGACTCCGCAAAGGCCGCTTCCGACGCCGACGGAAATTTATTGAAATCTAAATGATGTTCTTGATTGCGGTTTGAAAACTGATTGGAGGGATAGTGATGTTGTGAGCCCGCATAAGCTGCTTCAAAGGCCAATGGAAATTTATTAAAATCTAAATGATCTTCTGGGCTTGATTGAGTCTTTTTATTTGAGTATTTTCGATGAGGTCCAGAAGGATAACGATGTTGTGACTCCGCAAATGCCGCTTCTGACGCCGACGGAAATTTATTGAAATCTAAATGCTGTTCTTTATTGTGTTTTGAAAACTGTGCGGAGGGATAGTGATGTTGTGAGCCCGCATAAGCTGCTTCAAACGCCAATGGAAATTTATTAAAATCTAAATGATCTTCTGGGCTTGATTCAGCATTTTTATTTAACTTTCCTAGATGAGGTCCAGAAGGATAACGATGTTGTGAGTCCGCAAAAGCTGCTTCAGACGCCGATGGAAATTTATGAAAATTTAACTCATCATCGGAGGATAAACTGAATTCTGTGAAAATACAATAAATATTTATGAATTTTTTAATGAGTAATTTAAAAATAATTAAACTAAAACTGGTCATCTTGAATAACCCACCATATTTTAGATATAATTTCTTTTAATGTGGCATTTGAAAGTGGGGAATGTATACTATTGCGGACGCCTCTGTTTTGGATTTGTTTATTATTGAGGAAGTCGATTGTATTGTTCATTTTATTAAACTTACCAAGATAATTGAGGAAAATCACGGAGGTAATGAACAGAGTACTAGTAGCGAACCACATGATTTCAATAATATGTGAAATTGAACAGTAAAGAAAAATCGTCAGAATATTTAGACAACTTCTACCATATTTTACTAATAGATAAAATGAGCATGATTGTGAAGTGACACGTCTCACTTGAAGTTTTTTTATGTCTTATACGTAGAAACCCCCCCCTCCACTCAATTTGAATTTAGTGTTTTTTTTTGACGTATAATACCAGTAAAATACCTATTAAATTACTGTAAAAAACAATGTAATTTCCCTAAGGTATTTTGCTTACCCAAAATTGAATTGACTTATATATAACTCTGAAGGTTAAGATTTAGAAAAAAAAATAAACAAATTTCAATTAGCAAACATATTTCAGAACAATGTCAAACATCTGTTGTGATTAGGCAATAATGTAAAACTTTTTCTAGTCATTATGATGAAAATGACTTGTGATTAAAGATTAAATCTTCGCAAAATAATTGAGCAATGTAGGTACTAGAATTGTCTTTTCGATACGACGATGTTTTATCGTCTTTATTACTGATAACGTTAAGGAAAAACAAAGTAGACAAAATTCACAAAATAGAAAGATTCTCAAATATATATATTGTCTAAAATAATTGTAGGAACTTAATCTTGCGAAAGTGCTTTGAAACGTGACATTTTAAAACAAAGATTTTCCCAATAATTGTCATTTATTACTATATATTTCTATTTTTTCTCTTAGAAGATAAATACAGGCTGATTTTCTGAAAATTTTTTCACTGAATAGAAAATTGGGAAATTTAATTTGATTCTGGTTTTTTATCTTCAGTAGCTGAAGTTTTTTGTTTCGATTCCTTCAGAGCTTCTGCTTCCTTCGGGGTTTTGGATTCTTTCGGGATTTCCCCTTTTTCCCCTCCTTTTGTAGATTTTACTTCCTTCTTTTCAGGAGTGTCGAAGAACTTCGAAATCTTTTCGATTAATTTAGCAGCTTTCTCCTGTTTTAACATCATCTTTTTCTTCTTTTTATCTTCCAGCATCTTTTTCTCTACCAACTCTTTGTACTTTGGACTATTAGGATGGACGTTGACTCCGAAGTGAAGACGAATTTCTTCCATCATTTTTTCTTTCTTTAATATAGCTGCTTTTTCAAGTTCTACCTGCTTGTCGAACTTAATTTGCAATTCTTTCCTCCATGCGTTCATGTTTTTGAGTTTACTATCGATTTCCTCTTCCCTGTTAAAAATAAACATAATCAAAATAGCATAAGTAATTGTAAAAGAACTTAATACATCAAATTGACGGAAACTATTTCAATTTTATCAATTATTTACTTATTTTACGAATTATTACCTAAGTCTCAATTCTTCTGCTTCTGCTTTCTTCTTTTCCTCAATTATTTTCCACCCTTCCTGGATGGAAATTGGATAAGCGGTTTGTTCATAATCTATTTTGTCTTCTATTTCTGCTTTCGTTGGCCAAGCAATTCCAGCTGGAACATCAAGAGCTTTAAGTCCATAACGACCAAGCATTCTCTTCTTGTATCTCACCGAGTTATGGTGCCTGAAATTTTCAAAAGCGATTTTAATTATAAAATTGAAATCAATCCAAGAAATTCATGAAGAAAATTATAAAATAAATCTAAAAGTAGTTTTTTAATACTAACGGGTCAATAGCCACCTCGTAAGGTTTTCTGTCATTTAATCTATTTCTATCTCCCGGGTTCAACCTGGACTTATTCCTCATCATTTGAATTTTCTCTTCCGAGGTAGAGCTCTTCTCAAAAATCGGAACTTCGTCATACTCGAGTTCTTCAGAGTCCGTTTTTTGACTCCCTTTCACATCACTGGCATATGATCTCACAGAAAAAATGTTCGAAATTCCCAATCTCACCCCAATACTTCTTGAAATTATCATTTTAACGCTCATTTTCTCCTTCTCTAAAAAAAGAATTTTTATTGACTCAAAATTAAGATTTACATATATAGGGTAGTGAGCAATGAAACGTTTCATGGAAACATTGAAACTTTCAAATGTTTCACTGTCAAAGTTTCATTGTTTCATGAAACTTTGGAGGGAAAGGAGGGGAACTTCTAATTGCGCATGCGCGGAAATCGTTGTGACGTAATAGTACAAAAATGGCCATACACTGGTGCATAAACAAATGTGATAAATGTATAATTAAACATTAAAA
>CAJFCP010000180.1:88562-133873 GCA_904066005.1 Synergus itoensis
CATATGATAAAACTAGTTTTTTTCATAGTTGTGGTGCTAACTTCACAAGCATGAAAATCGCAGATAAAAACTAAAAAAAAACCTCAAAAATACATGGCAGCTTCGACTGAAGTTGGTAACGATTCGTAAGAATTGGCTACACCTGACGGTAATGTATTGTTGGCACCACTGCGAGACGACATTCTAACAAGCGTTAAACTTCATGACCTTCGAAGTCTGGATTGTCTGGAAGAAGGTGGAAAACCGGTAATCCCAATTTTCCAAAGTTTAAAATTTGATTCTCATGTTGCAGGATCTCGTGATCGTGGATTATTTTACGCGTAAAAAGTGGTGAAAGGCAATTGTGAAAAATGGGAAAGGCAAAAAAGGGAAAGCGTACTGACAAGGACGACGAAGTGTAAGTTTATTTTCAGACAGATGCTCTTATTACGACTCTACCACATTTTGAAAGACATTCGTATTTACTTTACTATTTTTATTAATTATTTTTCATTTCCATAATGTTGAGAATATTAATATCAACATTTAAAAGGGATTTCTAAAAATCCCTTTCATTTGGTGACGCAACACTTCCATCTGGTACGAGCCAGGTTATGTTACCTTAAAAATTGGTAAACCTTTTTTTTATTTTTAACAATTCAGAACGTGCAAAAATGTTTTAGTTTTTAGTATAATTAACACCTGTATAGTTTAAGTTTTTATTTTGTTTAAATATTCTTGTTTTTTTAAAGATTCGAAGCTTTTGAAGTGAGTTTGGTTTTTGGAGCAAAAACAAACATTTGCACATATGTAAACTGATTTTAAATTGAAAATTATGTGATATTTTGTTTAAAAGTTTATGTATTGGTATTTAGGTATATATGTTTTGAGGTAATTTAAATAAGTTATGTTCGTGAATTTTGGAGTAAGGGAATTCTTTGTAGGTTATGTTCGAATTTTATTTATTAAATACTAAATAATTAATTTATTAACTTTTTTATTAAATCATTACAACTGAATCATCTTAGGTTGAAGACGTTTGTAAAATATTTCCTATTTCTTAAAGAAATTTTTTTTTAATAAAATGAGATTAAATATAAAATTTGCAGAGACAGTGACGCCGAAGTTGAAGAACAAGTCAATAGTGAATCATCAAAATCGAAAGCAAAGGATAAAAAGAAAAAAAAGGGCGACGATGTCGATGAAATAACAGAAGAAATGAAGGATTTGAAAGTAGATAAAAAACTTCTGAAAAAGGATAAAAAGTCCAGGAAAGGTGCCGATGATTCCGATGAAGATATGGAACTAATAGCAAAATCAAAGGGTAAGAAAGGTTCTTCAGCCCAAAATATAGACGATGGAGATTCGGATTCAGAGGCTGAAATTTCAAAAGCCAAACAGAAAAATCGAAAGAAGGGAAAGAAAAATCAGGAAGATACTGATGATGAAGAGGAGGAACAGAAACCGAAAGGAAAGAAAAATAAAAAAGGAAAGAAAGGTCAAGAAGATAGTGACGATGAGGAAGAAGAAGAACAAAAGCAAAAAGGGAAGAAAAATAAAAAGGGAAAGAAGCAGGTTGAATCTGAGGATTCTGATTTCGATACAAAGAAACCTAAAGGAAAATCGAAAAAAGGGAGAAAGAATCTTGATTCTGATGATTCTGAGGACGAGGAAGAATCTGTGAAGGGAAAAAATAAAGGAAAAAAAGGAAAGAAAGTTGACTCTGATGAGGAAGTGGAAGAGAAGAAAGGGAAGGGAAAAGGAAAAAATAAGGGGAGGAAAGTTTCTGAGTCCGAAGAAGAATTTTCGATTGAGAAAGCTAAACCTGCGAAAGGAAACAAAGGTACAAACATTATAGTGCTTAAAATTTAGAATATAAATTAAGTTTAAATTAATTTTAATTGATTTTTAATTCAAATATATTAGTTCCAGCTGCAAGAGGAGGATTTGCTCTTCTTAATGTTGAAGGAGATGACGTTGATGAAGATGAAGATGAACGTCCTATCGAAAGTGAGAATGAATCTGAAAAAACGACTAGTGTTGATCGAAGCAAATATTCAAAACCACAACCTGTACAAGATCAGAAGAAAGGCAAAAAAGGTATTATAAATTTAATTTTATTAATAAAAGCTTTTATTTTGGAAATTATAAAATGAGATAATCTAGTACTTTTTGGGGATAAATTAAAAATTATTTACCCCTCGAATTTTTGATTTTAAAATATATTTTCTAGGATATTAACTGTTTTAGTTTTACGATTTTAGGAAAGAAAAAACGTAATGATGATGACGAGGACATTGATAAAGTCCTGGCTGAACTAGAATTGGAATATGCGGGTCAGAAGAACGTTGCGGAGGTTCCAAAACCAGAGGAGGATGATAAAAAGAAAGGAAAGGGCAAAGAAAAGGACAAGGATAAGAAAATTGAAAAAGATGAAATTAAAGATGAAGATGATCAAGAAGGCAGTACTGTGAAATCCGCTGCTCAGAAAAAGAAGGAAAAGAAGGAGAGGGAAAAGCAAAAGAAACTTGCTCAGAAAAAAGCCGTACGTATAAAATATTATTCCTTAACTATTTAAATTTTTTAAAGATTACAGTAAAAACATCTATTAATTTACAAAATTCTAGGAAGCGGTTAAAAAGGCAGACGAGCCGAAAACTGTCGAAAAACCTGAAGTAAAGAAAGATAAGGCTGAAAAGGCAGCAGAAAAATCTGCAGAAACAATTCAAGATGAAGGTGCTGAAGGTGAAGAAGTCGAAAGTGGCACAAAGAAAAAGAAAGGTGCAAAAGAAGATCCAAAAGATAAAGGTTAGTCAAATATACTTTCTACCTAATTTTATTTCAATCCTTTATTCTGAAAATCTATTTTGGATTAAGTTTCTAAGAAAATGTTATAAATTGCAGGAAAAGGACCTAGTAAGAAGGCAATTTTGGCGATGCAGGAAGCCTTGAAAAAGGCAAAGGAAGAAGAAGAGCGATTAATCCGCGAAGAGGAAGAGAGAATACGCTTAGAAGAAGAGAGAGAAGAGGCTCGTTTGTTAGCACTTAAACTTGAGCAAGAAAAGAAAGAGAAGAAGAAATTAAAAGAAAAACAGAGAAAGGAGAGGCTCAAAGCAGAAGGAAAATTGTTAACGCCGAAGCAAAAAATTCTACAACTACGAGCACAGACAATGCTTGATGATCTTAGAGAAAAAGGGATGCTGCCAGAAGGTGGAGAAAAGAAACCTCGACCTGGTACCAGGATAAAACCAGGAAAGATGAAGTCGCAGATGAGCATTGAAGAGAAAGATGAGAAGAAAGTAGATAACGCGACTGAGGTCCAAGTGGAAATTGTTGATAAGAAACCAAAAGTCGAGGAAGAGAAGAAAGAAGATGTCAAGGATTCATGGGATGCGGAATCGAGTGATGAACACGAAGAAGGTGAGTAAAAAATAATTATTTTTAACTATCGAATGTAGCTTGAATTTGAAACTTCATTAATTATAATTAAAAATTATTTTAAATAATTCAATTATATTTATTTTATTTTTTGCAGATAAATCTGATGAAAGTTCCAAAGATGGAAAGCAACCTTCGAAGGAAGCAACACCCGCTAAGAATTCTTCTGAGGTTGAATCTGAAAATGGTAGTGAAGCAGATTCAGATTCAGAAGACGAAAGTGGAGACGATAGTGAAGTAGATGATAAATTAACGGATGCTCAACGGAAAAAGGAAAAAGCTAAGTTGAGAATAGAGACCAGGAGAAAAGAAGCTGAAAAGAAAAAGACCCTGGATGACTTGAGAGCTGCGGTTGTTTGCGTTTTAGGTCATGTAGATACCGGAAAAACGAAAATTCTAGACAAACTTAGGAGAACGAATGTCCAGGATGGAGAAGCTGGAGGAATCACTCAACAGATTGGAGCCACGAACGTTCCAATCGAGGCGATTCATGATTCTACGAGACACGTGAAAGGAGTTAGTTTATATCTTTTACTTACTATATTTTTCAGGAAAGAGAATTGCAATTATTTGCAGTATCTAATCTAATTTCTCTTTCTTTTTCAGTTTGCAGACAAGAAATTAAGGATCCCAGGTCTTTTGATTATAGACACTCCTGGTCACGAGTCATTCAGTAATTTGAGAAATCGAGGATCTTCTCTCTGCGATATTGCAATTTTGGTTGTGGATATTATGCATGGCCTTGAACCTCAAACAATAGAAAGCATAAATCTCTTGAAATCAAGGAAAACCCCCTTCATTGTCGCGCTTAACAAAATTGACAGAATCTACGATTGGAATACGATGAATCGCAAAGATATACAAGATATCATTAAGGCACAGTCGTTAAATTCTCAAAGGGAATTTGACAAACGTTCTAAGGATGTGATTGTTCAATTCGCTGAGCAGGGTTTAAATGCTGCTCTCTTTTACGAAAATCCAGACCCTAAGACTTACGTTTCTTTGGTTCCTACTAGTGCCATAACTGGTAAGATATTTGTACTTTTTATTTTATAGTTTTTTAAAATAATTTTCTAATATGATATCTATTAATAATAATTAATGAGAACTAACTGTGATGATCGATTGATTTCAGGAGAGGGAATGGGAAATCTTCTCGCAATGATTGTTGATTATTGTCAAGGACCTTTGGCGAAAAAGTTGATGTATAGTGAAGAATTGCAAGCCACAGTATTGGAAGTTAAAGCTCTTCCGGGACTTGGAACGACGATAGATTGTATTCTAGTCAACGGAATGTTGAAAGAAGGTGAAACGATGATTGTCGCCGGAACTGATGGACCAATCGTTACGCAAATTCGATCTCTTCTCATGCCTCAACCTATGAAAGAGTTGAGAGTCAAGGTAAGCTGGGTCTTTTACATTTTCCGATTTAAAGAATTACTCGAAAGATTTAATATTTATTTCTTAATTTCACAGAGTGCTTATATTGAACACAGACAAGTCAAAGCAGCTCAAGGTGTTAAAATCGCTGCTAAAGATCTCGAGAAGGCCATTGCCGGTAAATTAAACAAAATTATTTGTCTTTATTTATCAAATATTTAAACACAAATCTAATTTTCACAAATTCTTTAAGGATTGAATCTACAAGTGGCTAAAAAACCAGACGAAGTGGAGGTGCTACGAGACGAAATCGCACAAGAACTAACCCACGTCCTCGGAAACATAAAACTTGCCGAGCGTGGAGTTTTCGTTCAGGCTTCAACCCTTGGAGCTTTGGAGGCACTTTTGGATTTCCTCAAAAGCAGCAAAATACCGGTGAGTTTTTGAACCTTTTAATTAAGAAATCTCTGGGAAAAATATAGATAGTTCTCTTGAATCGTTGGTCCAGCCAAAATGAAAACGATTTCAACTTAATTAATTTAAAGTTGAAAATTTAAATTTCAAAGATTAAATAATTTTTATGGAATATGTAATTAAATATTTGAAGAGAATTAAATAGGAACTTGAGAGATATGGGGAGAAACTGTGTTGGGAGGAGAGAGACCGAAACGGTTTCGCTCTGGATTTTTCGCGAGCGTTTCCGGCCGCATCGTCGGCAGATGTGAAACGTCTTTTTTGCGAAGGTATATGGCGCCAAAGGCAGGCGACTTGCACTAGAGACTTAAAGCTGAGCGTACAATGGTACGTAGCTTCCATTTCGAAGCTAGCTAGCAATGTGGACATGGAGCGTGCAGCAATGAACCACTTCCTTCTTAACAGTTTAGCAGGATACGGCTCATTGATCGTACACTGTACTTGTAGTCGTGCTCTTGATCCAATGTGCTATCAGCTACAGTGTCCCTATGTCCCTTGCAAAGAATATATTTTTTCTCTGGGGCTCTGGACGCTCTAAACTTTCCAAGTCCCTTAAAAACCAATAAATCAGGTCCTCGAAATTAACTGGAATTGAGTGAATTTTGAATTTGCAGGCACAGGAAATTTTAATGAGCAAACAAATTTGAGAAATCGTATTTTATTTTTCATTAAGAGTGCAAATTAATTTAATATCGGAATAAAAAATGCATGTGAATGAAAATCGGCGATGAGAAAAATAAATCCCCACTTTTATTGATGGGATAAACTCGGCTGAAATATAAACGTGCCCGGAATCCGAGAACAGGTATAAAGTATAAAGTCGTGGCAAAAGGAAGTAAAAAGTGGTTAAGCGGATGTTCAACCGGCAGGAAATCGGGCATAAATAACGATAGGATCTTCGGTGAAGCTGTTTTGCTCCTTATTACACATTTCTAAATATTTAAATAATTTGAATTCCAACTTTTAAGATCCTTACTTAAAACCCAGAAGCGATAGTTCTTTTTACTTTTTCTCTCAACTTTGATTCTTTTATTGAAATTGAAAAATTCCAATTGTAGGGGAATTTAAAAAAATGTCAATGATTTTTATTTCTCAATCTTAAATCTCTGACTCTGAACTTTTTATGTCCCCATTACTACTTTATTTTATTCCCTCGTTTTTGAAGACGTCAAGGAACCGGATTTGGCTTTCAGTTGTCACCGTGTATATTACATATAAGTGGTATCACGGTTCCTTTGTCGGCTTAAAGTCACTGCGATTAATCACATTAACGAGCCACTAATTGTCGGCTCCTCTCTTCCGCCCCAAAGGCCTTTAAGGAAGTTTAAGGGCCTAAAAGAAAGAAACTAATCGGTTTTAAACTCTTGACAAATTTTTAATATCTCTAATCTTTCAATTTTAATTGTTTATCTGATATATTGATAACATAATAATTGATGGGGAATTATTTTAGTGAAATAATGGGGGGTATTTTTGTAAATTGTATCGAGATATTTATGGTGGGAGCACCGATTGGCGGTACGCTTTGATATTGGGGGCGTTATTAATCACGGAAATCAGACAGTCACGGTTCGTGATCGAGTCGATTCTTTCATTCATCATCGCTCTAATGGGTCTCTTAAATCAGACAATGTTTCTTGTAGTATTTACAATTAGCTTAGTCCAATGAACAAACACAAAAGGGTTCACATTCAGAATCTTAAAACGACTTAATATTATTTGTAACTTCCCTTTTTTACGTTCGAAACTTATTTAAAGAGTTGAGAGAGTTTTTAAATTCTCCTCTTTCACAAGAATTACAATTACAATTATTTATAAATATTTGCAATTGAAAGTTTGATTTTCGAAATTAGAAAATAGCTTTAAATTAAAAGTCTAGATTTGAAAAAATTATTTCTTCATTTTTAAAAATAGTTCCAGAATTTTTCCGTGAAATGAAAAAATTGAGGAAATGAAATTTTGATGTTAGAACTTGAATCCAACGCCAGGAAATTTAAATTTAAATTTAAGAATTTAATTTCTCGATTTGTAGTCTTGAAAAAATTTGTTTTCTTGTAGATTGTAATAACACAAAATCGTCGTGGTTATTTCTGATTTTGTTTGTCAGCGAATATGTTTGTTGATGCAAAAAGCATAAATAAAAAATTGAGTGCACGTTTTACGCTTTGGATACTGAGAGATCGTATTCGATCGGTATCGAGTATCGTCTTGACCAGAAATATAAGGACATATTCTTGAAAGACCAGCGGTAAACCCAAGTGCAACCTACGAAGCAGGGCCGTAACCAGTTTAGCATCCGTAGCCCGAAGCTGGAACTTAAAGAACCTCTTTCCTTGACATGTTGCTCACCCATACTACCAAAACACTCTGCAGACTCTCGCATATCCACCATTTTTTAAATCGAGCCCAGATCTTTCTTTAAACAAAAAAAAAAAAAAAAGTAAAATAAAAAATAATAAAAAAGCCCCTCAATGGACTTTTTTATTTTTTAAGGTCGGTCTATCTCCCTATAACGAATCTTGTTAATGAATATATTCAAATTTAGAAGAAAGGGCTGTAATTAATGACACCACTTCGAAGCTTCAAATCAATCAATTTCAAATTCACGGACCTATTCAATTTTCAAGGCTTAGAAATATTTAACTACTTATTTTGTACTTATTTTCAATCCCCTTCAAATTTTCAATTTCGACGTTCTGATATCTCTTACAATTTTTTATTTAAAAATTTGTTGATTTGCAATTTTTATTGATTTAAGAACAGTTTTTTATATCAGTTGGAATCTTTCGAAATCCTTCAAAACGATTTCAATTTTTTGAAATATTTTAAAATAACTGTTTGTTGAAATCTTGAAACCCGATGAAAAAAAAAATGGAAATAATTTATGTCAGCTTCGAATAAATAGATTATGAATGACATTACGAAACTTGGGAGATAAAGTTCCCATAATCGTAATTTCATGGATATTTTATGAATACTGATCGATTTGAAGTTAGTGCTTAATTTGATTTGTTATATCGCAGTAGTACGTATACGTAACGTTAAATTCCGACGTCGCCTATTATGCCTCCAATGAATAATACATATGGTACTTTTTGTTACACCTTTGGAGGAAGTCGTCGAGTAACCCAGACACGAGAAGATCAATAAGTCAGAGACTATTAAGATTCATGGTCTCCTCGTACCGTGTGGGTGAAACGTTTTGTGTTACTTTTAATTTAAAGAAGTCGTTTCTTACAGCTTCGACTGAATGCAGCTTAAAGTATCCACGGACTGCCGATGATTAACGACTCGATATTTATTACACTGCACAAACAAGTGTCAAATGACATTCGCGTCCAGCTAATGGAGCCTCGCGTTTTCACCGCCGTTAACGAGTTAATATTTATTGCATTTTGCTAGCTATGATCTTTCATCCTTGAGTTAAACGATTTAAAAAAGTAAAAAAAAATCGACTCGAGTGTGAATGATCGTTATGCTTGATTATGATTAATGCAAGCTTCAAAATCATTTTTCTCGATTTTAAGAGACGAGCCATTGTCAAAGTGATGGACTCTTATTTATCTCATTTTACGTTTACTCAATTTATCACGACATTGCACAATTTTCGATTGAAGCCTTCCGAGTTGAACAATTTTTTGAATCATTGACAAAAAAATTGGGCTGAAGTTCGTCCAGACGTCTACTCAGTCGAACTTGTTTTTTTCTTCAAAGATACTCTCTATAAAAGATTTTTTCATTTACAATAATTTGTTTATTGCAACAGAAAACATGAAAAATGTTTTTGCAAACGATATTTTTAATTTTTGACGAGAAATCTTTGATGAAAAAAAAAATTCGTCTGAGTAGACGTCTGAAACTTCAGCCCAATACAAAAAAAGAAATTGTTTCAAATCCTTTAACACGTTGAGGTCACTCGGGGTCCATTTGACCCCAGGCGAAGTTTGAGGTCTAATATCTAAAATTTTCTTTAAAAAAAAAATTTTTTTAGTGTTATATTTCTTCTTTTTAAAACTTCTCGACGGATCATTATAAATTATTTTTTTCATAAAAGTATACTATCTTGCAAGTACAAAACCAAAATATTTCCACTTTATCTCAAAAATTGAATTTTTTATGAATTTTTATGTGAAAAAGTTAAAATTTTGAAAAAAACTTTTGAAATTTGAAAAAATTCTTAAACTAAGTTTGATAGAAATTTAAAGTCGATATATTAAATAGAAGGAGAATGGCAACTGTTTTTCCACGTGGGGTCCACCTGACCCCACGTTATTATTCGGAGGGTGTGACCACAACGGGTTAAATAAATATTGAAATTAATTTTCAATATTTTTCTTGGCTGTCGAATTGTTGATTCGTTGATTTGGTGAATTGTCTCGAAAAAACAAAAAACAAGTAAATAATCTCAATAAACGTGCCATAAATTTGCGAGATGTGCGAAACGGCCTTAAGGCCGTCCTTGCTCAGATTATGAATGGGCTCCCCTTCCCCTACTCTTCTTAGTTACGGTCACATGGTCCCAGTGACGTCACTCACACACGCACCAACAGTGCGAAGAAGAGCGCACGCATAAAATGACATACACGCTCTTGAACATTGAGTTAAAAAAGAAAGAAATACGTGACCCTCACACAGGAAACGACCCACGCCCGCAGCGAGAAGGTGTGGGCGGGTTCCGAACGACCACTGGCTCCCGTTACAATCTTCTCTTTTTCGCCCAACACATACTAAAAAAAAAAAAAAAAGAAAAAGAAAACAAACCCTGTAACTCGCCCATAGATGATCTTGATAACTTTGAGGTCTGCATGAAAGATATGAGCAAATTTGAGAAGCTGGAATTTTTAAAAAACTTTGTATTAGAGGAGAACCTGGATTTTTAGTATCCAAAATTTCTTTTAAATGAAAAAATGAATAATTAAGATTTATTTTAATTTTGGTTGAAGTTTTAGATGTCTAGTGTGACGATTTTTTTTTCTTTTAGATTTATTGGAATAAAAATATCAATAACAAAAATTTTCCAAAATCTAAAATTTGTATTTATTTACTAGCAGAAATTTATCGGACCTTGCTCAGAATTTTACGAGATTTCCTAGAATCCCAAGAGATTTCATAAGATTCCAAAAATTATAAAAGGATTTTAAGAGATTTATAGTGATTTTAAGGATTCAAAGGGATTTTTAAGAGAGTTGAAAACAGGCTTGCAAATAATTAATTATATCTGTAATTACATTACTAGAGTAATTAATAATTACATAGGAAAATTGTAATTATTCTAAAAATAATTAATAATTAAATATGAAAAATTGTAATTATATTCAAAATAATTAATAATTACAATATAAAATTATAATCATAATCGAAATAATTAATAATAATAATAATTATAAAGTAAAAATTGTAATTGTACTCAAAATAATTAATAATTACAAACGAAATTCGTAATTATACTCGAAATAATTAATAATTACATAGTGAAAATTGTAATTATACTAAAAATAATTGATGTATACAATCTTAAAAAAAATGTTGAATCCAAAAACAATTTAGAGCACTCAAAGTAGAAATAAAAATATTTCACAACAATTCAATCTAATAATATTAGATTCAAATAATAATATTACATTTCAATAAACAGCTTTTGAATAAAAATTCAAAACTTTTGAAATTTATAAAGGACTGAAATACTTGTGATCATAAAAACGACCGAATGCGATCTAAAGTAACATTCTTCTCTTGTACGTAAATACACAAATAAACACTCGGTTTCCGAATAATTGAAAATTAAAAAAAAATTTTTTTAGAATTAATTAATTCGAGTATAATTAAAATTTTTATTTTGTAATTATTAATTATTTTGAGGATAAATTACAATTTCTTTTGTGTAATTAGTAATTAAAAATGGATAATTAATCATTTTTGCAACCCTGGTTGAAAATAGTTATCAAAAGGTTGCCTCCGAGATTTTACAAGATTTCAAGACACTAACTGATTTTAACGATTTTGAAGATATTTCAAGAAAGTTTAAGAAAATTTGAAGATTTTCGCTCGGATTTTCGTAAAATTTTAAGAGGTTTAAACTTTTAAAAATTCATAAAAGTCTCTAAAATCAAATAAAATCTCTTATTGTTAGAATCCTTTAACAAATTTTAAAATCCTTCAAAGTCTTTTTATCCCTTGAAATTCCTAAAACTCTTTAGCACTCTTTTTAAAATCCCATAAATTTTTCTCAAATCCTTTAGTCTCTGTACAATATCCCTTAGAATACTTTGAAATTTCCTTGAAATCTCTCAAAATTCCGAGGAACGCCAGGTAAATTTCTGCTAATAAATAAAAATAAAATAAAATATTTTTGGCAACTTTTTTTATATTCTTAATCCAGTAAATGTAAAAAAAATAAAATAAAAAAAATTCGCCAGACTAGACGTCCGAAATTTCAACCCAATTTATTTTAAATGGTAATCTTATGAATTGTAGAAATTTTTAGAAATACCCGGCCATAATTAAAATTTAAAACTTGTAATTTTTTGACTGCTCTTTAATTTGAAAGAGTTCAATTTTCACTTTTGAGAATTAAATACTCTACACTATGTTAATTTTATTTTTGTTTCTAATATTTTCCTAATTTGCTTTTTTCTTCTCTTATAATGGCGAAAATAAGAAAATATATAAAAATAGACTCGTGTTAGACTCAATTTCATAATTTCGAGATCAATGTGAGTATAGACAATTTGTATACCAGTGTTGTGTGTTTCACACAAAGAGGTACTTTCATATATACATAGATAACTGATAGTTGATCTAACCCACTTAGAGGTCAGGCCACTTTACGTTAAAGTTATCATTCCGTTTTTTGTCTCATCTATCTATTTCTGGAGAAACGTTGCATTTTTAAAATAAAAGGTACTCGGTTTATTTTAGTTCAAAATGTCAAACTAATCAGCTCATAAATTACTTCATTATCGCATTTCTATTTCTAAAACCGTTGGTCAATTGTGGTTCTATTATGCCCTATAAAAATTAATAACATTAAGATTTCAGAGGCTTTAAAGAATTTAAAAACATTTCACTCAATTTTAAGATTTTGAAATGGTTTCGAAAAATTTCCAAAGGATTTTAAAAGATTTTTGAGCAGTTTCACAAACGACTAAAAAAATTTCAAGGAATTTAACAAATTTTATAGGATATTATATGAATTTCGGTGATTCAAAATATTTCAGTTTTAAAAGGATTTTAACAATTTTATCATTTTTATAGGACAAAAATACTTCTAAGGATATCAAAATTACAACAATTTATAGAGAATATTCAAAGATTTAAAATCTTCTATCTTAAAAAAGTGGTGTCGCGAAATGTCTCGAAAATCTTGCATACATTGTTATTGCAAACCTCATTGGCTTTTGAATGACTTGAAGTTGAAAGAAGAAAAACAAATTAATAATGGCGCAAAACAATTTCACGAAAACCTTCGAAATCCGAGTCGAAATCCCTTAAAATTCGTTAAGATTTCTTAAAACTCCCAGGAATCTCTTAAAATTCATTAAAAATCCACAAAAACCTCTTGGAATTTCTTAACATTTAAAATCTCCTAAAATCTTTAGAAACCTTATCAAATTGTATGAAATCTTTAAAAATTCAACAAAATCTTTTAAAAATTAGAAAAATCTCTTAAAATTTTACACCTTTCGAAATCCTTTAAAATTTTTCAAAATCTTTTAAAAATAATATATGATTTGAAATTCCTCAATAAAATTACCCCATAAAATATTTTAAAACTCTTAAAAATCCCTTGAAATCTCTTCAGACTTGTGAAAAGCTCTTAAATTTCCTAGAAATGACGCCCTTTTAAATCTATTAAAATTATTAGAAATCCTTCAAAAAATTCGTTAAAATCTCTTAAAATATTCTTAGAAACCTCTTGAAATTCGTTAAAATTTGTGGAAATATCTAAAAATTCTTAGAAATTAATTCATTAAAAATCATTCATTAAAATTATTATAAATCTCATAAAATACCATGAAATCCTTTAAAATTTCACAAATTTTTTATAAAACTCATCAAAAACTCTTAAATTCTCTTAAAATGCCTTAAAATCTCTTAAGATTTCATGAAATTCTTAAAAATACACAAAATATTTTAAAAATGAAAAAAACCTCCTTAAATCCATAAAAATTTGCGACGATAACTTTCAAAATTCTTTTAAATTCTACGAAATCTCTTGAGTTATAAAAATCTTTTGAAATTCCTCAATAAAGTTACCTGACAAACTTTAAAATCTTTCAAAATCTATACAACATTTTAAAAGTTAAAAAAATCTCCTGAAATTCGTTAAAATTCCTGAAAATCTCTTAAAATTCGTAGAAATGTTTGGAAATTTCTTAAAATTCTACTATAATATTTCCTTTATATCCTTTAAAATTCCTTAAAATTATTAGAAATCTCATCAAATTCCATGCAATTTTTGCTGTGGCCCCGATCGGGTCCAGATTGGGGAATCTGACCCTGATCGGGTCCAGATCGGGGGATTCCAGACCGGGGATGAAACACACGGCCCGACCAGGTCCAAACCTGGCCAAACCTGGCCTGATCGGGGCCCGATCGGGCCGGGAGTTTCATCACCGATCTGGGCCAGGTTTGGAAATTTCTACTCGGGAATCTTTAATATTTCACAAAATCTTTTATAAATCATAAAAATCTCATTGAAATATCTTAAAATTTTTTCAAATTTTACAGCATTCAAAATCCATTAAAATCCTTTAAAATTCTTAAAAAAATTTCTTAATATTGCATGAATTCCTTTAAAATTTCACGAAATATCCTGAAATCCCTTAAAATTCTATAAAATCATTTAGAAATTCTAAAATTCTTTTGTATTGGATTTTGAATGACTTGAAGTTATAAGAAGGAATACAAAATAATCGCGCGCTTAGCGCGCGTGTTGGTTTACTAGTGTTTTTAAAAAATATTTGATAGGATTTTAAAATAATTTTCTTTCCATTTTTGGAAAAGTCAACTGGAGTGGATCTCATTTTTTTAAATCTTCATTTCGCGCAGGATATCCAGCAGAAATCGTACAGCGTATCTCCACAAGGTTATATTCCTTAGAATGTAGATATTCATGTATATATATATATTCCTCTTGTTTCTCGGAGTAGGCTACGGTTCTGCGGTGTCCTCGTACTACAACCGGAAGGAAGTCGATAAAATCAAAGACGGCGAGCTCATCTTCTCAGATCTGGCTGCCAACGCTCTTTGCTTTTTATGCTTTGAGAATACTGATTATAGTGATCAGATATCGACACCTTTTACATGCTCCAACATAAAATCTACATACTACATCATTTTTTCAATTCCATTGGAAAATGTAAAATTCAAACGATCTTTTATTTACTTTGACGCGCTGAAAAATGCAAATTTCAATCATTAATTCTACCATTTCTAGAAAATTTCTTAAAAATATATGAGAGCAGGGTGGCCACAAGATTCAATTTTTGAATTTCCCTGACATTTCCCTGACTTTTCCCTGACTTTCAGACAAATTTCCCTGACAAAAGTATATTAAAAATGCGTACGAATTTTCAATAATAATAATATTGAAATTTTTCAAAAATTTCTTATAATATCACTTTAAATCTTTTGAAATTCACATAAAATCACTTCAAATCACTTCAAATTCGTACAAATCCCTAAAATTTATAACCTTGGAAATATCTTAAAATTCATTGAAGTTTCTTGAATTTCCTAGAAATGTCTTAGAATTCCACGAAATCCCGTCAAATTTATTAATATTTCATGAAATCCCTTCAATTTTCACTACTCTTTTTAAAATTCATCAAAATCATTTGAAATACCTACTTTAAATTCCACCAAAAACTTCAAAATCTTTTCAAAATCCTAAAAATCTCTTAAATCTTAAAATTTCTTGTAATCCTTTAAAATTTCATAAAATACTTTCAGAATTTCTTGAAAAATTTTTTAATTCCACGAGGAACTTTAAAACCCCTTAAAATGCATTAAAATTTTTTTAAATTATTGGAAATCTATTGAAATCCCTTACCTAATAAAATTCTTTAAATTTTGTTGAAATATTTTTAAAATCCCAGAAACATTTTTAAATTTCTTAAAATTCCACTGCCTCTAAAAGAAAACTCTTGAAATAAAAAATCTCATAAAATATTTTAAGAATCAAAAATGACTTTAAATTTTTTTAAATTGTATGAGGACTATTAAAATTCCTTACAATCATTTTGAAAATGTAAAAATTACTTAAAGTTTTTACAAGCTTCTTAAAATCCTTTAGAATTCCACGAAAAACTTTAAAATCCCTTAAAATACGTAAAGATCTCTTAAAATTCTTGAAAACCTCTTGAAATTCTATAAAATTCTACAAAATCTTTTATAAATCATAAAAATTTTGTGAAATTCCTTAAAAAAAAACTTTAAAATAATCGAAATTTCTTAAAATTCTTACAAACCTTTTAAAATCTTATTAAATTCCACGGGAATATTTATAATCCCTTAAAATCGCTTTAAAATCTTATAAGTTTCTTAAAATCCTTTATAATTCCAAGAAAAACTTTAAAATCCCTTAGAATACGTAACAATCTTTTAAAATTTTGGAAAAATTTTCAAAATTCCACCTAATCTTTAAAAAACAATGAAAATCTCGTGAAGTCTTTTAAAATTCCTCAAGGAACTTGAAAATTCCTTAAAATTCTTTGAATTCCCTAAACTTCCTTAAAAATCTTTTAAAACTTCATGAAGTTCTTTAAAATTCAACTAAATCAAATAAATATTATACAAATCTCTTATAATCACTTTAAATTCCTAGAAACCTCTTAAAATTCTTTAAAATTATTGAAAATCTCTTGAAATCATTAGAAGCCTAGAAAATCTGAAAGAATACCTGGAAATTATTTATAATCCTTCAAAATCCTTGCACAGTTTCTGAAATTTGTTAAATAAACTATAAAAATTATATATGTAATACGACAAAAATAACGTAGTTAGCATAAATGTCAATTTCTATTTTCTCTGACAACTACTCGCATTTCCCTGACATTTCCCTGATCACAAAACTCGTAATTTTTTTTATGCTCCTCTTTTATTAAAATGTCGAAACATTCAAATTATATTTTTAAGAGTTGGACATTAAAATTTCGTCTTTAAATTGGAAGAGAATTTTTTTTTTATTTTTGAGGATGAAACGTGAAATAATAAAACTTGCAAAGTACAAATCAAGTCAGAATCACCGACGAGTTGAATGGGGGCAGGTAATAAAAAAGTGAGTGGGTGGGGGTAAGAGATTCAAACGACTAAAGAGAAGATGGGGGTGGGCGGGGGGGGGGGGGGGTTTGTAGTAAAGAACGAGAGGCAGGAGACCGTTGCTGCGACCGGAAATTAGCAGTGCGTTTTACGAGCATGGTCGCATTGCCAATGATTGCCATGGCTTTGCCTCCTCTGTTTGTCCTTCCTCGTCTCTCCTCTTCTCACCTAAAGCTGACTCTCTTAACTTATTGTCATTCCTTTTTTTTTCTCCCTCCTCCTCTCGAAAAAAAATTCTCTTCACAACATTCATTAAGCAATTACGTTACTTTCCCTCTCTTTCAGTCACCCCCCCCCCCCCCTGCTTTTTCTATGAATGAATGACTGGATCGTTACTCTCCCACAAAAAGGGAAAGAGAGTCATTCATGAAAATAAATGGTTTAATTCTTATGGTGATTAACACATTAGCCTATGAATCAATAAAGAATTGAGACACCGAAAATTGGAGGCGCGCAAATTCATTGAGAAGTGCCTCTCTAGCTCCTTTTCTCTCTCCCACATTTTCATTTTTATCACTTTATTTTTCTCACTCTCTCACTCGTGTTCTCCACGCCTTTTGCCATAGCTTTCCTGCCATACTTTTCGGTTCAGATACCAAAAAAGGTCGTTCAAGGCTTCCGCGTTTCAGACACTCATACATATGGATATATGTATAGAGAATATGCGCATGTGTGTACATATATTATATATTCCCTCGAGTACTATCATCCAGAATCGCCCACGTGAATGTGGGAGCCCATTAAAAAATTTCCACGTTTATTTGCTTGTCTGCATAAACTCACGATGTATGAAAATACTAGTATAAAAATATCAGACGCGTATCGGAAAACTACTTTTTAACCGTTTTACATTATAAAATATGTGGGAAAACTTGATTTTTCTATCTAAGACTTTAAAAGTTCTGAAACAAGTTTTCACATTGTTATTCTTTCTTTATTTTACTGCGAAAAGATATTTTCTTTTATTATTTAAGGGGACAATCAAAAAATCGATTTTTTATTGCATTTTAAAGAATATAGTTTCAAAAATATTCTCCAAATTTTATAAAGAGCCGAGCATTAAATCGGTGGCCAATACAGCGCCTCAACGGCTTATCCGATCGTTACAAAATTTTTATCTAGGGAATAAACGGAAGGATTTTTTGAAAAAAAATTTTTTTTTTTTTTTCTACACATGTTTACTAAATAATGCCGTTGGATTTTTTGATTTCACATGATCAAGATTTGACCAATTTTGGCCACCGAAAATTTTGGACCTCTCGGAGATTGGATGTAACTTCATTTTACATTATTTTCAATTAAAAAAATTACTGAAAGAGATTCAAATATGTAGTAATCGAATGGACAAATACTTATAACATGATAAATAATCCTGTCTTTAAAAAAAATTATAAAAAATCGCTCTTTTTTCGACCTCTCGGACTGACGGGTCCCTTTAATATATCGCTCTATCAGTTTGTTCACTTATCACGTACATTGTACATTTATACATTTGTATGTACATTCTACAAATTTACTCTGTTAGCTCAAGCGAATCCGTCGTGTTTTGTAATCCCCGTGGGATGAAGAAGGATCTCGCGTGGGCTCGCCTTTCTTTTACGCCTTTATTCTCGCGAGAAGCGCGAGTTCGTTTATTTTCTGACTTTCAATTAATCCTAAAAACGAGCAGTCAAAATAAATAAAAAGGAATCGAAACTCTCGCCCCGTTACACTGCCTCTCGCCAATTTATATCCAGACGCCGAATGAATGAGACCTGTCACTCGTGAATCTGATTGGCCAAAAGAGACCATTCGTTCTGCTTTGCAATTTATTCGACTTTTTTCCTTTATTTTTATTTCTACCTCATTCTGCATTCATTATCATCTGAGATTTGCAAGAAATGATTAAACATTTTTATTTTCATTTACATGCTCAAACTACTGGGGGAGGTTTCACGTCTCGTGGTCGCTAATTTAATATTTTCATTTATCGTTTGACCAAACAGACATTTCTATGTAGTAGAGACGAAAAATATGTGCAGAAATTTTTATGGGGTTCTGACAGGGTCCTGGTCAGTTTTCCCTTCTTCTGACGTGGCCCTAACTAGGTTAATTAGCAAGGCTTAACACACAAGGCTTGTAACGCTTTGGCAGAATATTGCCCTACTTAAGGAAAACTGGCCCGGGCCTTGTCAGTTTACCCGAAAAATGCCCTAGAAAATACCCCACCTAGGAAAAACTGGTCAATACCCCAAAAACTATTCTGCGGATTCATTATTCACAATATATGATTATTAAACTATTTAATTTTCAAAAAACAAAAAACAAATTAATACAGAGGTATTAATTATATAGAAACAATAAATGATTTTAAGAAATTTTAAAAAATTTCAAAATAGTTCACTGGAGTTTCAAGATTTTAGAGTATTAAAATTTTTTTTTTAAGTATTTGAAGGGATTTTAAATGATATTAAAGAATTTAAAAGGATTTTTAAAATATTTCTAGTGATTTTAAGGAATTTAAGGAAATTTCAAGTGGTTCAAGGGAATTGAAAAGGACTTTAAAATATTTTCCAAGATTTCAAAGATGTCAAGGTTTCCTAAAGGATTTCAGGAAAATTTAAAGCGATAAAAATAGATTTCAAGTTATTTTAAAGAATGTTTAAAGAATTCAGGGGAGTTTCAAGATTTTAAATTAATTTACATATTTTGTCAATTTTTGTCAAGAATTTTCACTAGATACTAAATGAAGTTTCAGCGATTTCGAGATTCCTAAAATTCCGAATTTCGAAAAAAAATCACAATACTTTCAGGACTTTAAATTATTTTAAAATATTTGTAAATATTGTAAGGGATTTTTCATGAAGTTAAAAAATGTCAAAGGATTTTAAAAAAATATGAAAAAATTAAAGAATTTTCAAGGAATTTCAGAGTTATTAAAATAGCAAAAGCCAAAGAATTTCTAAAGATTTCAAGTGATTTTAAGGAATTTAAAAGGGTTTCAAGAAATTTCAAGTGATTTTAGGGAATTTAAAAGGATTTTAATTAATAATTGAAAATTTTTAAAAGATTGCAATAGAACTTCCAAGAATTTAAGGATTTTCAAGAATTTTCACAAGATTTTAAATGATTTTAGGGAATTTAAAGATATTTCAAGAGATTTTACAAAATTTCAAGGATATCAAGATTTCCTAAAGGATTTTAAGAGATTTTAAATTGTTTTATAGGAAGTTTAAAGCGATTTTGAGAGATTCCGAAAATTCCTAATTCCGAAAAAAAATCATAATACTTTCAGGATTTTCAATTATTTAAAAATATTTGTAAATATTGTAAGGAATTTTTAATGAAGTTAAAAAATGTCAAAGGATTTAAAAAAAACATGAAAAAATTAAAGAATTTTCAAGGAATTTCAGAGTTATTAAAATAGCAAAAGCCAAAGGATTTCAAAAGGTTTCAAGTGATTTTAAGGATTTTAAAGAAATTTCAAGAATTTTTATGTTATTCTTGGGAATTTAAAGGATTTCTAAAGAATGTAAGAATTTTCTAGAGCTTTCACAAGATTTAAAAAGGTTTAAAAGGGTTTAAAAGATTTAACAGGGTTTCAAGAAATTTCAAGTGATTCTAGGGAATTTAAAAGGATTTTAAATAAAATTGAAAATTTTTAAAAGATTGCAAAAGAACTTCCAAGAATTGAAGGATTTTCAAGAATTTTCACAAGATTTTAAATGATTTTAGAGAATTTAAAGATATTTCAAGAGATTTTAAAAAATTTCAAGGATATCAAGATTTCCTAAAGGATTTTAAGAGATTTTAAATGGTTTTGTAAGAAGTTTAAAGCGATTTAGAGAGATGTCAAGTGATTTTAAGGAATTTCAAAACATTCAAAAAAGTTTTTAAAATTTTGAATTAATTTGGCAATAAAAAATATTTTTGTATTCTTTAAAATTTGTTAAACCTCTTGAAATTTATTGAAATTACTAAAAACTCTTGTAATTTTTTACAAAATTGGTACACTGAAAAAAATGTTTGGTTCGGACAACAAAACTTTTTGTTGCTATAGAAGCAACAAAAATTGTTTGGTTATGCCAACCAAATCTGGTTTCTTTCAACAAACCTTTTGTTCAACCAAAAAAATTTATTTATACCAACAAAATCTCGGTTTTGATTGAATCAAAAAAACTTTGGTTGGTTCAACAAAAATTCGGTTGGTACAACAAAACAATTTTTGTTGCTTCTATAGCAACAAAAAGTTTTATTGTCTAAACCATACAGTTTTCTCAGTGTATTAATGAGATATTACTACTGTATCATTGCCCCATAAATGCCCAATAATATTAAAATATTTTTATCGAAAATATAAATGCCGATTAGGGCCTTGTTATAACCCTGTTTTAAATAGCGCAAATTGTGACAATTTCTGAAAGGGTATAAAGAAATTTTAGGCATTTTCTAGAATTGTGAGTTAAAAAGATATTTCATGTATTTTTTTAAGCAGTTGATATAAAAAACTCGCTTATAAGATTTAAACTAAAATTACTGAAGCTGTTCTCTCCTCTTTAAAAACGTTTCGAACTCTCAA
The DNA here is from genome assembly GCA_904066005.1 of Synergus itoensis. Taxonomy (NCBI): domain Eukaryota; kingdom Metazoa; phylum Arthropoda; class Insecta; order Hymenoptera; family Cynipidae; genus Synergus; species Synergus itoensis. The sequence continues at coordinate 109,714 of CAJFCP010000180.1, forward strand.
AAACTTATCTTCTTTTTTGCCTTCTCGCTATCTTCCCAATTAAAAATCGTCCAATTACGCAACAGAGTTTTTCCCTGAATTGTGTAAGCAACATGTGCTGGAAGCTTCCCCTTTAGATTTGAAAAGTGCGTCTCGCAGTTACGCATTTATCTCTCTTACATACATACTATACGCGATACTCTATAGAATAAAATTACGTTATCGGCCCGTCATTCGCCATTCACAATTTCGCATGTTTCTCATCTTTGTCTCGCTCTTGAGAGAGGAAAAAAAAGAGAATGAATCTGAATAGCTTAGTGGGAGTGAGGAAGGGTTTCGTTCATTCACAAGTAAAACTCGAGAGAGTTCCGATTGTTCCGAAAGAGTTTCGCCTCCGTGACAATCGTAAAGAGGAAAGCGGGAGGGAAGAGGAAGACAAGGATGAAGGTCCGGGTTAGGAAGAGGTCGCCCACACTTTCCTTGTGCGTGGGTTTCTCGAAAATTCACCATGTCTTGTTGCCAATTTAAAAAGAGAAAATACAACATTCCGAAAAACAGTTTTTGCCTTTTTCAGCAATTTTATCACACGGGATAGAAGGACAAGTGAAATTTTGAAATATACCAATGATGTATGCTTTTAAATCTTAAATCCAAGGATTTTGAAGGATTATAAATAATTTCCAGGTATTCTTTCAGATTTTCTAGGCTTCTGATGATTTCAAGACATTTTCAATAATTTTAAAGAATTTTAAGAGGTTTCTAGGAATTTAAAGTGATTATAAGAGATTTGTATAATATTTATTTGATTTAGTTGAATTTTAAAGAACTTCATGAAGTTTTAGGAGATTTTTAAGGAAGTTTAGGGAATTCAAAGAATTTTAAGGAATTTTGAAGTTCTTTGAGGAATTTTAAAAGAATTCAGGAGATTTTTATGATTTTTTGAAGATTAGGTGGAATTTTGAAAATTTTTCCAAAATTTTAAAAGATTGTTACGTATTCTAAGGGATTTTAAAGTTTTTCTTGGAATTATAAAGAATTTTAAGAAACTTATAAGATTTTAAAGAGATTTTACATGGAGAAAACTGGATATTAAAGCGTAATATCATAGCTATTTAACTATGGGACGACTATCTAGATATTTAGATATATCTTGATATTAAAACTTAATATCCAGATATTAAAATGTTGGATGTTAGAATATTTGGATTATATATTTTAATATCTGGATATTAAATTTTAATATCAAGATATTATATCTAAATATCTAGATAGTCGTCCCATAGTTAAATAGCAAGATATTACGGTTTAATATCCAGTTTTCTCCGTGTAAGGGATTATAAATATTCCCGTGGAATTGAAAAAGATTTTAAAAGGTTTGTAAGAATTTTAAGAATTTTTTCGATTATTTTTAAGTTTTTTTAAGGAATTAAAATTTTCTTCATGGAATTTTAAAGAATTTCACAAAATTTTTATGATTTATAAAAGATTTTATAGAAGTTTATGGAATTTCAAGAGGTTTTCGAAAATTTTTCCAAAATTTTAAAAGATTGTGACGTATTTTAAGGGATTTTAAAGTTTTTCTTGGAATTATAAAGAATTTTAGGAAACTTATAAGATTTTAAAGAGATTTTACACGGAGAAAACTGGATATTAAAGCGCAATATCATAGCTATTTAACTATGGGACGACTATCTAGATATTTAGATATAATATCTTGATATTAAAACTTAATATCCAGATATTAAAATATTGGATGTTAGAATATTTGGATTATATATTTTAATATCTGGATATTAAGTTTTAATATCAAGATATTATATCTAAATATCTAGATAGTCGTCCCATAGTTAAATAGCAAGATATTACGGTTTAATATCCAGTTTTCTCCGTGTAAGGGATTATAAATATTCCCGTGGAATTGAAAAAGATTTTAAAAGGTTTGTAAGAATTTTAAGAAATTTCGATTATTTTAAAGTCTTTTTAAGAAATTAAAATTTTCTTCACGGAATTTTAAAGAATTTCACAATATTTTTATGATTTATAAAAGATTTTGTAGATGTTTATGGAATTTCAAGAGGTTTTCAAGAATTTTAAGAGATCTTTACGTATTTTAAGGGATTTTAAAGTTTTTCGTGGAATTCTAAAGGATTTTAAGAAGCTTGTAAAAACTTTAAGTAATTTGTACATTTTCAAAATGATTGTAAGGAATTTTAATAGTCCTCATACAATTTAAAAAAATTTTAAGTCATTTTTGATTCTTAAAACATTTTATGAGATTTTTTATTTCAAGAGTTTTTTTTAGAGGCAGTGGAATTTTAAGAAATTTAAAGGTGTTTCTGGGATTTTAAAAATATTTCAACATATTTTAAAGAATTTTAATAGGTAAGGGATTTCAATAAATTTCCAATAATTTTAAGAAATTTTAACGCATTTTAAGGGGTTTTAAAGTTCCTCGTGGAATTAAAAAATTTTTCAAGAAACTCTGAAAGTATTTTATGAAATTTTAAAGGATTACAAGAAATTTTAAGATTTAAGAGATTTTTAGGAATTTGAAAATATTTTGAAGTTTTTGGTGGAATTTAAAGTATTTCAAATTATTTTGATGAATTTTAAAAAGAGTAGTGAAAATTGAAGGGATTCCATGAAATATTAATAAATTTGACGGGATTTCGTGGAATTCTAAGACATTTCTAGGAAATTCAAGAAACTTCAATGAGTTTTAAGATATTTCCAAGATTATAAATTTTAGGGATTTGTACGAATTTGAAGTGATTTTAAGTGATTTTACATTTCAAAAGATTTAAAGTGATATTATACGAAATTTTTGAAAAATTTCAATATTATTATTATTGAGAATTCGTACGGATTTTTAATATACTTTTGTCAGGGAAATTTGTCTGAAAGTCAGGGAAAAGTCAGGGAAATTGAAAAATTGAATCTTGTGGCCCCCCTGTTAAAGTAAGGACAAGAAATTTGGGGAAGGACTTGAAATGTAATAGATTCCTCGATTTGTACATTCTTCGATTTTTATCTCGATTTTTATTATAGGCACATATTGAGAGCGAGACACTTCTTCCTTTTTGTCGACCCTTGAATTTGGAATGGCGGTAAAGGACATTTTGCAAACTGATCACGTATACGAAACTCAGGAATGCGGTGTGGTGACACCTTTAAGGATACACGCACACACGTGGACGCACCCGCGAAAGCACATATAACACACTCTCGAATGAATGCGAATGAATCGCACGATCCTACGCTAGTTCCTTCCATTTACTTGCGGATGGGTTGGGCTCGTGGGCTTGCCAAGTGTTCAGAAAGTTTAGTAAGGCGTGTTGGTCGCGATTCTTGCTTGCGGCTAATTCAAAGAAACCATAGTCATTTTCTATCATTTATCTGCAACACTCTTTCCGTAAAATGCGAAAATTCTGAAAAAAAATAACAAAAAAATGATCTCGCGCTAGATTAAACATGAAATGGTGGCAGCGATGGGATTACTGCACCTCTCCTTTGAATTTTTCTTTCTTACAATTAACTGGATTAGGAAAAAGATATGATTTATGTTAAAACTGGGGGCTTAGAGAATTAAAAATTAAAATACAAAAGTAAATTAGCATATGAATAGAGAACCGCCAGAAAAGTTGCTAATTCTAAGCTTCTAAGTCGAACTTCCGTTGTGACAGAAATGTGAGAAAGCCTGCCTACTAGATTTTCATTTCCGGGCCTCTTGGCAGAAATGGTTACAGGTATGGTTGCACAGTTATAGTATTATGTCTGTGTGATGTCAATACAATCTCAGATTCTTAGGTACATGTTAGGTGTACATTTACTATCAGCTAGGCTAGGCCTAGCTTGTCTTTTCCGCTCTGTTTCTCCGCCTCGTTCTAAGACGGACGTGACGCCAGCAAACCGGAAGCGATCTACCGGAAGCCCCATCCGTCTGATTCTGATATTCCGCGACCTCAAACTCACTTCTCTGCCCTGAAAAGAAAAAATTGCCTCTCTGCTGATGAAAAATTGTATTTCCTTGACTCTTCACCGACAAAAAATATAATAACGCTTCGAGTAAACTAGCGATAAGATTCATTCATGCGACAAAGTCGAAAGTTGTTGACGAAAATAGTACAAATGCAAATACACGTACACGAGTGTGCAAACACATGTCTAAATGTGAATGTACAAAGAATGTACGAACATGAATGCACAAATACGAGTATACAAACGGAATATACAAACACATATACAAACACATACACAAACACATATACAAACATATATACAGACACATATACAAATACAAATATACAAACACAAATGTCGCTTATCAGAGAATGACGACAGTATTTTGAATTGGATCAATTGACGGAAACATGTTCTTGTGCGTGTGACTGGCGATGTATTTGTGAATCCAAGTTGCATCCAGGACGAGCTTTGCACTGGCAACTGGCTGATCAATTTATCAATTGATGATGACAGAAAGAGATCCGTGATCCATGCACACATACCTTTTCCTATTTTTCTACACAGATGTGGAGACTAAAAGAGATAGTTGTGTATTCTCATACACATTACACACTAGTGCAATAAATCATCGGCCGAGATACGCGAGAGTAAATACGATTCTCGTTCGACCCTCCCACTGCTTCCCGGCGGACGTCACGCGAGTTTCATAGAAGCCGTCGCGTTCTCGTCATCGGATACGCTCACTTCCGGCCTGTCGATGATTTTGATATCCGACTGCTCATCGCTGACAATCCAGTGCCGAGCGAACCGGAAAAGTGCCTCACGCCAGTCCGCGGATAATCCGTTCATGTTTCTAAGAGAAAAAAAATCTGCTCGCTTCGCGGGCACATTCTCGTCGCGCGCTTGTGCCTTGCAGGAAGCTTGCACCTTACAGGACGCTCGTACCTATATGTTTTTTTTAAATTACTTTAAATTTAAATTTAATGAAATTAAATTTAAATGAAATTAAATTACAGCTTTGAATGTAAAAGAAAACTAATTTACTTAAGGTTTTATCGACCTTAAGGAGCACATTCTCATCAGGGCACTCGTGCTTATTCCCGCTCGATATTTGATTTAAACCTCGCGCTTCGCGCTCGGCTCTGTTTACCAATATTTTTCATGATTAAAAGGAAAACTATTCATCCTATTGAAAAATGGTCAAAAGAGAACTTGTAGATCTTTTTAAGACCAATAATTATGTTTCTTATCATTTTCTCTGCATCTCGCGTTATTTGGCTCAAAATTTGAATTTTCGATTTTTTAAGGAAATTCAAAAAGTTGTTATGCCTATCCTATAGGGCGTTCAAAAAGAAACATTTTTCATCTTTAGACTTTTTTTCATATCGTGCGTTGTTTGGCTTTTAATTTGTTTTCTTTCATTTTTTTGGATTTTCAAAATGTTATAAATCTTTCAATTTTTTTTTATCCAAAAGACTTATTAGGAAAAATTGTTCGACTTTTTGAGTACTACGAATATCCGTGCATAGAATTTTTAAATTAAAAAAACAGTGGTACCAAAATTTTCAAAATGCTCCAACTTTTTGAATTTTTATCCAAAATGGCTGGCCAACGAACTTGACCTTCATTTTAGGACACTCAAAGAGTATACCAAAGGCTAATCCAATCGGTCAATTCTTTCGAAAGTTATCGTGCTCACAAACTAAAAATCTACAGACAGACAGACACATTCGTAAAAACATGTTTTTCGGGTTCAGGGGGTCCCAAAACGTGGACATTTGACAAAAACGGGGGGGTCAAATTTTACACAAATCTAATACATTCTCTCTGATGAGAATGTAAAAATAATAATAATCGCACGTGTGTTTGTTTACCTTTGTCCCTTAAAATTTTACGAAAACCTTCTCTCTAAACTTGAATTAGTGAAAAGAGGGTCACTAATTTACTTTAGTGAAAAATTCTACTAATTGATAGTCATTTTTGACTAAAACTTTGGTGAAAAGTTAGAAACTACTTAAATGAAATAGTGAAATACAACTAATAATTAGTAAAAATTTTCACTAAAGTAAATTAGTGACCCTCTTTTCACTAATTCAAGTTTAGAGAGTTCGAATTTTTTGTAAATTCTACAAAATCTTTTAAAAATCATAAAAATATTTTGAAATCCCTCAAAAAAATTCCCCGACAAATATTAAAATCTCTTCATATCTTTTAAAATCCGCATTAAAAGTGTTAGAGATCTCGTCAAATTCGCCTATTAAAAATTTTAAAATCCACGTTAAAATTCCCAGAAACCTCTTAAAATTCCTTAACATATAAAATCGCTTAAAATCCTACATAATCTTTTTTACATTCTCATCAGAGAATGTATTAGTTTTGTGTAAAATTTGACCCCCCCATTTTTTGTCAAATGTCGACGTTTTGTGACCCCCTGAACCCGAAAAACATGTTTTTACCAATGTGTCTGTCTGTCTGTCTGTCCGTCTGTCTGTCTGTCTGTCTGTCTGTCTGTAGATTTTTTTTGTGAGCACGATAACTTTTGAAAGAATTGACCGCTTTGCTTGGCCTTTGGTATACTCTTTTAGTGTCCTAAAATGAAGGTCAAGTTCGTTAGCCAGCCATTTTTGATAAAAATTAAAAAATTTGGATCATTTTTAAAATTTTTGAAAAAAATTTTTTTTTAATTTACAAATTCTGTTTAAGGATATTCGTAGTACTTAAATAGTCGAACAATTTATCATTATAACTTTTTTCGATAAAACAAAAATTGTCAGACTTATAACATTTTGAAAATTCAAAAAAAATAAAGAAAATAAAAATTTTAAGCTAAATAACACACGCTATGAAAAAAAGTTAAAAGATGAAAAATGTTCCTTTTTGAACGTCCTATAAGACTGGTATAACCACTTTTTGAATTTTCTTGGAAAATTCTAAAATTTAACATTTTTAGCCAAATAACATGATACGCGTTACTTGGATAAAAATTTGAATTTTATATTTTTAAAGAAGGTTTAAATATCGAGCGCGAAGTGCATGTGCACTGATGAGAATGTGTTCCTTAAGGTCGATAGAACCTTAAGTAAATTATGTAGTTTTCTTCTTCATTTGAAAATAAAGTAATTTAAATAAAAGTATATAGCAGCGATGAAGGTTGGTAAGCGAATGCAAGCGCGCGAAGTGTGATGAGAATGTGCTCACAATGGCACCCCTAGTTAAAATTAGAAAAATCTCTTGAAATCTTTTAAAATTATTATAAATCTCATAAAAATTCCACAATATCCTTTAAAAGTCGAAAAATTTCTTGAAACCCCTTCAAAAATGTACAGCCTTTGGAATTCTTAGAAATTCTACTAAATCTTTTAAAATTCGTAAAAATCTTTTGAAATCTCTCCATAAAATTCCCTGAAAAATTTTTAAATCTCTTAAAATTCCCAGATAATTCTTGAAATTTTACATTTAAAATCCCTTTATATCATTAAAATCCGTTAAAATTATTAGAAATCTTATAAAATTCCATGAAATCCTTTAAAATTCTCACAAAATCTTTTAAAGATCAGAAAATCTCATAAAATTGCATAAAATCCTTCGCAACTCTTAGAAATCTTTCAAAATATCTTAAAATTCCTTGGAATTCCAGGATAATATTTAAAATTCCTTAAAACTCCATAATACTCTTACAAACCTTTTGAAATCCCTTAAAATTTAACGAAAATCTTATAAATCGCTTAAATTCGTTGAAATATTTTTAAATTATTAGAAACCTCTTAAAATTCCTCAAAATTTCAAAACATTTAGAATCTCTTAAAATCCCTTAGAATTCTTAAAAGTCTCTTAAAATTGCATGAATTCCTTTAAAATTTCACGAAATATCCTAAAATTCCTTAAAATTCTACGAAATATTTTTAAAATCCTAAAAATCTTTTGAATTTTGTAAAAATCACTTAAAAATCGTCAAATTCCCTTAAAATTCCTAGAAACCTCTTGAAACCTCTCTCTAAAAAAGTGGTTCCTCTCTAAAAATGTCTCCAAAATTTCGTATACATTATAGTTTCAAATTTGATTGGCTTTGGAATGACTTAAAGTTTTAAGAAGAAAATCAAAATTTGCTAGTTTTTTTTAAAGAGTATAACTTTTTAATGGACTGAGATATTTCAGGATTTCAAACAGAAAATGACTAGAATTTACTTGTATTTTGATGTGGAGAAAGAATATCTGAAAAAAAATTTCATCGACGCTTTTTATTCCGAATTTCGAAAGATTGGCAAATATTTTTTCGAGAATAGTGGATGTGGGACAAAAGAAACTAAGACACCGGAAACAGCTCGACACATTTTTCGTCAGCAATAAAATGTCTCTTATTCATATTTTTTTCCTCCATTTTCACGTAAAAGCATATTTGGGGAGAAATATGATCAGTTTTTCTTCCTCGAGTTTTTAACGAAAATGACGAGCAGGCGGAAATGAGTGACGTATTTCCGGTATATCGGTTTATTGTTAAGTATGCAGGTATCAGTTAAGAAATGGTTATCGCGATGAGATGAAAATACAGCTTATCCTGTTCGATCAAGCGAGTCCAATTGGGGATAATTGTTGCAGGATGAATAGCCATTTTTGCAAAGAGAATAGGTATCCCGAGTCCTGTAGATATAATCCCTACGGTATTATCATAAAATTCCATTACGATATCAATCGTGTCGATGGTATCGATCGTTACTCGAGTATAAATGTGAACAGACACTATCTGAGAAAGGATCATTGATCTTTGGGATCATAGATCGATTTCTTGGCCCATTATGGTCTGCTGATACCGATCTGTCGAAAAATTTACCTTTGTTTAGCACTAATAATTTGAACGTAATCGGGCTCTTATTATGAAAGTAAAATTTAACTCTTAAGGAATAAAAATTGAAATTCAAAGAGAGCTAGGCTCAGGAATGAATATTAATTGAAGTGGAGATTATTTTTGCATGAAGAATGAATTCTTTCTTTGTTGTTGTTGAATTGGCAACTAGGAATGAAGCAATTAATTCTATTAGCAGTAGGCAGGGACTTATCGATTGCTTCGAAAGCAATCTGAGGAATGCGTTAAGTACGTGCGAATACTCGTATTCTTACTGCGTACGCTGGCGTACTCGAGTCTCAAGACCGAAGGCCGCTCGCCTTGACACAATCGTGAACGATTGCGATTACCGAGTTAACAGGAGAACAGGTCGACTTTGCCAGGGAAACCCTAAGATATTATATTCAATTTATCTTTATCTCTTTAACGAGCTCCAACGCCTTCCTTTTCATTCTTATCAATCTATCTAGAAATCGATCAGCCAGATCTTATGTTTCAAACACTTTCCCGTGCAGAAATTTCGATAGGGGTCTAGTGGGGGCCTCACTAGTTTTACCTTGTTTTAGTCGGGCCCCGATGGGTAAAACTAGTCGGGGCCCCAACTAGATCATAACGCTTTTGTCAGTTAGGCCCCGATTACTAGTTCTAGTAGGGGCCTAGTGGGAATTGCGCTGCGTTTCAGGTTTCGAAATTTCAGATTAGCGACATTCAAAAACCTAAATTTTGAAACTTTCAAATAGAATTGTTTTGATTTGCTGGGGGAACTTCCGAAAAGGGTGGACCTCCGATTTTCTTCGGGCTCCGTATATACTTATGTATTTTGACGCGCTGATTACGAATCCCGTGTAGAAATTTCCAAATCTGGCCTAGATCGGTGATGAAACGCCCGGCCCGATCGGGGCCAGGTCTGGGCCTGGTCGGGCCGTGTGTTTCATCCCCGGTCTGAAATCCCCCGATCTGGACCCGATCGGGGCCAGATTTCCCAATCTGGGCCAGATCGGGGCCACAGCAAAATTTCTACTCGAGATGTGTTATTAAAAATTGGCGCAAATTTGATTTTCATGCTGAAATCATCAAAAAACCATAAAAATCAGGGTTTTTTGCGTTTATCTCATCTAATATGCAAAATTTTTAAAAATGCTTCAAACAAAAGTTGTAGATCTCATCGAAAATACAAATTTTTTGTTCCAAGCATCTTTTTATAGGAATGATAGTTTCTCAGAAAATCAGTAGTAAATCGATTTTCATGATTTGGTTGAAGTTTCACACGTCTATAGTCTGACGATTTTTTTCGATTTATTGGAATAAAAATATCAACAACGAAAATTTTCCATGTTTCCAAAACCTACAATTTGTAGTTACTTAATAGCAGAAATTTATCCGGGGTTGCCTGAGATTTTATAGAATTTTAAGGGATTTCAAGAGATTTCATAAGATTTCAGAAATTAAAAGAGGATTTTAAGAGATTTATAGTGATTTTAAGGAATTTCAAGGGATAAAAACACTAAAGGATTTTAAAAAGAGTTGAAAATTGTTATAAAAAGGTTTTTTCAGAAATTTCACAAGATTTCAAAGCATTTTAACTGATTTTAACGAATTTGAAGGAATTTGACGAGATTTCAAGAAAGTTTAAGAGAATTCGAAAATTTTCGTAAAATTTTAAGGATTTTCAAGAGATTTAATGATTGTTAAAAGATGTCCGGAAATTATATGGCATTTTAAAGAATTTTTAAGGATTTCAAGAGATTTTTTAGGATTTTTAAAAGATATCCTGAAATTTTGAAAGATTTTTTAAGTAACTTTTTAAATCTTTTAATTTTTAAAGTTTTCGAACTTTTTATTATTAAATTTTCTTTTAAATTTTTAATCTCGTTTTTATAACCTTTTTAAAAACATTTTAAATAACTTTGGGTAATTTCCTTGAAATCTTTTAAATTCTACTTAAATCCTTAAAAAAAATTTAAAATTCTCTAGAATCCTTAGTAAATTCTTAGAATCATTTAAAACATCTTGAAATCGTTTAAAATATTTCTAAATCCCTTGGAATTCATTAAAATTACTTGACAGATCTTGAAATCTCTTCAAATTCCTTTAATTTCCTTAAAATAATTTTAAATGACTTGAGATATGTTGAATATCTTTTGAAATCTTTTGAACTCTTTTGAAATTCATTATACAATTCTCTATAAACACTTGAAATTTTGCCATTTCCCTTTACCCTTTCCATTTACAATGATTTTTCTTTATAATAAGAAGAGTCATGGTTAATGGATTTTTTTTTACAAAAATCGATATATATCTCTAATTTTCTCGGAAAGTATCACTCGTAAAAAATAAATGCTTGCAACAAAAAATACATATTTCGATGAGATCTACAACTTTTGTTTAAAGCATTTTTTTAAATTTACATATTAGATTATAAGATAAAGGCAAAAAACCATGATTTCTATGGTTTTTTCATGATTTCATCGTGAAAATCAAATTTGCGCCAATTTTCACTATCATATTCGTTATTATTGGTTATAGTTGTCTGACATCCTACAACACCCTACGAACATTTTAAGACCAAAACCAAAAAAATCGCGGGGGCGCATTTTGAAAAAAGTTGTTTTTTTATTTTTTTGCAATGCAAAATGAAATTTTTTTTTTATAAAATGTGATAATTTGCATTTAAATTTTAAGAATAATATAAATTATACATTTTGGAATTCGAGGGGATCTATAAAGGATACTTATTCGTAAGAAATTATTTTCAAGGTAATTTTGATCTATTTTAAGCAACATTATTAACGATTTTCTTATGATTTCGTGTTTATAAATCATTGAATTGCGACAATTTAAATAAAAACTGCTCTAATGACATCTCTTCATTGTCTTTAGTTGATAAAGAAGATATTTAGTTTTTATGCGATGTTCAATTGTTATTGTTGTTCTAATTAAAATCTGTCATTAAATTAAAATTGTTTAAGTTTCGTTTATATGAAGGTCACAACCAGTTACAGGATTATATGTATATTTAAAATGTTACAATCTTATGTTTGATTGTTAATTATTTAATAATATAACAAATAATATTCTTATTAATTGATATTCACTTATTAGCTTTCCTTATAGAAATAATATTTCGTTAAATACACATTACTTACGAAAATCGAATTTATCAAAAATCTGCAGTTTTTAATTTGGTCTTAAAATTTTCAAAAAAATGTTGTCTCAGATATTGTTGCTTTACAATAAAACTTTTTGAATTACAAAATAAATTATAACATACATATATTAGAAATAAATTTAAATGCACCTTATCACGTTTTAGGAGCAAAATTTTTCCTCTTTTCTTAAAAATAAAATAAAAAACAACTTTTTTCAAAATGCGCCCCCGCGATTTTTGGGTTTTTGGTCTTACAATATTCGTGGGATGTCAGACAACTATAATCAATAGGAAAATCTTATATGCAACGATCTTTCAATTAAAGTTGGTTCAGACGCACCGTGCCACCCTTTTCGAAAGTTTATCCGATTTGCTTTGAATTTTATATGCGAACTGGTGAGTCTGAAAGCACATTATCGAATTTTTATTGCAGAGCTCGTGAATATTTGGGAGTAGGCAACCGTTATGTGGGTCCGGCTATAAAATTTCACGTTTTTATCGCCTCCTGGGGTTTTAATCGTCATTGCGCGGCATCGCATCCGCGTGCGGAATGCAAGCTAGGCATTGACGGAAAGAACAATGGCGTTGGTAATTAAAGATTCTCGCTGGGTGTCTTCCTGTCCTCGTCCTGTTTAGGGGGAAGAAGATTGGAAATACTAGCTAACCAGGACGCACGCGGCGCCATCCTTCTTAGAATCATTCGAACGCGTGACACGATTATCAATTATTTTTTTTGTGAAAGACCACCGAGCACATTAGGGCTGGGGAAAGAATCGATAAGTATCGATACGGATCGATACATTTAATGCTTGTCGATTTTCGATACTTTTTTATGTTATCGATAAAAAATCGATAAAAAATAAAATTCTTTTGTAAGCATCCATTTTGCAAATGGATGCTGAAAACTAAGTCTGTAAACCTCTTTGTTCGTCTCTTGTCATTCATTTTTTGCCGTTCTGTGTTAAAAACGTTTCCAAGCACCTAATGTGATTCAATGTGATTCAAAGTCAATAATTATTTTAAGTTCTACTGTGATAAAAGTAATTTGAAGTTCTATTAATAAAAAATAATTTCTATATTTTCTTGACTATAATTATTTCAATTTTCTTGGTATTTTACTATTTTGCATCAAGTGAAATTTATTCATTTCACACGCTTTTCTGCAAGAGGGGGGAATTATCGATTTTTTATCGATACGTATCGATAATTTTCCAAAATTCTCGATAACGTATCGATACCTTTTCTTATCGATTTTACCCAGCCCTAGAGCACATCGCCAAACTCTCTACTCAATTTCATATTTCGTCACACATCTTTGGACAGCGGCCTAGCCACACTGAAAGCGTCAGTTCTCGTTCGATCACTGAGGTTAAGCAGTGTTGGGCGCGGTTAGTACTTGGGTGGGTGACCACTTGGGAATACCGTGTGCTGTTGTCATTTATATGTTACTTGATCATGGCCGTATGTGCAAAGCTTTAAAAGCAGGCACAAGCCAATGTACCCAGGGATGTCTTGTAATAAAATGTAATCTCATTTGAGACTGAGTAAAAGTGTTAAGAAGATGGTCGCGCGTGAGTAAAATGCAGAGATGAAAATCCGATGATGAGAGAAAAAGGTTTTTTCTGATAGTCGTGACGTTTCTATATGAATTGCATAGCCATGCCAGGAAGTTTCATTCGGCTGTTCCGATTCCGACGAATCCGATTCCGATTCTGAATGAAACTTCCTGGCATGGCTATGCAATTCATATAGAAACGTCACGACTATCAGAAAAAAACGTTTTTCTCTCATCATCGGATTTTCATCTCTGCCCTGAATGTACCATAAAAAAATCTATTCATATCACAGTATTTACTGTAACACCAGTATGACCTGGTTGTTGAAATTCCTGTAAATTTTTTTTGCCAAGCAGCGTTGGCCCTGGACAGTGTTTAAAAGAAGTTTTGAAATAAATATTTTAAGCTCTATACATAGTTTGATAGAAAATTATACAAATAATAATATAATTACTGGGTGCACAGTCTTCCCCTTTTTTAGAGGAATTCCCCTTTTCGAGATTTTTCCCTTTTTTTCTCCTATTTTCGAAAATATTCCCCCTTTTTCCCTTTTTTAATTAAAAATGTTCTTTTCAATCAATTTTCTAAATCTACACAAAATTATCTTAAAATAGAGATTTAACTTTTCACGCTTCTCTTAATCTACGAATTTTATAAGTCTATGTGAAATATAGATTTATAAAAAAAATTTTTGGTTCAAAACTTTGAGAAATATAAAAATCAGCAAAATTAAATTAAAGCATATCTCTGTTATCCAACATTGTGGGCCAAAAAAATTTTAACGTACTTCGCTTAGATTCTTAAATACATACACAAATTACATTAGAAATTCAAGATAAAAAAAAATCAAAAAGAAAGAAAAATTAAGAAAAACGTGTAGAAGTTAATCTCTATTTTAAGATAATTCTGTTCCCCCAGTCCATGTTGTAAGCAAAACAATAATTATTAATATGCTTTTTGTGTAGATTTAGAAAATTGACTAAATAGAACATTATAATTATATAGAGATTAATAAAAATATAAAATGTCTTTAAACAAAACATTTTTTTCTTCTTTTCTATATGTAAAAATTATTGTTTAATCTCTTCCATTTTTTGTGAAAAAATCACTCTATTTCCCCTTTTTTGAACTCATTTTACGCTGTGCACCCTGTAATTATAATTGAATGACTTGAAGTTGAAAGAAGAAAATTAATGCGGCGCAAAAAAAATTCCCGAAAACCTTCGAAATCGCTTAAAATTCGTTAAGATTTCTTAAAACTCCTAGAAACCTTTTGAAATCCCTTAAATATCTACAAAATCTTTTGAAATCCCTTAATAAAATTAGCTGACAAACTTTAAAATTCTTTAAACCCCATAAAATATTTTCAAACTCAAAAATCTCTTGAAATGTCTTAAAATTCGTGAAAACCTCTTGGAATTCCCAGCAACTTCTTGAAATTCTACGATAGCATTTAAAGCCCCTTTATGTCTTTTAAAATCAATTAAAATTATTAAAAATCTAATTAGATTCCATAAAATCCTTAAAATTCTAGAAAATCTGTTTAAAATCAGAAAATCCCTTATAATTATTAGAAACCTCATAAAATTTCACAAAATTCTTAAAAATTCCGTAAAATATTTTTAAAACTATTAGAATCTCTTGACTTCTTTTTAAATTCCTGGAAATTTTATTACAACATTTAAAATTCCTTAAAGACCCTTAAAATTCTCTGAAACCCTTTGAAATCTCTTAAAATTCCTTGAAACTTCATAAGATTTAAAATCCCTTAAAATATCTTAAAATATCTTAAAAATTCTACAAAACCTTTTAAAAATTAGTAAAATCAATAAAATTACCTGACAAACTTTAAAATCCTTTAAACCCCATAGAATATTCTAAAACCCATAAAACTCTCTTTAAATCTTTTAAAATTCGTGTAAACTTGTTAAAATTCCCAGAAAAACTGCTTATACGATAACATTTAAAGTCCCTTGACGTCCTTTAAAATCTATTAAAATTATTAGAAATCTCATTAATTTTCATGAAATCCTTAGAATTCTATAAAATCTTCGAAAAATCAGAATATCCCTTAAAATTATTAGAAACCTCATAAAATTTCACAAAATTCTTAAAAATTCCTTAAAGTTCCTTAAAATTCTCTCAAACCCTTTGAAATCTCTTAAAATTCCTTGAAACTTCATAAGATTTAAAATCCCTTGAAATCTCTTAAAACACCCAGAAACCTTTTCAAATCACTTAAAATTTCACGAAAACGTTCAAAATACCTTAAAATTCTTTAAGACTTCTTCAAACTTTCAAAAACCTCTTGAAATCTCTTAAAAATCCACAAAAACGATTAAAATCATAAATGTCTTGAAATATAAGTTAAAACTCGTAAAAAGTTCTGTAAATTCTAAAAACCTTTTGGAATTTATTAACATTTAAAATCTTTTAAAATCTTTAGAAATCGTATCAAATTCCATGAAATCCTTAAAAATTCTACAAAATCTTTTAAAAATTAGAGAAATCAATAAAATTACCTGACAAACTTTAAAATCCTTTAAACCCCATAAAATATTCTAAAACTCATAAAACTCTCTTGAAATATTTTAAAATTCGTGGAAACTTCTTAAATTAAATTAAATTCACAGAAAAACTGCTTGAAATTCTTTAAATTATACGATAACATTTAAAGTCCCTTGTCGTCCTTTAAAATCTATTAAATTTATTAGAAATCTCACTAAATTCCATGAAATCCTTAAAATTCTATAAAATCTTCTAAAAATCAAAAAATCCCTTAAAATTATTAGAAATCTCATAAAATTTCACAAAATTGAATTTTGAAGATTAGTCACGATTTCTTTTTTAAATTCGCGTGCAGAACAGGTGGCGCCTCCTTTCGCCTTTTCTACGCGCGCGCGAAATTTAAATCATGGAATTTGTTACGTTTATTAAATTGTGTCTGCAGAAGAGTGGAGCTCTTAATTGAAGAATGCAGACCAGCTTAAAAATGTTTTCATAATCGTGATATAAATTAGAAAATATGGAATCGCAGGAGGCGAGTCGGGAATCAGGATGAGAGACCGGACGATGCGTGGGAAGTACACACGCCCCTAACCCTTCAGAACGGACGCTTTGACGGAAAGGCTTCATCATTGAACTCGCGAATTAGGCACTTTTTCATTCATTGCTAAATTGCCTCGGATGATTATCCAGTTGAGAATGAGACTCCGTGGCTCCTGGTCTCGGCGGGGTTACGCCGCATCAAGTAATCGTAAAATTACAATCACTATAAAAATTAAACCCTCAAAAACAATTGCAAGGATTTCTCCATTTTCTTGATGCCGAGAATCTCAGTACTTCCGTCATCATTTTTTAATTGCTCTTTTAATCGTAAAGGGAATAGCGATTGTATCTCGGCATGTCGATAATGATTTTTCCAAGGACTCGTGGATGATTATTAGCAACGAAATAGCATTTTAAATCACTGGTCGTCGACACGTGGAAATCCAGCTTTGTAGCTGACGGAGCGTGTAGCTCGCATCCGCTCCCATGTCTTCAAACTGCTTACTTTGTAAAGACAATGCGAGGAAGCGAGCCATCTTTTCCTGCTGCCGGTGCAAAGAGCTGCACAAAGTGACTCCCTGATACTTGATCTTGTACCAAATAATAAGAAAAAAAGGAGAGAAAACAAAAAGAGACTTAATTTTTTATTTTAAACGCTACGCATCAAAATTCTCTTTCAAAATAAATAGCTATTCAAAAAACAAATTTTAGTTTGAATATCAGAGTTTAAACTGCACATTTGTCATAAAAATGAATTTCAAGATTTGAATCTCGCGCGCGTTCTGAAGACTCGGCGGGGGGCGCCACAAGGCTTTTGCCGCGAAATTTAAAGTTTAAATTTTTACATTTCGGCGTAGTAGCAATAATAGTAGACGGAATTTGAATCTAGTATGGAGATAATGATTATAAATCCTCTCTTTATCGTTATAGAAAGTGGTAAATCTAGTATCTTGAATAAAACATTTTTTTTATTTAATGAGGAGCTGAGAACAATTCTCGACTTTGGAAAAATTGACCGTTGACACCGATTGTTATGACATCGCCGAGAGCGAATGTTTCAGGCACTTTTGCAGATTTCGAAAGGCAGACCAGGCCACTCCTCGATATCGCAGAGTCACCGATCGCGAGATACCGACGATAGATAAGAGTTAAAGACTGTATTAGATTATTAGACAATCGATGTCGAAGCTTATCGATTTTCAATATCTTCACGCCTTCACAATCAACTTTATCTGTGTCGGAGATTTTGAGAAAATACGGCTTTCAGGATTTTATTTTAGGT
The DNA here is from genome assembly GCA_904066005.1 of Synergus itoensis. Lineage (NCBI taxonomy): Eukaryota > Metazoa > Arthropoda > Insecta > Hymenoptera > Cynipidae > Synergus > Synergus itoensis. Next base: position 127,530 of record CAJFCP010000180.1, read on the forward strand.
TGATTGTTCTCTACTGATTTGAAATTTTTTCTGCTCATGAATTTGATAAAGTGAGTAATTACTGCATTCTTGAGAGTATTAAAAGGAAATGCGATGGAGAGAAAGAAGGCAGGACGTGAATTTAGCATAAACTGGCGTTTCCTTCTCAAGGAAGCGATGCAATTATAATTAAGGGCCAACCTGAGAGGATCTGCGCCCTGGCTACGTTCAAGTCCTTCCTCTCGTCTTCATTCAGATCATTCCTTCCGGCTTTAAAAGCGGAAGGACCTCTCCAATTTTTTACTTCCGCCCTTCTTTTTCCTGTTGCTTGTAAATTTACATCTGCCCCCTTTTTAAAGCCCTTCACCTGCGAATTTCTTTTAACCAGATTTTAAAAAGTACGAATGAAGTACACTCGACTCCCTCAAATTTCACGAAATCCAAAACGGAGACCCTAGAGTTCTAAAGACGGTATTTAATGTCAAGAAGGATGAGAAAATTCGGGTAAATTACCGGTATTTTCTCGAGCCTCTTTTTTCTCGAGAATTTAGAATTTATGTTTTTGATGAATGAAAGTTCAAAGTATTTATCGTTTTTATGTTTTAAAAATAAGATTTAAGATAAAAATGCCAAAACCAAAAAGTTGTATTTGGAAATTTTATGAAAAATTCGTAAATAAAGATCAGGAAATACTAGAAAATACTAGAAAATTAACATACGCGCGTAGCACGCGCAAATATTTTTTTTCCTGGAATTTTAAATGATGATGAAAGATTTTCAAAAGATTTTAAGTTATTTTAAATAATTTAAACGGATTTCAAGAGATTTTAAGTGATTCTAGGGAATTTAAAAGGATTTCTAGAGATTTTTGGTGATTGTAAGGAATTTTTAAAGAATTTCAAAAGAATTAATTCGGACGGGTTTCAAGATTTTCAAGAACTTTCACAAGATTTATAAAATTTTAAAACATTTCAAGAGATTTTACAAAATTTCCAATTCAAAGATATCAAGATTTCCTAACGGATTTTAGAGGATTTTGAAAGATTTGGAAAAATTTCAAAGGATTTGAAAGAAATATTAAAAAATGTAAAGGTTTTCTAGAAATTACAAATAAATCAAGGGATTTGAAAGGATTTCAAGGGATTTTAAAGGATTTTAAAAGAATTACAAAAAATGCAAAAAAGATTCGAGACTTTATAGTAATTTGAAAACATAAAAAATATTTTTCGATTTCTTATAATTTGTAGGGAATTTATAGGAATTATAAGAGTATTCAAGAGATTTTTATGATTTTTTAAAGATTTTCTAGAATTTGAATTTGAGTTACTACATAATAATTTTAATTTTATAATAGAATTCATTCAAAAGCCAATCAGGTTTGCAACATGTTACAAACCTGATTGGCTTTTGAATGACTTGAAGTTGAAAGAAGAAAAAAAACTAATGGAATTTATTAAGATTTAAAACCTCTTAAAATCCTTAGAAATCTTATCAAATTCCATGAAATCCTTCAAAATTGTATAAAACCTTTTAAAAATTAGAAAAATCTCAAAATCCTTTAACATTTTACGAAAATCTTCAAAATCCTTTTAAATTCTACAAAATCTTTTAAAAATCAGAAAATCCCTTCAAATTATTAAAAATCTTATAAAATTTCACGAAATTCTTAAAAATTCCATACAATATTTTTAAAATTATTAAAATCTCTTGCATTCTTTTAAAATTCCTGGAAATTTTATGACAACATTTAAAATTCTCTTAAAATTCTCTTAAAATACCCAGAAACCTTTTTAAATCACTTAAAATTTCACGAAAATCTTCCAAATCGCTTAAAATTCATTGAAATCTCTTAAAATTAGTGAAAACCTCCTAAAATTGGTGAAAACCTCTTAAAATTCTTAGAAACTTCTTGAAACTCTTTTAATTCTAGGATAAAATTTAAAGTCCCTTTACATCTTTGAAAATTCATTAAAATTATTATAAGTTTCATTAAATTCCAAAAAATTTTTAAAGAGTCATAAAAATCTTTTGAATTCGCTAATATTCCTGGAAATTTCACGAAAACATTATAAATCGCTTAAAATTCGTTGAAATCTCTTAAAGTTCTTAGAAACCTCATAATCTTCCTCAAAATTTCAAAACATTTTAAATCCTTTAAAATTCCCTGCCTTTAAAAAATTTCATGAATTCCATTCAAATTCCGCGAAATATCCTGAAATACCTTAAAATTCCATGAAATTTTTTAAAAATTCTAAAAATCCTTTAGAACTTCGTGAAACTCACTTGAAAATTCTCAAAATCCATTGAAATTCCCAGAAACCGTTTGAATCTCTCTAAAAAAGATGATGTAACGAAATGTCTCTAAAATCTCGCATAAATTTTATTATTGTTTGAAATCAGCTCGCTAAATCTGAATCAGCAAAATTTTATTGGTTTTTGAATGACTTGAAGTTGTAAAAAGTAAAATAAATAATCGTGCGCGTATAGCGCACGTGTTGGTTTGCTAGTAAATGATAAAATTTTCGTGATATTAAAATATGAATGATATTTAATACAATTTACCTATGACCAATTTTTATTTACATCCTATTTCTTTCAAACCGTTTTACATTTTTTTGTAAATAAACGAAATCAAATTATTTAATTTGTTTTATAATAATTATTAATAATTTTTCGCAGATAAAATTGAAAGTAGATGTTATTTAAATAAAGAATAATAACAAACAAATGTAAAAGAATCTTCTCATATTTTCTCGATAAATTCTCACTCTATCGGTAATATACCGTAATTTTCATTGTTACCTTCTCCAATTTTACTTTACCGAGAATTTTCGTATAAGATATCACGTGTTTAGTGAGAAAGATGTTGGTGAAATTTGAGGGGTTGTGAAATTTGAGATGGTGAAATTTGAGGGGTTCGAGTGTAATTTATAAAACGTAAGATATTTTCTGCCAATTTGAATCTGAGATAGAATTAATATCCAGTACTTTTTATTTTTAAATAATTGAGTAATGATTTATGGCTGAAATAAAATGATAAATGAAAAGGAAGTGAGTGCGGCCCTGGTTCTTATTTCTTATATTTTCTTTTGCTCTCTGCATCGGTCCCCTTTGCACGATTGCAACCCATTCTTCAATGGACCGTGACTAGACAGGGCTGATACGCTAACCATCTGAGTTCAGTGGCTTTCAATCTGAATCAACACTGAAGAAATTCCTCATTCAGATTAAGTTTCTCTTATGGTGATACTGGAATTTTATTCTTTTTATTTCTCAAGTTACAAAAACGATCTTCACTTTGTATTAATTATCAGAATTTTTTAAAAATCTTGTTCAAATATTATTTACGTATTGTTTAAATATTGAGAAGAATTTCGCTTTTATAAAAAGTTTAATATTTCTGATTACTTATCATCTCGAGAATTAAATTTCATATCAGAATTCTGGATCGAGAAATTCTGAACTCGAGGAAGAAATCAGAATGGCCATTGCCACCGGAAGCGAGAAATTTCTATCGCTTCTCGATTATGGTACAACGCCCTGACTCGCTCGATTTCAGCCTCGTTACCACAAATGCTCGATATAAATCTTATCATCTTTTCTCAGTTCCAACTTAAACTCGTCTGTCTTCTCTCAATTCGCCAATTTCGAATTTAGTTCAATTTCAATCTCGAACTGTATAAAAATAATAATTAATTTTCTTTTCTTTTTCTTAGTTTAAATAAAGAAACTAAATTAAATCATAAACGGGAATTCTTTCTAGAGAAATTCCTATTCTTCAAAACCTTCACTTTCGAAACGAATTTTTTTTTGCAATGCACACACTTCATCAGCAAAACCCCATCATTATTTGTTTTTAGTTCGTGTTTTAAATTTTAAATGGGAGTCTGGGTGGCAGTTAGTAATCGATTCTCTTTTTTTTTCTTTTTATTTATTTATTTATTTTTTTTTTTGAGGGGGGGAGGCTACAGCTTCTTAGTTCGTACGACGGGTGCAAGTTTCTCGAGACGCTAATAATTATCGTAAGTGGGAGACGTGGCTTGATTTGCGGGACCAAGATGTAATTTTGAAGTTCACCGGAAGTTCCTCTAAACGCCCATGTTATTTTGTGGGGCCCCCCAAACCCTACAATCTTCCAACGCTTCGTCTCTTCCTGTCCTCTCCTTCTTTTCTTATCTTCCCATCGCTTTCTGGTCCATCCTTCTATGCTTCTGCTAACTCTAACACTAAACCCCATTTTTAGCCAACTCCCTGTCTTTCTCCCCATTATACGAACTTGAAAATTAACTCGTAAAAATGGCCGAATTGCTTCGAAGCTCGCATACCTATATGTTCGCAATTATCGTTATAAAGTTATATTTGAAACCGAGAGCGAAATTTAATTTAAAGTTTATTTCGAAAACTTTCAAATTTAGTCTCTCGAAGTCTAGAAATTAGATGCGGCAAACGAAAATGTATTTTATACTTTTTTAACAGATCTTACTTAAAAGGAAAGCGGAGAAGTAATTTTGAATTTGAATTTTTTTTTAAATGAAACAAAAAAATTGAAGAAAAAAAATTTTTTTCGAAGAATTGTTTTTTCTAAGCAGATGCGAATTTCATTTAGAATTCAGCTAATACAAATCACGTGACCTCACACCGCTGGTTCATTCAGTTCCCTACCGGGTCGCTGGCATGAATGAAGGGAACGGTGCGGTTTCCACTACTCGCCATAGTGACCCATTTCTTCGCATTGTAAACGCTCCGTTGACTGGAAAGTAGGGAAAGCCAATTCATAATTTTCTTTACAATTACCCCTCCTCCCTTCGGTCTCTTATTTTTACTCGAAAAACTCCCCAGAATCGAAAAAATTTGGCCTTCTCGTTTTTAAACTTGGAAAACTTTTAGCTCTGATTCTATTCTAAAAAGATGATAGGATATCGATAGGGAATTTCGACAATCGATACTTGCCAATCGTTTATTTGAATTTGGTTTCGTTAATCATCATTTTATCACGAGTCTAAACTCGAAATACATCGAAAATCTTGGTTTTAAAGAAGCAGTTTTATGGTAATATTAAAAATAAACAATTATATAATTTATTATGACTAATTAATAAATTAATTTAATAATTAATTAACCGGTTTTTCAAATAATACTGTACATAACTATAAATTTATACGGTATTTTTTTTAGAAAACAAAATCACAATTAAACATCAATACAACTGTAAACAAACAATCTAACAACTATTATTTTTTATAAAGCAAAACACATGTTGTAATTATTTAATTTATAAAATATAAGGAAACTTTTTTTTATAAATACTAGCAAACCAAGATACGCGCGCGATTGTTTTATTTTTCTTCTTACAATTTCATTCAAAGTCATTCCAAATCCAATCAGATTTGAAACTATAATCTATTCGAGATTTTCGAGATATTTTTCGAGAGGAATTTCGTAGAATTTTATGGAATTTTAAGATATTTCGTGAAATTCTTAAAGGAATAAAGGAAATTTTAAATATAATTTTAAATTCTTTCTAAAGGAATTCATGCAATTTTAAGAGACTTTTAAAAATTCTAAGGGATTTTAAGAGTTTCTAAATGTTTTGAAATTTTGAGGAATTTTAAGAGGTTTCTAAAAATTTTAAAAGATTTCAACTTTAAGCGATTTCAAAAGGTTTGTAAGATTATTATGGGGTTTTAAGAAATTTTATGAGATTTCTAATAATTTTAAGTGATTTCAAGAGATTTTTCTGATATTTAAAAGATTTTGTGAGAATTTTAAAGGATATTATGGAATTTGATAAGATTTTCCCAATAGTTTTAAAGGACTTTACAAATATAAAGGGATTTTCAATGTTACCGTAAAATTTCAAGAATTTTCTGGGAATTCTAAGGGATTTTAAAGTTTGTCATGGAATTTTATGGAGAGATTTCAAAAGATTTTTACAATTTTTCAAAGATTTAGTAGAATTTAAAAGGATTTCAAAGGCTGTACATTTTTTAAGGGGTTTCAAGAAAGTTGATATTTAAAAGATATTGTGGAATTTTTTAGATTTTATGGATTTTTATAAGATTTCTAATAATTTTAAAAGATTTCAAGAGATTTTTTTTAATTTTTAAAAGATTTCATGGAATTTTAAGGTATTTCAGGATATTTCGCGGAATTTGAATGGAATTCATGAAATTTTTTAAAGGCAGGGAATTTTAAGGGATTTGAAATGTTTTGAAATTTTGAGGAAGATTATGAGGTTTCTAAGAACTTTAAGAGATTTCAACGAATTTTAAGCGATTTCTAATGTTTTCGTGAAATTTCCAGGAATATTAGCGAATTCAAAAAATTTTTAAAGAATCATAAAAATCTTTTGAATTCGCTTATAT
>CAJFCP010000180.1:153590-169558 GCA_904066005.1 Synergus itoensis
TTCGGGCTTGATTCAAAACTTTTTTTTTTTGTAATCTTCAAATCTCTTTTTTTAACTCAATAAAATGCCGTAAATTTTTGGGAAAATCTTGAAATTTTTTGAATTTTTTGTGAAATCCGATTAAATCTTTAAATCCTTTAAAATCTTTTTAAATCCTTTAACCTTTTTTGTCAGCTAAAGTTTCACTAAAACTTTTATATTTGCATATTACACGTAGGAGGAAGTAATAAGAATGATGTCTTTATTAGTAGCTGAGCGTAATTTATCCTTCAAAAATTATTTGAATTTATGACCTTTTTTCAAAATTATCACCATTCGCAGAAGCTTCAAAATTAAGGACTTTGATTTGAATAAGGAATATTAATTGTGCAATAAACCCGAGTATTATATCAGGGCTGACATTTATGAGTCGTGATAATTTCGCAAGCAAAATGTCTCTCTTGATTTCTGTACTTTTGTCTCAGTTTCTCAGTCTCGATTATTTATCGTCTGTATCGCATTACAAGCTCTAAGTATGACTAGGAGTGCGACTTTCTCGGTGTACAATGCGCGTCTCGCCTTTCGCAATTACGTCTTCTCGTTTGCATTACCGAACCCCGGACAATAGAAACATTAATATGGACTCAAATTCAACAAAATCATTTCCGCATCAGAGAGAAAAATATATTTTTCCATCATTTTTTAAGTTTCCCAGCTCGAAGAAGCTGTTCCATATTCAAAAGAGGGCGAATCAAATTTTTCTATCTGAGAAAAAAAATTTACATGTGCGGGGAATCGAACCCCGAATCTGTAGCTCAAAAGTCGAGCGTCTTAGCCACTCGACTAATTTCACCTTCATTAACTACAATTCTGTCAATCTCTTTCCAAGATCGAAAATTGCAATGAAAGCTGGAAAAATTGAATTAAGCAATCAGACAGGAATAAAAATCGAAAAGGAGGAAGTCAAGAATCGAGACTATTGAAATGACGACGTGTTCAAGGAAGATCGATCGATCCATCAATTATGGAAAGAACGCGCCACTCGGCGAACGCTAGGAATGCAGTTAGGTTGCGTTGGACGAGTAGACTTTGAAAAATCGTCCCTATTATCCAATTACGATTACCGTGGGCCAATCAGGCGATGCCTTAGGCAGAATTAAGCCTCACGGGCCTCATCTGGTGATCTTGATCTTCCACCTCCCCCTCACCTCTCCTTATACTTCGTCCATTTCCCTCGAAGCTCTACTATAATTGCTACCTGAAATTCGCCATACGCTCTGCGGCAAAACACCCGCTTTTTATTATTTTAATTTAAAAAAATAAATAATTGAATCTAATGGAAGCAGAAATCCCTCTGAAACTCAATTCGCAATTTATTTAATTTAAAAAAAAAAAAAAAAGTTCATTCCGAGGGGAATCGAACCTTGTGCTCTTGTTCGTTAAGGGTGTTAGAGCCAAGTTCTAATCTAAAACTTCGATTTCTTCATTTTACTCAACAAATATTAAATTTGGAATTTTTTCCCTGTGTAGAATTAATCAATTTTTAACTAGAATTATGCATACAGAGCGAGAAAATATCTAATTCAAATATTTTTTTAATAAAATGAAAATATTCAATTTTGAAGTTAGATTTTGAATACTTCGTTTTATGCAAAAAGTATTGAAATTAAATATTTTTTCGCTCTGTATGCAGTCTTATATTTGAAAAAAGATTAGTGCTACAGAGCGAAAAAATATTTATCTATAATTTTCGTTGAGTAAAATGGGGAATGGAATTTTGAGTTTAACACTTGGGTCCAATGCCCTTAAATGTAACATTCAGAAAATGATTTTTTTCGATGAAATTAGTTTACTGGGTACTTAATATATTTTTCAAAATTAAATAGATTTTTTGCAGAGTGGCGAATAATTATGTGTATATTTGGTACACGGGACGCATTATGAGAGAAGGAGGATATCCGTTCAGCTTTCGTTATCGTAGTTCGTTGACGCCTCCACATCGGGTCTCTCGGTTTTCTCACTCTTTTTCTCACGCTGTGTGACCCCCATTGGCCTCTGTTGCCTTATGCCTTATACGCATGTACGTACATCTAACGAATAGCAGCGATTTTTTAGAGAGCTTCAAAAGGTTTCTAGGAATTTCAATGGACTTTGACAATTTTCAAGTGATTTTTACGAAGTTCTAAAGATTTTTGGGATTTGTGAAACATTTCATGGAATTTTAAGGAATTTCGAGGAATTTGAACGAAATAATTCATGATATTTTAATAGATTTTTTAAAGGTAGGGAATTTTAAGGGATTTGAAATATTTTGAAATTTTGAGGAAGATTATGAGGTTTCTAAGAACTTTAAGAAATTTCAACGAATTTTAAGCGATTTGGAAGGGTTTCGTGAAATTTCGAGAAATATTAAGCGAATTCAAAAGATTTTTATGATTCTTTCAAGATTTTGTAGAATTTAATGTGACTTCTAATGTTAATGAATAATAATGTTAATGAATTTTAAATGATGTAAAGAGGCTTTAAATTTTATCCTAGAATTCAAAGAGTTTCAAGAAGTTTCTGAGAATTTTAAAAGGTTTTCACCAATTTTAAGAGATTTCAACGAATTTTAAGTGATTTTGAAGGTTTCCGTGAATTTTTAAGTGATTTGAAAAGGTTTCTGGGTGTTTTAAGAGAATTTTAAGAGAATTTTAAATTTTGTCATAAAATTTCTAATAGAAATTTTAAAAGAGTGCAAGAGATTTTATTAATTTTAAAAATATTTTATGGGATTTTTAAAATTTTTAAAAGATTTTGTAGAATTTTGAAGGATTTCATGGAATTTGATAAGATTTCTAAGGATTTTAAGAGATTTTAAATGTTATGAAATTTCAAGAGGTTTATAGGAATTTTTAGAGAATTTTGCGAATTTGAACTTGGATTTCAAGAGATTCATGATTTTAATGGTTTTTGTGGATTTTCAAGGGATTTTAAGAGGTTTCTGGGAATTTGAAGGAATCTTAACGAATTTTAAGGGATTTCGAAGATTTTCGTGAAATTTTAAGTGATTTGAAAAGGTTTCTGGGTGTTTTATGAGAATTTTAAGAGAATTTTAAATATTGTCATAAAATTTCTAATAGGAATTTTAAAAGAGTGCAATAGATTTTAATAATTTTAAAAATATTTTATGGGATTTTTAAGAATTTTGTGAAATTTTATGAGATTTCGAATAATTTGCAGGGATTTTTGATTTTTAAAAGATTTTGTAGAATTTAAAAGGATTCTAAATGTTGTTGTAAAATGTTAAAGGATTTTATGATATTTTTCTAATTTTTAAAAGATTTTGTAGAATTTTGAAGAATTTCATGGAATTTGATAAGATTTCTAAGGATTTTAAGAGATTTTAAATGTTATAAAATTTCAAGAGGTTTATAGGAATTTTTAGAGATTTTTGCGAATTTGAACTTGGATTTCAAGAGATTCATGATTTTAATGGTTTTTGTGGATTTTCAAGGGATTTTAAGAGGTTTCTGGGAATTTGAAGGAATCTTAACGAATTTTAAGGGATTTCGAAGATTTTCGTGAAATTTTTTTGCGCCATATTAGTTTTTTTTTCTTCTTCATTCAAAAGCCAATCAGGTTTGCAAGAACAATGTATGCGAGATTTTCGAGACATTTCCTGACACCACTTTTTTAAGATAGGACTTCACTGGAAAAATAATCCTTTTAATGTAGTCAACTAATCTACATCGTTTTTTCGAGTGAAAAAATGTAAAACCTCCCGGGATTCGAACCTCGTCCTCCTAGTTCAACAGTTCACACATTTCAGTTGAGAACTATTTTTCTTTTATTTTCTAAGTTAATTGGAACACTTTGGACCTCTTCTAAAACAGTTTTTATCATATTGAGATGATTTTTGATGAGTTGGGAGTATCTGTAGGTTGTTTTAGAGTCGATAAGTGAATTTAGGGATCCGAAGATATGGAGCTTGGCAAAACATGTAGCAGTGTATGTGGGTTAAGTATATGGTCGTGCCTGCTTTCTATGCGCGGGCGAAGTTAAGAATTCTCGGCGGTCGTCGTAGTCGTCGTTGTGGTGGCATAAAAGACTTGAATAAACCTGAATAAACCTCCTCGGCCCACCTTAACGCACACGCAACAACATATCTCCTTGGCTCTAGGTGGGTTGTCAGGCAGATAGGTAGGTGGTTGTTCGTTGCAGAGCTCGATCTTCTCTTTGGGTTCCGGGATGCTGTCTCTCCCATCTCATCAAGAAAATTTAAATAATAAAGAGGTTAGAATCACGGAAATGGCAATTTTTCACGATTTTTCGCTTGTTAAATAAAAACTGGTACGTCTCGGAATTCATGCCATCGAGAGGATTCCCTCTTTCAAATATCAGTCTTTAATATTCAGTTTTCGAGGAATTATCGCGAAAAGAAAATGCGAAGTGGCCCACCTCGCATTTCTAATCACCAATTATTCTTCCAGGGATTGATCTTAAGAGCTCATTTTTTGAAAATGGCCTCGTTCGGATGGCACAAGAGATGGAAGAAAAGATTGATTGATTTTCATTGATTTTTATTGATTTTGAGGAAAATAATAGAAAATAACTTAAATTTGGAAAGGAAATTTGACTTGGGAGGTATTGGAAGAGACAGTTTGCCTTTGAGCTTGCAAAATGGTTTCGCAAGGAAGTAAATTACGTGGGTAGGCATTATTTGATGATTATATAGATGACGTTTTCTTCCTTCCTCTCTACTAATTCTCAGTGATGATCCTAGCCGGATGTCGGCTGTCACGAAATGTTAGCTTAGGTCAGGATTGGCCGGAGGTGTGTAGCCGTGAACGAGTGAATGGATTCTCATGCACAGTGGCAGAGAAATAAATAAAGAAAAGAAAGGGGGTCCAATAGGAAAAATCAGAGGGGGATTGAGATGAAAAAATAATCCGGAAAAGAAAACGTGATCTCGCAAACGTATTGCGATTTTAAATCGTAGCGCGTTCCTATTCGTCAAATCTTTGAAAAACATCGTCATCATTCACTGTAAGCATCTTGTGGAAATCTTCCAGGTTTTAGAATTTTTACTTCTGAACATTAAAATAATCAGAGATTTCTTTATTTTATTTTATTTTTTTGTGGAAAACACGATTTTGGGATTAGGTTGAAGTTTCAGACGTCTAGTCTGACGAAGTTTTTTTATTTTTTTTTTTTTTGTTTCTTATATTTATTAGATTAAGAATATTAAAATAAAAGAGTTCCAAAAAAATATTTGTTATTTTGATTTATTTACTAGCAGAAATTTACTCGGATTTACCAGAGATTTTAAGAGATTTTAAGTAACTTCAAAGGATTTTCAAAAGAATTAAAAATAATTTAAGGATATTCAAGAGTTTTCACAAGATTTCAAGACATTTTAAGGGATTTAATCAGATTTTAAGTGACTTTGTGGAATTTCAAGGAATTGATTCAAATATAGACGAAATCAAATGAAATCCCATAAAATATTTTAAAATTATTTGAAATTTTTCAAATCTTTTATAAATTTCTTAAAATCGTTTGAAATATTTCAAAATTCCATGGAGTTCATTAAAATCTCTTGAAATATCTTGAAATCTCGTAAAATACCTTGAAAGCTCTTAAAGTCCCATAAAATTTCTTGAAGTTTCTTAAATTCCTGAAAATGACAGGAAATTTCATAAGATCCTTCAATATTTCTAGAAATCCTAATTTAAAAAAAAAATCCTTGAAATCCTGAAAAAGTCCTCAAAATCCCTTAAAACCTTTTGCAATTCTTTAAAGTCTCTTTAAAATTCCTTTAAATTTTAAGAAATCTCTTAAAATTCCCGACAACGCTGAGTAAATTTCTTCCAACAAATAAATAAAAATTTTGAGTTTTGGAAATATTTTTTTAAAAATATTTTTATTCCAATGAATATAAAAATAAAAAATCGTCAAACTTCAGCCCAATTCTTGGGAGAAGTATTTTCTATTTCCTTTCGCTATTTAGAATCGTCAACCAATTTAGAAGTTAATTTTTCGGCATAATAAAAATACCATCATAAATTTGGTGGAAATTATTTCTTTCTAGTGATAAAGTATCCTGTTGGTCGTTTATCAACCGTGCAAGAGATTTAAATAAAAAATAATTGGTCCCGACGACACTAATGCCGATATTCATGAGTTTATCAATTAGCATTTGGCAAGAAGCTCGAGTCAGCCATCGATTTAAGGGGACATTAAAAAGACAGAGAATTATAATAATATAAGAAACCAGTAGAGCCAACAACGCGTGTCGTTCTCAGCGGGGCATCGTCTCAAATTTATAATATATTACGCACGAAATCCAGTACAGTGCAGCCAACAGCTGTCCCACATTCGTCATTGTTTATTGCCTTGGATTACTAATTTTATTACCATCGTTTTTCTTCATGCCTTTGGTAATCGAATGAGGAACAGTGCTACTGCAGTAAACAAGTCTAAAAAATTCACAAAAATATTCCCCAGAGTTTTCCTTTTTTATTTTATCAAAAACGGGGTATTCAGGGTGGTCGCATGTCAGAGAAGTCAGGGAAATCAGGGAAATGTCAGGGAAAAAAAAGTTTGTCAGGGAAGTCAGTGAAATGTCAGGAAAATGCGAATAGTTGTCGGGGAAAATAGAAATTTACATTTATGTTAACTATGTTATTTTTTTTTCGTATTACGTATATAACTTTTATAATTTATTTAACAAAATTTGGAAACTCTAAGGATTTCGAAGGATTATAAACAATTTCCATGTATTCTTTGAGATTCTCTGGTTTCTAATGATTTCAAGACATTTTCAATAATTTTAAGAGGTTTTTAGGAATTTTAAGAGATTTTTAACGAAGTTTAGGTAATTCAAAGAATTTTAAGCAATTTTAAAGTTCCTTGAGAAATTTTAAAGGATTTCACGAGATTTTTATGATTTTCTAAAGATTTTGTGGAATTTTAGGAAATTTTGAAAAGTTTTCAAATTTTATAAAGGTTGTTTACGTATTTTGAAGGATTTAAAAGTTTTTCGTGGAATTATAAAGGAATTTAAGAAACTTGTAAGAACTTTAAGAGATTTTAAGGAATTATAAATATTCTCGTGGAATTTAAAAAGATTTTAAAAGGCATGTAAGAATTTTATGAAATCTGTACGTATTTTAAGGGATTTAAGTTTTTCGTGGAATTCTAAAGTACTTTAAGAAGCTTGTAAAAGTTGTAAGTAATTTTGACATTTTAAAAATGATTTTAAGGAATTTTAATAGTCCTCATAGAATTTTAAAAATTTTCAAGCCATTTTTGATTTTTAAAAGATTTTGTGAGATTTTTTATTTCAAGAGTTTTTTTTAGAGATTTTAATGCACTTTAGGAAATTTTAAAGAATTTCACGTGATTTTTATGATTTGTAAACTATTTTTTAAAATAATTGTAAACGATTCCATGGAATTTTAAATATTGTAGTGGAATTTTAAGATATTTAAAGGTGTTTTTAGGAATTTCGAAAGATTTCAGCGAATTTTAAGGAATTTCAATAGGTTACCAATAAGTTAAAGAAGCTTTGATGCATTTTAAGAGATTTTAAAATTCCTCGTGGATTTAAAAAATATTTCACGAGATTCTGAAAATGTTTTATGGAATTTTGAAGGATTACAGGAAATTTTAAGAGATTTTTAAGAATTTTAAAAAATTTTGAAGTTTTTCTTGGAATTTAAAGTATTTCAAAGGATTTTGAAAAATTTTAAAAAGATTAGTGAAAATTGAATGGATCTCATGAAATATTAACAAATTTTAAGGGATTTCGTGGAATTTTAAGAAGTTTCTGGGAATTTCAAGAAATTTCAATGAATTTTAAGAGATCTTTTCAAAAGTTGTTCTAAATTCGAGATATTTTTACGAATGATAAATGTTGTGAAGTGATTTTAAATTTCAAAATATTTAAAGTGATATTATACGAAATTTTTGAAAAATTTCAATAGTATTATTATTGAAAATTTATACGCATTTTTAATACTTTTCTGTTAGGGAAATTTGTCTGAAAGTCAGGGAAATGTCAGGGAAATTGAAAAATTGAATCCCTGGCATTGGATAAGTACCTTAATCTCTAAATTGAATTTCTTCATTTTTCACTTTAAATATTTGAATTCGATATTTTTCCGCTTTACACTTCAGATTGTTTTTGAAATAGAAGTGTGAGTAAAGAGTGAGCTAATCTCTAATTTTACTAGTTTTTGCAAATAATAGATTCTTCAAAATATTCAAATTTTCCTCCTTAAATTTCTATTTAAAAAAAGATATAAAGTTTAAAAAAATATTCAATTAAAATATTTTATGAAAAAGATAAAGAGATTCAATTTTTTTTTAACAAGCTATTAGCAATTTTGAAGTGTAATTTGCAAAGTTATATGAAACAAGCGACGGTTTTAGAATAATTTTCCTTCTCGCTTTTTTCCTTTTTCTCTTGTTATCAGTTCCTGCGTTGTGCAACGACCTCGATAGCCTTAAACGTTCAACGGATATCCGGTAAATTTTTTCCTCTTGACTACCTGTTTTTTTCCTTTTATCTTATTTTTTCCTTCGATCTTTTTCTTTTCGTTTGAATCCTGCCTACGTAAAAGTCATCACTACTAACCGATCTCGCGATCGATCTTCGTTGGTAATAAAAATAAATAAATTCATTAACATATGTCAAGAAGCTTGTCTCGTGCGGAAAACACGAGAGGCCTGATTTGTATGCACAAATTAATAATATAAGTCGGCCGGTTTTCGTTTCTTTTTCCTGGTAAGTTTCAACAACATGAGATTAAATAAAGACTTGCATATTAAATTAGTAATAAGCGTTCATCTTTCTTTTATTTAGAAAATTGTTTCGCAAATTTGATGATGGACTAAAAAACTTAAAATTTTTTTTTTTTCTTAACTTTTGAAATTTTTAGTTTATATGACATGAAATATCACGTAGCCAAGTTCTTGGAACTTATCGGCGCCAGTCATTTTTTAATTTCAGATCAATAATAAATTATTATTCTCTACCCGGAATAATCTGACTGTGGTAATCAATATCTTCGGTGTCAATGAGATATCATTGTACATATATAGCTTCTCTGAAGCTCGTTTTTTATTTGATAAGACCATTCTTGACAAATATTTAAATTTCTATATTTTACGAAATTTTCATTCAAATTCATTCAATTCCGAACACTTTATAATGAATAAATCATTATTTCATTAATGTCACGTCGGGGCCAGTCGGATAAGATAATTGAAAATCTGCTTGGTAATCAAAGAGCGATTGATTGTGAAAAGCAGCCGATTTCCTTGGAGATGCAGTTTGCGCTTGAGACTCTCCACTTCCGGCGGAGGGACATCCTTTTTCCGTCTCTCTGTCTATTTTTCCCTGCCATCCCTTCACCCCCATCGTCTCTCTTTCCTGGCATACAAGACAGAAATGAATGTGTTCTCTTCCTCTCTCGAGCGGCGGCATCTTTTTACCGCGTTTGACAAACGGCTAGAATATAGTTGGGGGAAATAGTTTAGTTTCTCGCAGAACTAAAATTCAACCCTCAACACTTGACGAATTGATTTTTATAAGCGGTAAAAAAAAAAACTTGCCCTTGAATAATCAAATGAAGCATAGGAATTTGTTAACACAAAGGAAAGCTTTGAAATTGAAAGACTTTGAATTTTAGAATGATTTTATATCAGAAAGCTTTCTAAATTGAGAACCTCTCCAATTGTGTAGCACATTAAAAATTCTTAATCCTTCAATTTAATTCCGTAATTTAATTTCTGAATTGAAAATCCAAGAAACCAAAATAACATGACATATTGAGATCATATGTCGTTGGAAGCGGGATATCCGTTTTCCGGTTTAAGGACGTTTCCGGTCTCTGGAAATACAGATTAAAAGCGAGCATATGGCTAATAAAAGCCCGCGAATAATACACTTTATTCACGAATTGCACAAGAAATACTGAAGTAATGTAAAATTTATATTCTTGCACAATAATGTAAGGTATATTTAAATAGTTTAATTAATTTGCCTAATCATATTCCCTTATTTGAGAGCCATTTATTTTTTAATTGAAATATCATGCAGTCATAAATCGAATTTTCCTTTGATTTTCTCTTGGTTTTACGAGTCGGGAAAGGTAGTCATTGATTTTCATCGATTTATTTACATGTGTACTATTGAGTTATTGAGATTTAAGACAAGTATACGGCAGCTTTCAAGAATTTAAATTTATATTGTAAATCGACGACAGACCACATCCTGCCTAACTTCCGGTGCGGAGAACCGCCCCTGGCTTCCTTCCGGTCGTTTATCAACCGCGAGAAACGTTAAGGAAGGCTTGCCAACTGAATGGCATGTGCAAAAGTGAGAGAAGTTTGTAATTATTTACTTTGCCGATGAGCAAAATATGTTGCTTCTGTGTAAAGTAATCGAATTGTAATCATTCCTAATCGATTGAAGAGAGAAGCGAAATTTTAAAGATCACCAATTGAAATTTCAATTGATTCTACCCGGGTAGAAATTTTGCTGTGGCCCCTGTCGGGCCCTGATCGGATGATTTCAGACCGGTGATGGAACGCGGAACCCGATCGGGTCCAGACCTGGCTCGATCGTGCTAGGTCTGGGTCCGATCGGGCCAGGTCTGGGCCCGGTCAGGTTCCGCGTTCCATCACCGATCTGGGCCAAGTTTGGGAATTTCTACCCGGGCCCGTGCAGAAATTCCCAAACTTGGCCCAGACCGGTGATGGAACGCAGAACCAGACCGGGCCCAGATCTGGCCCGATCGGGCCCAGACCTAGCACGATCGAGCCAGATCTGGGCCAGGTCTGGTTCTGTGTTCCATCACCGATCTGAAATCATCCGATCTGGGCCCGACAGGGGCCACAGCAAAATTTCTACCCGGGGGTAACCCGAGTAGAAATTTTGCTGTGGCCCCGATCGGGCCCAGATTGGGGAATCTGGCCCTGATCGGGTCCAGATCGGGGGATTTCAGACCGGGGATGAAACACACGGCCCGACCAGGCCCAGATCTGGCCAAACCTGGCCCGATCGGGGCCCGATCGGGCCGGGCGATTCATCACCGATCTGGGCCAGGTTTGGAAATTTCTACACGGGAAGTTCAAATCCTCTGAATTGAACATTTTTTTCCAATGACTCCTCATAAGCTGACTAATCTCTCAAAGAATTCACAAAGTGCCTTCGATTTTTTAACATTCCAGACTTTTACGATTCCAACGAGGAGATTAGATTTGAGTTGACGTTTTCTTCACTTTGTAATAGCCGAGTTTTTCATCGCCACAGTGCCGAACGACACTAAAAATGTGATTTGTTCGCCATCCTCTTTCCCTTTTGCATTTTTTCTCTCTCTTCTTTTATTTTTTCTGCACACTTTTACGAGTTCATATATAACAGGGGCATAATGGCGACAAGATCGGGACACTGATGATTTGTGCTGACATTTAAAGTTTTCTTCGTGGAACAGTTTCGCTTTTTTTGACTTCACAGCTATTTACCTACACGAAGTTACAAATACTAAAAATAATAACGGAATATTTTTTAAAATACTTTAAATTTTCTAGCAAGGCCTAGTTGATAAAGCTTTCAATTTTCAGATCTTTGAAAGTGTTCTTTGATTCATTATAGCTTTCAAAATTGAAGCGCCTCACACTGGGAAAAAAAGCACCTTTTTGGGACAAAAATCTGCCTACACCTCAAATCGCAACGGATTAGAACGTTTTTTTTTTTTAAATACTCACGAAGGATCATACTTTAACGTGTGAGTGCAAATTTTTTGAATTTTTTATTTAGTAATTTGTTATTTAACTTACAAATTGCAATTGGTTATATTTGCAACATTTATTTAACCCTATTCATTGATATTTCTGTAAAACGATATAGAATTAGCAAATTTCCTTTTTTTAAATAAAAATGTAACTTGTAGATAAATATCCTACATTTTTTTAATTGTTATAAACAAATAAATGCATATAACTGTTAACTGTTACATTTTCGCAATTTGAATGTATTATTTACATATATTTTGTCACAAAATTGTAAAACATCGATTTTCATTTGCGAAAAAGTACTAAACAACAATAATAGTTAATAATTTAAACAATTTTTATGGACAAATCCACTTACCCGAGTAGAAATTTTTCTGTGGCCCCGATCGGGTCCAGATCGGGGGATTTCAGACCGGGGATGAAACACACGGCCCGATCAGGCCCAAACTTGGTCAAACCTGGCCCGATCGGGCCGGGCGTTTCATCACCGATCTGGGCCAGTTTTGGAAATTTCTACACGGGCCCGAGTAGAAATTTTGCTGTGGTCCCGATCGGGCCCAGATTGGGGAATCTGGCCCCGATCAGGCCCAGATCGGGGGATTTCAGACCGGGGATGAAACACACGGCCCGACCAGGTCCAGACCTGGCCCGATCGGGGCCCGACCGGGGCGGGCGTTTCATCACCGATCTAGGCCAGGTTTGGAAATTTCTACACGGGTTTATATGCATAGAAAATTTTTCTTTTCTGTGGAATCATTTATTTACATGTGAAGAACAAGAGGCAAGCAATAAAGTTTTCAGGAAGGCCCAATCAGGAAACAGCAGAATATCCAACAGAATATTAACAAATGCAGATATTATGTACTACCTTATGATTTCATCGGATCCGAGAATCACCTTCTTGAGGATTAAAGAAATGAAAAAAATGAAGGAGTTATCAGAAGATGCGAAAAATCTGCTTGAGAAATACTAAGTTAATTTTTTTTGTAAATATTGTAATTGTTGTAATAATAATAATAATAATAATAATAATAATAATAATAATAATAATAATATTAATAATTTAACAATTGTTTACACAAATTCTAATGTGTACCATTCTTGTTCTTCTCATGAAAATAAATGATTCCACAGACAAGAAGAATCTTCGATGCATAGATATGCGAAATAAGTGAATTTGTTTATAAAAATTGTTTATAACTATTGTACTATTCTTGTTCTTCACGTGAAAATAAATGATTCCACATAAAATAAAAATTTTCTATGCATATAAATGCGAAATAAGTGAATTTTTTTATAAAAATTGTTCATAAAAATGACAAATGTTGTTTCATAGAGCTCTAATGTGTACCATTCTTGTTCTTCACATGTAAATAAATGATTCCACATGTAAATAGTACATTCAAATTGCGAAAATGCAACACTTAACAATTATATGCATTTATTTGTTTATAACAATTAAAAAAATGTAGGATATTTATCTACAAGTTACATTTTTATTTAAAAAACGGAAATTTGCTAATTCTATTTCGTTTTACAGAAATATCAATGAATGGGGCTAAATAAATGTCGCAAATATATAATCAATTGCAATTTGTAAGTTAAATAACAAATTACTAAATAAAAAATTCAAAAAATCTGCACTCACACGTTAAAGTATGATCCTTCGTGAGTATTTAAAAAAAAAAACGTTCTAATCCGTTGCGATTTGAGGTGTAGGCAGATTTTTGTCCCAAAAAAGTGCTTTTTTTCCCGCGCCTTCATAAAATCGAAGAGGATTGCGGTTTCGTGGATGTGGAGTAGATATGTGGATTTTAAGTTCCATAATATATATTTGGGACTTTTGACATGAAAATACATATGATCGCATTTAAAATTTCAAGTTTAAACTATTTTCTCTTGGCGACGACTTTCAGGGACGCTTAAGAAGGCAATAACAATAAAAACGAGCATTTTCGAGTCGATCCACTTGGGATGCCCCTTTATCGTTTATCACAACAGCAAGGTAGTTAGGAAAGTCTTCGAAACTTACTCGTATATATGCCCACCATGGAGGTCCGCGTTCCGCGACATAATCGATCCACTCGAGACTCAAAAGCCTCTTTAGGATAAGGAACGACCAAGAGGCCAAAGTGTGAAAGGCATTTCGGCGCATGACAGACGTATAAAATCCACTTTAACAACCGGATTCCAGCGCTCTTTTTTTATTTTCTTCATTTTACTTCTTTTTTAGGATCACCGGTTTGTCCTTCAAAACAATTTATCAAAAAGTCTATTTGTGTTTTACGTTCTTAAATAACTTGCATCTGAAGCTACAAGGTTCATACTTTCTTCTTCTAAGACGTTAACTTACTTGTTTGGTAAAATTCACCAACTCCAGGAGTCACAGTCATTCCCCTTTTCCATTATTTTTCTCAAAATTCCCTATAATCCCTATATTAGAGGGTTTTGTTCACTTTTTCCTCTTTTTTCCATATTTTTTTAGGCTGAGATGAAGTTCATTGTCCGAGAATTGAAAAAAATCCGGTAATTGTCCTTGATTTTATTTTTGATGCGGAGAGCTCATTTCTTATCAGTTTATTTCAGTAAATTAGACTGAATAAGATTATATACTGGGTTGCCTCAAAAAAGTAAGTTTTTGAATTTTTGATTTTTTAAAGAACACAGATTTAAGGGACAAACATTCTTTCAACCCTAGAAAATATTTTTTATTTATTGAGGAATAAGCAGGGCTGCCACACAGTCACTTAAGTCACTTTTAGTCACTTTTTAGTCACTTAAAAAAAAAAGTCACTATAAGTCACTTTTTTAAAGAAAAAGTCACTATAAGTCTCTTTTTAAAAGGAAAAAATGATATTTTAGATTTTATCTCAAAAAAGAAAAGAAAATCTAAATAATAGTTCGTGATTTTCAGGTTTTCTAGTTCCTACCGTAAAACATTGTGGAAAAGTGCAATATAAATGCTGCAGTTTTGTGATAATTTTGTTTAGTTTGTGTAATCTACTTGTAATACAACGAATTACAATTTGTGTGACTTGCAAAATTTATTCTGGAAATTGTGACCTTGGTTTGGAAACTAGTCACTTTTAGTCACTTTTTAGATAAAATTGGTCACTTTTGTCACTTTTTTGAAGTACATTAGTCTGTGGCAGCCCTGAGAATAAGCCCTAAAATTTACAAAACAAAACAATTGTTTTTTTGGAATTTCGATTAAAAAGTTTTAAAATTCCTTAAAATTCCATGAAAACCTTTAAAATCTCTTAAAATTTCATATAATCTTTTAAACTTCCTTAAAATCTTTTTAAAATCTCTTAAAACATTTTAAAACTCCATGACGAACTTTAAAGTCCCCTGAAATTCTTCGAAATCTCTTAAAATTATTGGTAACTTATTCAAATTCTTAGAAACATCCTTAAATTCCTTAAAACTCTGCAACAATTATTGAAATTCTTCAAATTCCATGAAATACTTTGAAATTCCTCAAACTTTCGTGAAATCCTTTAAACTTCAATCAGGAACTTTGGAATCCCCTAAAATGCATCGAAAACTCTAAAAAAAAATTTCTTATTAACACCTCTTTTAAAATCTCTTAAATTTCCATGAAATACTTGAAAATTTTACAAAATCTTTTAAAAATCAAAAATATCGTTTGAAATTTTTTTTTTAATTCCTGGAGGAACATTAAAATCCCTTAAAATCACTTTAAAAATAATGTGCTTTAAATTCTTACAAGATTCTTAAAAATCCTTTAGAATTCCACAAGGAAATTTAAAATATCTTAAAATCCTTTGAATTCCTAAAAAATTTCATGAAATACTTGAAAATTTCACAAAATCTTTTAAAAATCAAAAATATCGTTTGAAATTTTTTTTTAATTCCTGGAGGAACATTAAAATCCCTTAAAATCACTTTAAAAATAATGTGAAAATTTCTTTAAATTCTTACAAGATTCTTAAAAATCCTTTAGAATTCCACAAGGAAATTTAAAATACCTTACAATCCTTTGAATTCCTAAAAAATTTCTTTAAAATTTCTTAAAATTTCATGAAATACTTTAAAATTCCTCAAACTTTCGTAAAATCCTTTAAACTTAAATCAGGAACTTTAAAATCCCCTAAAATGCATCAAAAACACTAAAAAAAAATGTCTTATTAACACCTCTTTTAAAATCTCTTAAATTTCCATGAAATACTTGAAAATTT
>CAJFCP010000180.1:169568-200877 GCA_904066005.1 Synergus itoensis
CACAAAATCTTTTAAAAATCAAAAATATTTTTTGAAATTTTTTTTTAATTCCTAGAGGAACATTAAAATACCTTAAAATCCTTTGAATTCCTAAAAACTTTCTTTAAAATTTCTGAAAATTTCACGAAATCTTTAAAATTTGTAGAAAACCCCCTTTGAAATCTTTAGAAACCCGTAGAATCTCAAAAAATGCCTAGATATTCTTTATAATCCTTCGAAATCCTTGGAAATCTTCTAAAATCTGTCAAATAAACTATAAAATCTATTTAATTGAATAACTCTTGAATCACTGTCACCCCTGAAACTCCTTACTTTTGACTCGTAAACTACCGAATACTAATTCGCAAACATATTTTTCGTGAGCATTATAAATTTTCGCATCTCAAGCCCCCGGGGACTGGCGTCATGAGTAAAAATAAAATTACTCCGTCATAGTTTTGCAGTTACTGTCATCTACGAGCCGGAAAATTCTGAATGGTCGAGTATTTAGTCAACGAGGTTGCTCTTTGATAAATTTATTCACGAGATTCACTCTTTTAGAGTGCTCGTAAAAGAATCTCGAAACACTAAACTTGATTCACTATTTCCTTTAAATCTACATGTTGAATGATTTCGAAATTCCAATACACACAGCAAAATGCCTCAATTATTCGATATTAATCGAAAGAGTATAAGAATTATAGTGAAATAGTATATAGGAGACTCTAGCTCGACGTATATACTATGAAGGATTCTAAATCGGTAGCCGTCACGAAAATAGACTTCCGGTTCCCGTCTCGCTCGGCGTCTGCTTCTGAGCTATGCCAAAGCCGAGTGCGACTTGCATTGCGCCGGCTTGCGTTTCCTCGTGCGGTTTACTAAACATAGGCCCATTCATAAAAGCAGATAAACCAAACTAAACTTAGGTGCTGTGAAGACAAGTGTCGTCCTCACTTTTTTTTTTCTCTTTTCTATTTACCTCAGAGTCGAAATAAAAAAAGAGAAGTCTGATTAATAGTGTTTCTACTTTTGGTTGTTTACGAAGTAGGATTTACAATTTATTATAGAAAAAATATCACACTTGGGATATCTAAGTTGATTTCTACTTTGATATCCACGTGGAAATTCACTTGGAAATCTATATTTGGAAATCCGTGTGGAACAATTGGATACTGTCTCTTTATACTATTATATATACAAGAACGAACGCTTAAAAATCTTTAAAAATTCACGAAAACCTTCAAAATCATTAATCTCTTGAAATCTATATTAAAATTCGTGAAAATCTCTAAAAATTCCTAGAAACCTCTTGAAAATCCTTAAAAATTCACGAAAACCTTCAAAATAATTAATCTCTTGAAATCTATGGTTAAAATTCATGAAAATTTCTAAAAATTTCTAGCAACCTCTTGAAGTTTCTTAATATTTAACATCCCATAAAATCATTAGAAATTTCATGAAATTCCATGAAATCCTTAAAAATTTTACAAATTCTTTTAAAAATTAGAATAATCGCTTGAAAATACTTAAAAATTCATATAGAACCTTTCAAAATCATTAATCTCTTAGAATCAATGTTAAAATTCTTTAAAATCTCTAAAAATTCCAAGAAACCTTTGAAAATCTTTGAAATCGTTTGAAATTCGTGAAAATCTCTTAAAATTTCCAAAAGCTTCTTGAAATTCCTTTAAATTCTACGATAACAATTAAAATCCCTTTCATATCCTTTAAAATCCATTAAAAGTATAAGGAATGTCTTCAAATTCCATGAAATCC
Organism: Synergus itoensis; assembly: GCA_904066005.1. Lineage (NCBI taxonomy): Eukaryota > Metazoa > Arthropoda > Insecta > Hymenoptera > Cynipidae > Synergus > Synergus itoensis. The sequence continues at coordinate 171,324 of CAJFCP010000180.1, forward strand.
CTTAAAATTACACAAAAATTTTCAAACTCATAAATCTTCTGAAATCGACGTTAAAATTCATGAAAATCTCTAATTCATAATTCTGAAATTAGACAAGGAATTACAAAGTTTTTATATTTCAACACTGAGAAAAATGGATATTCAAACTTAATATCTAGATAGTCAAAAAATTGAATTACAAATATATTCATCCTAAGTATCTAGATATTCATCCTAAATATCTAGATATTCATCATAAATATCTTGATATTCATTCTAATTATCTCGTGTTCAGACTTAATATCTGGATATTTAGATTGAATATCTTAGATAGTTGTTCATCTATTTGAGTATCTAAGATATCGAGGCTGAATATCCAGATACTTAAACTGAATATCTTTAGATAGCTGTCACATAGTTCAGTATCCAAGATATTAAGCTTGAATATCCATTTTTCTCCGTGAAGAATTAAAAATTCTCAATTATTTTGTCTACTAGCAAAAGTACTACAAAAACGAGATCATAATTGCTAGTATAAGTAAAATATAAACACGAAATTTTGAAGTTAAAACTTGGATTCAAAATCCTTAATTGTGGTAAAGTTTGACTCGTTTAATTATACCGTATAACAACAAAGTACTTCTATTGTTGTTTTTATTTGAATCAAAATGTTTTCCTTATTGTTGTTCGTATCTAAAATCATTTAAATATTGTACTAAGAATCACATTCTACTGGGAATTCATGACGTCATAAACGCGATACGTGTTTATTTTATGGACTTGAACTGCGATATTCCGATACATGAAAAACATAAATCTCAATAATGTCGCGTTGATCAAACTTTCAAAGATAAATAAGTTTATTAAAGCGATAAATATAATTAAGATTAAATCAAAACCAGCAAAAATTTGTAATGCAATGGTTTCGAGCGAAAATGGAACACCTTTGTCAAAAGGAGATTTGAAAAAAAATTCTTGATACATTACACTTTATTATGGAGTCAATACCAGAGACCACTTTAAAAATGATCAATTAATCTTTCAACGATATCATTTCTTCGAAGATAGTTCGCACCTGTGGCAATATGGAATCAGCTTCTGCTATCTCAAACTCACAGCTAATAAATCAAACTCCCAACGAAAAATCGATTTTTTTCACGTAATTACAATCTGAAACAAATGCGAGGGGAGGATAAATATGGCAAGAGTCGTAGAATGTTCCTTGGAGGTATGAAAGGAAGATCGAAGATATTGGTTTTCAGAGGGACAACCAGTCCAGTGCGAGGATTACATATTAACGAAGGTTACAAATAAAATAAATGAGATGCTTGTGTAGGCAGAACGAGCTTACACCTACAACTCAAGAGCGAATCGAGAAATCAGAAGGGGAAGGAAGAAATTGAGAAGAACTCGAGAAGAGTCGTAGGAAACATATATTTTGTCGAATAAAAGTGAAACTCTTAAAAACTAATAACTAACTCTTGAAGCTAGTAATTTTCTTCGAATGGAAGCATTCAATTTTAAAGTTTCTTGTCTTTAAAGTTTCTTGTCTTTAAAGTTTCTTGCCTTTGAAGCCTTATTCCAAATTCCCTTATTCCAAAAGCTTGAAATCTTTTACCACAATTTGATGAATAGAGACAATTTTTTCTGCGAAAGTCTTTAAATTATGCGAAGAAAAATGGATTATTATGCAAATTTCTGCTTCAAAAATCTGGATTATGCGAAATTGTGCGATGAAGAAATCAGAACTATATTTAATTTAAATATTATTTAAATATTACGCCAAATCTCAATGCATTATAAAAATATCAATAACTTTTCAAAATAATGAACATTTTTTTAATTTCTAAAGCTTATTTTAAAGATAACTGTCTATAGAATCTGACATTTTTTACTTTTTATTGTGCGGGACTTAAAGTTGACGTGAAAAAGTTGGAAATATTTGAATATTTTTCCTACTGAGAAAAATGTTTTTATAAAATATAAAAAATCATTAATCAATAATCATGTTTGCAATTTTAAAAAATTGAAAAAGTAACTTCGTCCTGGGTTCATTTTTATAACTTTTAATTTACTTAAAAGAAAAAATGTGATCTATGGTGTAATTAAATTTAGAAGACCTTGAACGATCATCCAAAAACAGGCAATCTCAAACTTCCGTTTGGTAGAGTAATAAATCAATAAATTATTATAAAATGTATTAGGATTTTTGAATTTTTGTCAATTAAAAACAAAATTTTCATGAAAAACTTGAAATTTTCCAAAATTATGCGAAAATTCAAAAATTATGCGAAGATTCCAAAATTATGCGTTTTAATGCGATGAGGAATCTTCTTCATTTAATTAAAAAACTTCCTAAATCGCAAAGATTTTGAGTAATATTCAATTCTGAGACATTATGCGATTATGCGCTTCGCAAAAAATAGGGGTCTCTACGAAGAATTTGAGGAACCAAGAAAATGAGAAATTGGCAAAAAAAAAATGGAGATACGGAGAAGACAGGGCAAAGTGGTTTGTGTAGGCCAGAAAGCGTGGGTTAACCAGCTTTTGAGTTCTCGTCTATCTGGTCGGTGGTTTAGACTTTAGAGTCTTTAAACTGAGGTTACGTTAGGTAAGCTGCGAGCTTTCATTTACGTTCCGGCGTTCTTTAACGTTTACGGAGCGGAAACCGCAAACCTCGTAGCCGGTGAGATCTCTTTTGCGAGTTCCTGTGACGGCCTACACACGACACAAGACCACATAAGACCAGGCGGAACCAGGCCCACACCTTCTTCAGGCACCAGGGTGCGCCTGCCTGGTGAACCCACACCTCATAGTTTACTTTTACAGACGTCTAAGACTCTAAGTCAGAAACTTTAAGCATATGAGTCCAGACACCTGAAACCGCGACCGATAAGGACAGCTCTTTTTTATTTTCATACGAACACCAGCTAAAAATATCCAGGTGAATGTCAAAATAGATTTCCAAGTGGATTTCTAAGTCAAAATATATATATATATATATATTGACTTAGAAATCCACTTCTAATCCACTTCTTCCATCTCTAATTTCATAAAATCCCTTAAAATGTTTTTATTCTATCCTTCAAAATTTGGTGAAATTCCTTTAAATTTCGTAAAATCACCTGGATTTTACGTAACCTTGACCTAAAATTCCTTAATTCCATAAAATTACTCAAAGTCCCATGAAATCTCTTTAATCTTTTAAAATTCTTGAAAATCCATTGAAATTTCATGAAAGCTCTCAAAATTACTTAAAATCCAATGAAATGTCATGAAATCTCTAAAAATTCCTGACAATCCAATAAAATCTTGTAAAATCCCTTGAAAGTCCTTAAAATAATTTAATATTCCATTAAATATCATAAAATATCTTACAAGTATTAAAAATTCCATGAAATTCCGTAAAATCACTTGAATCCCTTAAAAATCTTTAAAATTACTTAATATCCCATACAATATCTCAAATGCCTTTAACATCCTTTAAAATCTGGTGTATTTTCTTTAAATTTCGTAAAATCATTTAATACTCCTTGATATTCCTTGATTTTCCATAAAATTCCTTAAAATTACTTAAAATTCTATGGAATCTTATGAAATTCATTCAAATTTCGCAATGTAAGATAGCATTTCTTAAAATTATTTAAAATTACTCAAAATCCCATGAAGTCTTATTATATCTCTTAAAATTATTCAACGTTCAATGAAATTTCGATAAATTCTTTAAAATCCAATATACCTAATCTCACCAAATCCTTATTTAAAATTTCTGGAAATAAATTTCCTTAAAATTACTTAATATCTAATAAAATACCTTAAAGACCCTTAAAATTACTTAGAATCTCCCAAAATATCATCAAATCCCATAAAATTACTTAATATCCCATGAAATCTTATGAAATCTCTTGAAATTCCGGAATATCCAATGAAATCTCGTAAATCCCTTGAAAATTACTTAAAATTTCATGGAATTTCGAAAAATCCTTTATAATATCATAAAATACTTCATATACTGTTATTTTGAGAGATTTTATGAAATTTCAATTGATTTTCAAGAATTTTAAAAGATTAAAGAGATTTCATGGGACTTTGAGTAATTTTATGAAATTAAGGAATTTTATGTCAAGGTTGCGTAAAATCCAGGTGATTTTACGAAATTTAAAGGAATTTCACCAGATTCGATAAGTGCCGCGGTGGCGCCACTAACTACCAAAATTTTGGCGCGAAATTTAAATTATTAAATTAAAAATTTGTTAATAACAATAATTTTAATTTTTCAGTAATGTAAAAATTAATAATTAATTGATTAATTTGAGTAAAATTGTACTGAAAATGGCAACACTGAATATACATATATCATAATTTCAATTTCTCACAAAATACTTCTTACAAATCGGTATAAGTCGATGTGACTTCTGAAAATCTGTTAGCATCTTTAAGAGCCTTTCACCCCTGCGTCTTTGAGTTATAATCCGTGTATAATTCGTGTATTCAAATGGCTTTCGATAAATTACTATCGGCTGAAAGATTCGTTTGTGGAGCATCGCATGATAATTGAGCCGTAGAAAAACGATCGGAACTTTCACAATTAACTTTTTGACTTATTATGATCTACGTTCTACCCAGCTTGTTAGGGGAAAAGGAAGGGAAGGAAGGCCATTAACATAACTCGCGCAACATGTCAGGATTGGTGCTGCGGGTCGGGTGATGCAAATAAATGATAGTTGCTCCTTTCATTCGCAAATCCAGCCATTCCAGCCTCCTTTCTTCCCTCTTGCTTGAAGCATTCGAGATTCGAGCATCCTGCCACCCTCGACCCCGAGGGATACTTAATTACCCTACTACTCGTGGTTCGTCGAAGCCTCGAAGGAACATGGATACCTATAGATTCTTAATTCTTTTGTCGAGAGTCCTGGGGACCCTGAGGGTTGGCAAGCGGTTAGTATAACTTTCAGAACCTTGGCTCCTTTATCACCCAGCGCCATTCTCGGTGCGACAAAACAAATTTACAGTCGAAATTTTGCCAAGGCCCCCTGCCAAGTTTGCCAGGTTTGCCTTCGAGGGTTTCGCTTACAGGCTTTTACACCCTTTTTTTTCTATTCTCGTCCCTCAACTTCTCTTCTTCCTTTCTTCTCTTTTCATTTTTATTTTTTTTTTCTTTCTTTTCCTTTCCGGTTTTCCTGTTAGTGCTAGCTCTTCCCACTCTCATTCATATATCCTTCTTTTCCTACCCAGCAAATTGTGAATTGCATACAACTGAAGCTTTAGACATCTTCTATATTCTTTAAAAATATTTTTTTTTTCTGCCACGTTGATTTATAGGAATCTAATATTGTAGATATAAAACGTTAGAGGTGTAATATTGAAGGTAGATCGGACTGATGTGATTTGTGACTTTTCTTCGTCCCGTATCGATACTGTTTCCGGTTTACCCGTCACACTCGTCTCAACTGGACGCACACGCAAACATGGAAAAGTGATAAGTTCGAGAAACTTATACGGGGCCCACACCCGACCAGCCGTTGTACCTTGTCTAGTTGTCTACTCAAAGATATAAATAATTTATGTTTAGCGCGAGCCTGGAAATCGGACCGGAAACTAATTACGAGGCGTCAATTAGTTATCAACATTCTGTAAAAGTAAGAAACGAGGAATCTCAGTCCAACAAATTCCATGATAAACTAGTTTTGCACTACTCCGAATACTCAATTTTTAATACTTATAGGCAAAATTTAAAGCAAAATTTAATTTATGCCAATTGTGTTTAAAAGTAGGTTATTACCTACACAACAATACTGCGAAGATTTTCATAACATCATCTTGTACATTTAAAGCTTCAAATCCCCACTAAATCACTTTGAATGATACGGTGGAGGTGGAGTGGCCCGGCTGGTGGCTAACGCGCTCTCGAGATATTTAGTTAGAAACGTGGCTTTAAGAATAAGCTTTTTCTCTCGCTTTTTCTTATTTGGCGGACTTCTGTAAAACTTGAAGACTTATCTTTTGGAGAAGGAATTGAGTCTTTCAAGTGGGATGATTGAGAATCGCCGAATAAGGAATTTATTTTATTTTTCTGGGTTGATTGGTAGTATCTAGTGATTATGAAAAGGAGAGTTGAGTAGCTGGCTCGGGTATGCGATAATTTAGCGTTGGTTGGTTGCCTTCTCGTTTTCAGGCCGACTTCGGGGCCTAATTTAAAATATAAGAGACGAACGGGCCCCGTGGGCAGCACGGCCATAATACCCACGAAGCTAAGCGCCGATCGGTGGACAATGGCCGGCCGGATGTCGGCTCTGTGTTCCAAAACCCACGCTGAGATGCCTACGACACTCGTTTAACAACCGAGTCGTCCACCATTCTCGTAATACTTCTGTCCCTCTTTTTTTTCATTTCTCTCCCTTCCAAGATCCTCTTCGTCTTTTTACTCATTTAGGGTATCCTACGGTGCCTCCTTCGAGATCTCACCATGAGGCCAAGATTACCATATAGGTGCAGGTGCAAGGCGAAGACCCTCATTCCCTCTCCTCCCGACTATCGAGTCGCTCCATTGATAAGTTTCAATCCCTGCAGATTTTGTGGGTCCAGTGGAGGGCAATCGGGATAAGGACAGGGATGAGGGAATTAAAATTGCAAACTAGGCTTTTGGATTCTTATTTTAGGGCTACCAGATCGATTTCCCCAGCTCAGAGCCTCTTAAAATAGTTCAGATCAGTATATGCAGGGTGTCTACTATACCGGGAAAAACCGGGAATACGCCTGGAATTTTTTTTTAATCCTGGAATTTTTTTTCAAGAACCTACTTTTATAACTTATTTTTGTTTTCTGTCGTAGCAAATAATGTCTACCAAAGAAATAAGTTAATGCACTTCAGTTATTGTTATATATTTTATAATATGATTGAGTAACTTACTTACTCAAAATTAAGACGGATTAGTTGAGTAAATACTTGCTAAATAAATAGTTTATTCTTAAAAAGAGTAAAAGTATTATTCTATTCTAAAAGGATGATTGAGTCGAAGTCGAAATATCGTAACGCGTATTCCGCACTCCTGATTTGTCGTATTAGTATCGATAGGGACTTTCGATAATAATCGATACTTGCTGATGGTTTATTTGAATTTGGTTTCGTTAATCATCATTTTATCACGAGTCTAAACTCGAAATACATCGAAAATCTTGGATTTAAAAAAGCAGTTTTATGGTAATATTAAAAATAAACGATTAACTAATTTATTATGACTAATTAATAAATTAATTTAATAATTAATTAACCAGTTTTTCAAATAATACTGTACACAACTATAAATACGGTATTTTTTTAGAAAACAAAACCATAATTAAACGTCAATACAACTGTAAACGTAGTTAATTTTGAAAACAATCTAACAACTATTATTTTTTATAAAGCAAAACACATGTTGTAATTATTTAATTTATAAAATATAAGGAAACTTTTTTTATAAATACTAACAAACTTATTTTTCTTCTTACAATTTCATTCAAAGTCATTCCAAATCCAATTAGATTTGAAACTATAATCTATTTTTTTCGAGAGGAATTTCGTAGAATTTTATGGAATTTTAAGATATTTCGTGAAATTCTAAAGGAATTCATGCAATTTTAAGAGACTTTTAAGCACGCTTTTAAGAATTCTAAGGGATTTTAAGAGTTTCTAAATGTTTTGAAATTTTGAGGAATTTTAAGAGGTTTCTAGAAATTTTAAAAAATTTCAACTTTAAGTGATTTCAAAAGGTTTGTAAGAGTTTGATGGGGTTTTAAGACATTTTATGAGATTTATAATAATTTTAAGTGATTTCAAGAGACTTTTCTGATATTTCAAAGATTTTTTGAGAATTTTAAAGGGTTTCATTTATGGAATTTGATAAAAGATTTCTAATAGTTTTAGCAGATTTTAAAGATATAAAAAGATTTTAAATGTTACCGTAAAATTTCAAGAATTTTCTGTGAATTTTAAGAGATTTTAATGTTTCTCATCGAATTTTATGGAGAGATTTCAAAAGATTTTTAAGGGCTTTCGAGAAAGTTGATTTTTAAAAGATATTGTGGAATTTTTTTAGATTTTATGGATTTTTATGAGATTTCTAATAATTTAAAAAGATTTCAAGAGATTTTTTTAATTTTTAAAAGATTTTGTAGAATCGTTAACGATTTCATGGAATTTGACGAGATTTCTAATCTAAAAATTCTAGGATTTTTTTTAGAGATTTTTATTAATTTTAACGTGGATTTTAGAAGATTTATGAGTTTGAAAATTTTTTTGGAATTTTAAGCGATTTCATGGAATTTGAAGATATTTCTAATACTTTTAATGGATTTTAAAGGATATAAAAGGGATTTTAATTATTATCATAGAATTTGAAAGAATTTTAACATAGATTTTAAGAGATTAATGATTTTGAAGGTTTTTCTGAATTTTTCCGTATTTTCAAGTAATTATTCTAATTTCTAAAAGAACTTGTAAAATTTTTAAGGATTTCATGGAATTTTATGAAATTTCAAGAGATGTTTTATTGTTTTATTATGAGGAATTTTAAGAGGTTTCTAAAAATTTTAAAAGATTTCAACTGAAAGCGATTTCAAAAGGTTTGTAAGAGTATTATGGGATTTTAAAGTATTTTGAGATTTATAACAATTTTAAGTGATTTCAAGAGATTTTTCTGATATTTAATAGATTTTGTGAGAATTTTAAAAGATTTCATGGAATTTGATAAGATTTCCAATAGTTTTAAGGGACTTTACAGATATAAAGGGATTTTAAATGTTATTGTAAAATTTCAATAATTTTCTGGGAATTCTAAGAGATTTTAAAGTTTTTCATGGAATTTTATGGAGAAATTTAAAAAGATTTTTACAATTTTTGAAAGATTTAGTAGAAATTAAAAAGATTTCAATGGCTGTACATTTTTTAAGGGCTTTCAAGACAGTTGATTTTTAAAAGATATTGTGGAATTTTTTAGATTTTATGGATTTTTATGAGATTTCTAATAATTTTAAAAGATTTCAAGAGATTTTTTTAATTTTTAAAAGATTTTGTAGAATTGTTAACGATTTCATGGAATTTGACGCGATTTCTAATCTAAAAATTCTAGGATTTTTTAGGGATTTTTATGAATTTTAACGTGGATTTGAGAAGATTTCTGAGTTTGAAATTTTTTTTGGAATTTTAAGGGATTTCATGTAATTTGAAGATATTCCTAATACCTTTAATGGATTTTAAAGGATATAAAAGGAATTTTAATTATTATCATAGAATTTGAAAGAATTTTAACATAGATTTTAAGCTCGATTTTAAGAGATTAATGATTTTGAAGGTTTTTCTGAATTTTTAAGTATTTTCAAGTAATTATTCTTATTTCTAAAAGAATTTGTAAAATTTTTAAGGATTTCATGGAATTTGATGGAATTTCAAGAGATTAATGATTTTGAAGGTTTTCGTAAATTTTTAAGGATTTCGAAGTAAATGCGCGCGCGGAGTGCGCGTTCGTTCTTGTATGGATAAATAATATATAATAAACTCTATAATATGTTGGATTTGTTGATTTAATATGCTAAGTTCATAATAGTCAATGTATGATGAAGCATTAAAATGTGTTTTTACTTTCCTGAAAAATCAGAGATTTAGCCTTGAAAAACCGGGAAAACGCCTGGAATTTAAATCGGTTGAGTCAGTAGACACCCTGAATTTGTAGTAGTATTATAGATAGTATATAGTTCTGAATCGGGCCCGTTGAATTCGCGATTAGAATTAATATTAAAAGCCCTTTGGTGCACCCAATTTAAGAGTCTGGATTCTGAAGAGATCCTTAGTTGAGATTGTGCCTCTCTCGAGTGGGATGAAGATCTGATAACTACTTCTCGGGTTTCAAATTGGAATGCCTTTTAAATTGTATTTAAGTTTTGCAGAAGTCAGTTTCTTGTATGTTTTAAATTTCAGAAGGATTCTTATAGGAAGGATTTTACCTCGGATTTTGCTTTGGGCTCGTCCATAAACTACGTAGCTCGTTTTGAGTCATTTTTTGAGTCCCCCCTCCCCCTCGTAGATTGCTGTAGATTTTTCACTACCTCCCCCAAAAAAAAAAAAATCTAAGCCCTTTCTTGAAAATATTTTTCAGCAAGTAGTTGGAGGCTTATTTTTTTGAATTTCGAGTCTTATGTCGGACCTCATCATAGTCGTCATAGAAGCGTTTGCTCGATGCAAAAAATGGAACAAGGAGGATAAAAAAGATAAAAAGAGACGCAAAACTGGGGGCAGCTGTGCAAACTCAACCAGATACGAGTTGAGAAGCAAAGGAGACTCGTGGATTTATCATAGTGAGCACTACGGCGTTTCGAAGGGGATCGACACTGTCAATGAGACTCATTCACGAGAGTACAGTCACCCTTGAAAATTATCTTCAATTCCTCTCTGCTTGTCGAGTACAAAACTTCAAATTCAAATAGAAGTCGAGTGTCCAAATATCGAAGACAAATATTCCCTTCTTTCCATTTGAAAATATAGAAATTGGTAGAACAGAGAAGTACGAAATCAGGATGATCAGGGAAATTTCAGGGAAATGCGAGTAGTTGTCAGGGAAAATAGAAATTGACATTTATGCTAACTATGTTATCTTTGTCGTATTATATATATATAGCTTTTATAGTTTATTTAACAAATTTTAGAAACTATCCAAGGATTTCGAAGGATTATAAATAATTTTCAGGTATTCTTTGAGATTCTCTAGGTTTCTAATGATTTCAAGATATTTTCAATAATTTTAAGAGGTTTCTAGGAATTTAAAGTGATTACAAGAGATTTGTATAATATATAAAAGATTTAGTAGAATTTTTAAAGAAATTCATGAAATTTCAAGAGATTTTTAAGGAAGTTTAGGGAATTCAAAGAATTTTAAGGAATTTTAAAGTTCCTTGAGAAATTTTAAAGAATTTTAAAAAACTTGTAAAAATTTAAAGAAATTTTGATTTTTTAAAGTGATTTTAAGAGATTTTAATGTTCCTCATGGAATTTTAAAGGATTTCACGAGATTTTTGTGATTTTCTAAAGATTTTGTGGAATTTTAGGGCATTTTGAAAAGTTTTCAAATATTATAAGGGTTTTTTACGTATTTTGAGGGATTTAAAAGTTCTTCATGGAATTATAAAGAAATTTAAGAAACTTGTAAGAATTTTAAGAGATTTTAAGGAATTATAAATATTCTCGTGGAATTTAAAAATATTTTAAAAGGCATGTAAAAATTTTAAGAAATTTTGATTATTTTAAAGTGAGTTTAAGGAATTTAAAGGGATTTTAATGTTCCTCATGGAATTTTAAAAGAATTCATGAGGTTTTATTTATTGGTTTTTTAAAGATTTTCTGGAATTTTAGGGAATTTTGAAAAGTTTTCAAAAACTGTAAAAGATTTTTACATATTTTAAGGGATTTAAAAGTTTTTCGTGGAACTCTTAAGGATTTTAAGAAGCTTGTAAAAATTTTGAGTAATTTTTATGTTTTAAAAATAACTTTAAGGAATTTTAATAGTCCTCATAGTATTTTAAAAAATTTCAAGTCTTTTTTGATTTTTAAAAGATTTTGTGAGATTTTTTATTTCAAGAGTTTTTTTCAGAGATTTTAATTCACTCCCGTGTAGAAATTTCAAAATCTGGCCCAGATCGCCGATGAAACGCCCGGCCCGATCGGGCCTCGATCGGGCCAGGTTTGGCCAGGTCTGGGCCTGGTCGGACCATGTGTTTCATCCCCGGTCTGAAATCCCCCGATCTGGACCCGATCGGGGCTAGATTCCCAAATCTGGGCCCGATCGGGGCCACAGCAAAATTTCTACTCGGGTTTTAGGGAATTGTAAAGTATTTCACGAGATTTTTATGATTTTTAAAAGATTTTGTAAAATAATTGTAAAGGATTTCATGGAATTTTAAATATTGTAGTGGAATTTTAAGATATTTAAAAATGTTTCTAGGAGTTTCAAAAGATTTCAACGAATTTTTAGAGGTTTCAATAAGTAAGAGATTTTAATAGGATTCCAATAATTTTAATAAATTTTAATGTATTTTAATGGATTTTAAAGTTTCTCGTGGAATTTAAAAACATTTCAAGAGATTCTGAAAATATTTTATGGAATTTTGAAGGATTACATGAAATTTTAAAAGATTTTAAAGTTTTTCATGGAATTTTAAGTACTTTAAATGATTTTGAGGAATTTTAAAAAGATTAGTGAAAATTGAAGGGATTTCATGAAATATTAACAAATTGAAAGGGATTTCGTTGAATTTTAAGATGTTTTTAAGAATTTCAAGAAATTTCAATGAATTTTGAGAGATTTCCAAGGTTGTAAATTTTAGAGGTTTTTACGAATTTTAAGTGATTTGAAGATCTTGCATTTCAAAAGATTTAAAGCGATATTATACGAAATTTTTGAAAAATTTCAATAGTATTCTTATTGCCCGTGTAGAAATTTCCAAACCTGGCCCAGATCGGTGATGAAACGTCCGGTCCGATCAGGCTCCAATCGGGCCAGATTTTGCCAGGTCTGGGCCTGGTCAGGCCGTGTGTTTCATCCCCGGTCTGAAATCCCCCGATCTGGACCCGATCAGGGCCAGATTCCCCAATCTGGGCCTGATCGGGGCCACAGCAAAATTTCTACTCAGGTGAAAATTTATACGCATTTTTAATACTTTTCTGTCAGGGAAATTTGCCTGAAAGTCAGGGAAAAGTCAGGGAAATTTCAGGGAAATTGAAAAATTGAATCTTGTGGCCACCCTGGAAATTAAAAAAAAATGAATATGGAAGGAATTTTATTTTCAGTGGTCAGAAAAAAAGCGTGACCTTTCGCGACCTACAAGTCTCCTCGACTTATTAAACGTGCCAAGTTCGATTCCTTGAAGCGTGGGACGTGAGGGTTTCGTGTTATATGTCATGGAGAAATGACTGCTTGGATGACGAGCAGACCCCCCAGAGTCAGTTGGTGGCCAGAACCCTGAAGATGGTGTCGTGAGATCCCACAGGATATTCCGATATCATCTCTTTTCTTAGTCAGAACAGGGATCCTGTCGAGGATCCTGTCGAGTTATCGAAGTGTCAGGGAAAAAATGAAGTGGAATAAACTTAACTCACACTTTACACCTAGTCAAAGGATCTAATAAATTTTAGAGGCCTCGTGTTCTTATTTGAAGAATAAATTTAGTCTCTCTGACGTTGTAAATTTCTTTCAAAACGTTGCTGCTTTTTACTCTTTTTTCAAAAGTTTCTATATCCCGAGTAGAAATTTTGCTGTGGCCCCGATCGGGCCCAGATTGGGGAATCTGGCCCTGATCGGGTCCAGATCGGGGGATTTCAGACCGGGGATGAAACACACGACCCGACCAGGCCCAAATCTGGCCAAAACTGGCCCAATCGGGGCCCGATCGGACCGGGTGTTTCAACACCGATCTGGGCCAGGTTTGGAAATTTCTACACGGGATCCCGTGTAGAAATCGCCATATATTATCCCCAATACCTATCGGGCCCTGGTCGGTATAACCTGGTCAGGGCCCGATATGGCTAATTCTACGGCCCAGATCCGAGCCCGATCGGGGTACGCGTTGCAGCGCCCCCTAGTCTTACTTTGTCGAAATTACCTTCGGGGTATGCACTGCAGCGCCCCCTAGTCTCACGTCTCACTTTGTCGAAATTACCGTGTTGTGTCTTGTCATTGATGTCATTAAATGTAATTTTAAGTATTATTTATAACAATACAGAAAGCTCTAAGTACACGACGTTTCCGGAAGCATCGTGCTTTATCAAGTATAGAATACGTTCGCGCTGCAATCGAGAGTAAGTTAATCATATTCACTATTTATGCAGCACTAAACGCTAACCTTAAAATTTAAATTAATTGTGACAATTATTACAGATTGAATATTTATTTATTGTTTTGAACTTTAATGCATACGTCGCGCTCGGCTTCTGATTGGTTGCTATTCGCGCGCAGTTTAAAATGCTAAGAAATATTATTTTTATTGTTTGAAAAATATAAATAAAAAAATGAAAACCTGATCGGGCTCAGATCCGGCACCGATCGGGCTCAGATCTGGTACCGATCGGGCGGCCATATCTGGCCCCGGTCGGGCCGTGTGTTACATCAGCTATCGGGCCCAGATCTGGTATCCCGATCTGGGCCAGATTTGGCCAGACTGGGCCCGATCAGGGCCCTGACAAAATTTCTACACGGGTAGGAATTTTCTTACAGTTTTGGTTCTCTTAAATTTGTTTGCTACTTTTCTATACCCAAATTATGGGTATAGATTAAAAAAATGAAGAGATGGAATTTCATGGTTAGAACTTGAGTCCAACACCCTTAAGGGCTATCCTGATTAAAAATGATATCATTAGAAAAGTATGATATGTGGCTATGGATCTGAAAGAAGCGAGGCAAGAAAGAGTGCCTCCTGGGGAATCCTGAATCGACAAGTGGATCTGAATTCAGAGTCTGAAATTCGAGTTCAGTTCCAGTACGAAATGAAGGAACAGTTGTATGGAGCTGATGGGTCCATCGATCAAGCGTCTCCGGTGGACGATGGGGTATCCATTAATAACCATTTATATGGTGACCCTATCCTCTACCTACTCTGGAGGCTCTCCCTTCCTCTCATTTTATTTCATCTTGTCTTCTCTTTCCACTTTTTTCTCGAATCCTTCCACTTGTAGGATATGCATTCATCTGAGACAACACATGAGACATGAGACTATGCTTTGAAGAATCCGAGTTGGGATGATGCGAGTGCGAGATTTTTCATATCTAACGTCATCAGCGCCTTGGAATCAAGATGATAGACTTACTGGTACCAGGAATTCCTTGTAAGACGTAATGCTCAACAGTCGAGTCGACACCATGTGTATTTTCTTATTTTCTTGAATCGAATGGATGAACACATCGTGGCGACGAGGGATTGTGCTGTAATGGAAACGATTGTCAGACTTTGATCGAGCGATCGCTGGATCTATGCGCATTTATCCACACATTTTACGACCCAAGCGTTGGCGTTCCATTTCCGCTGATTCCAATTCCAACTAGTCGCCGACTCGTGAGAGAAGGAATGCCGCGAGATTGGCGGAAATTGCTGTGTAATCTGCCTTCTGCTAAACGATATATTGACACACATATCGTACCAAGAAATTCCTTTCATTATTTTAATTAAACAGGGTTGATATTCCGTGAAAGATAGCACAAGCAAAGCACAAGCGTTGCTAAATCTTTCGATTTGATGACTCTTATTGAGGTTTATAGATGACTTTCAGGGTGTCTACTACTGGGAAAAACCGGGAATACGCCTGGAATTTTTTTTTTAATCCTGGAATTTTTTTTCAAGAACCTACTTTTATAACTTATTTTTGTTTTCTGTCGTAGCAAACAATGTCTACCAAAGAAATGAGTTAATACACTTCAGTTATTGTTATATATTTTATAATCTGATTGAGTAACTGAGTTACTCAAAATTAAGTCTGATTAGTTGAGTAAATACTTGCTAAATGAATAGTTTATTCTTAAAAAGAGTAAAAGTATTATTCTATTCTAAAAGGATGATTTTTTTTTTAGAAAACAAAATCACAATTAAACATCAATACAACTGTAAACGCAGTTAATTTTGAAAACAATCTAACAACTATTATTTTTTATAAAGCAAAACACATGTTGTAATTATTTAATTTATAAAATATAAGGAAACATTTTTTATAAATACTAGCAAGCCAAGAGGCGCGATACGCGCGCGATTGTTTTATTTTTCTTCTTACAATTTCATCGAAAGTCATTCCAAATCCAATCAGATTTGAAACTATAATCTATTCGAGATTTTCGAGACATTTTTAGAGAGGAAACACTTTTTTAGAGAGAAATTTCAAGAAGTTTCTAGGAATTTTAAGGGAATTTGACGATTTTTAAGTGATTTTTACGAAACTCAAGAGATTTTTAGGATTTAAAAAAAAAGATTTCTTAGAATTTTATGGAATTTTAAGAGACTTTTAAAAATTCTAAGGGATTTTAAGAGATTCTAAATGTTTTGAAATTTTGAAGGAATTTTAAGAGGTTTCTAAAATTTTTTAAAGATTTCAACGAATTTAAGCGATTTCTAAGGTTTTCGTGAAGTTTTAAGGAATTTCAAAAGGTTTGCAAGAGTTTTACGGGGTTTTAAGGAATTTTATGAGATTTCTAATAATTTTGAGTGATTTCAAGAGATTTTTCTGATATTTCAAAGATTTTGTGAGATTTTCGAGACATTTTTCGAGAGGAATTTCGTAGAATTTTATGGAATTTTAAGATATTTCGTGAAATTCTAAAGGAATTCATGCAATTATAAGAGACTTTTAAGAATTCTAAGGGATTTTAACAGTTTCTAAATGTTTTGAAATTTTGAGGAATTTTAAGAGGTTTCTAAAAATTTTAAAAGATTTCAAAAGATTTTTAAGGGCTTTTAAGAAAGTTGATTTTTAAAAGATATGTGGAATTTTTTAGATTTTATGGATTTTTATGAGATTTCTAATAATTTTAAAAGACTTCAAGAGATTTTTTTAATTTTTAAAAGATTTTGTAGAATCGTTAACGATTTCATGGAATTTGACGAGATTTCTAATCTAAAAATTCTAGAATTTTTTTTTTAGAGATTTTCATGAATTTTAACGTGGATTTGAGAAGATTTATGAGTTTGAAAATTTTTTTGGAATTTTAAGGGATTTCATGGAATTTGAAGATATTTCTAATTCTTTTAATGGATTTTAAATGATATAAAGGGGATTTTAATTATTATCATAGAATTTGAAAGAATTTTAACATAGATTTTAAGAGATTAATGATTTTGAAGGTTTTTCTGAATTTTTAAGTATTTTCAAGTAATTATTCTAATTTCTAAAAGAATTTGTAAAATTTTTACGGATTTCGTGGTATTTTATGAAATTTCAAGAGATGTTTTATTGTTTTATCATGAGGAATTTTAAGAGGTTTCTAAAAATTTTAAAAGATTTCAACTGAAAGCGATTTCAAAAGGTTTGTAAGAGTATTATGGGATTTTAAAGTATTTTGAGATTTATAACAATTTTAAGTGATTTCAAGAGATTTTTCTGATATTTAAAAGATTTTGTGAGATTTTCGAGACATTTTTCGAGAGGAATTTCGTAGAATTTTATGGAATTTTAAGATATTTCGTGAAATTCTAAGGGAATTCATGTAATTATAAGAGACTTTTAAGAATTCTAAGGGATTTTAACAGTTTCTAAATTTTTTGAAATTTTGAGGAATTTTAAGAGGTTTCTAAAAATTTTAAAGGATTTCAAAAGATTTTTAAGGGCTTTCAAGAAAGTTGATTTTTAAAAGATATTGTGGAATTTTTTAGATTTTATGGATTTCAATTTTAAAAGATTTCAAAAGATTCTTTTAATTTTTAAAAGATTTTGTAGAATCGTTAACGATTTCATGGAATTTGAAGATATTTCTAATCTAAAAATTCTAGGATTTTTTTTAGAGATTTTCATGAATTTTAACGTGGATTTGAGAAGATTTATGAGTTTGAAAATTTTTGTGGAATTTTAAGGGATTTCATGGAATTTGAAGATATTTCTAATACCTTTAATGGATTTTAAAGGATATAAAAGGGATTTTAATTATTATCATAGAATTTGAAAGAATTTTAACATAGATTTTAAGAGATTAATGATTTTGAAGGTTTTTCTGAATTTTTCCGTATTTTCAAGTAATTATTCTAATTTCTAAAAGAATTTGTAAAATTTTTAAGGATTTCATGGAATTTTATGAAATTTCAATGTCGAAGTAAATGCGCGCGCGGAGCGCGCGTTCGTTCTTGTATGGATAAATAATATATAATAAACTCTATAATATGTTGGATTTGTTTATTTAATATGCTAAGTTCATAATAGTAAATGTATACATTTAAGTGTGTTTTTACTTTTATACATTAAAGTGTTTTTACTTTCTTGGAAAATCAGGGATTTAGCCTTGAAAAACCGGGAAAACGCCTGGAATTTGAATCGGTTGAGTCAGTAGACACCCTGGCTTTTCATCTGCAAGAGGAAATTGCAATCTTAACTAATCAATTACTGAGATCTATTTCTGATCTGCTTTTCCCACTTGAAAATTTGAAAATAGAGGTTGGTAGCACTTGATGCTTAAATGAGATATGAGATCGTGATTACAGGCTTGAGGTGTGAAAATAGGAACGAGTTGGAGAGAACGGGTTTTCCATAATCTCTCATGGCGGGAGATAAGACAAGACTCAAGACAGAAGACTATCAGGTGTGAGTTGAGGATGAGGACTTGCAGACGCATCTACACGAAGCTCGATCGAATTGATTCGTCCGACACGACGTGTCTTCCTCGTTCATGCACTATCCTCTCTTGATCTTCCTTTTTTCTTGCTTCTTTTTTTATTGTTTTTCGAGTATCCTCCGCCGACGCGAGATAAAATCTACCCTGACGATCCTGCACCCTCGGAATGCTGGGCGTGCCAGACAAGAGCCGGAGACGAACGTCTTCCACGTGGGCAGCTGCCCCCGTAGAAAACTTGCCTGAAAGTAGATGATCTTTCATCTTTCCTTAAAAAAAAAAACCATATTTCATACGCTTGATTCAAAACAGAAGAGGGATTGAATTAAGTTCAAAAATAATTGACAAAAATCCTATCTTAAAAAAATGGTGTCACGAAATATCTCGAAAATCTCGTATACATTGTTGTTGTAAACCTGATTGGCTTTTGAGTGACTTGAAGTTGTAGAAAAAAAAGCAAAATAATTGCACGTGTGTTTGTTTGCCTTTGTCCCTTAAAATTTTACGAAAACCTTCGAAATTTTAAATTCTCTTAAAATTTTCAGAAACTTCTTAAAATTCTTTCAAATTCTATATGATAATAATTAAAATCCCTTTTATATCCTTTAAAATCCATTAAAAGTATTCGAAATCTCATCAAATTCCATGAAATCCTTTAAAATTCCACAAGAATTTTCAAAATCATAAATCTTTTGAAATCCACGTTAAAACTCAGGAATATCTCTAAAAATTCCTAGAAACCTCTTGAAATTCCTTAACATTTAAAATCCCTTAAAATGCTACCCAATCTTTTAAAAATTAGAAAAATCTCTTGAAATCTTTGAAAATTATTAGAAATCTCATAAAAATTCCACAATATCTTTTAAAAGTCGAAAAATTTCTTGAAAACACTTAAAAAAATGTACAGCCCTTGAAATCCTTTGAAATTCTACTAAATCTTTTAAAAATCGTAAAAATCTTTTGAAATCTCTCCATAAAATTCTCTGACAAACTTTAAAACCTCTTAAAATTCCCAGAAAATTCTTGAAATTTTACATTTAAAATCCCTTTATATCATTAAAATCCGTTAATATTATTAAAAATCTTATCAAATTCGATGAAATCCTTTAAAATTCTCACAAAATCTTTTAAAGATCAGAAAATTTCATAAAATTGCATAAAATCTCTCGCAATTCTTATAAATCTTTCAAAATATCTTCAAATTCCTTGGAATTCCAGGATAACATTTAAAATTCCTTAAAATCTCATAATACTCTTACAAACGTTTTGAAATCCCTTAAAATTTAACGAAAACCTTATAAATCTCTTAAATTCGTTGAAATATTTTTAAATTCTTAGAAACCTCTTAAAATCCCTTAGAATTCTTAAAAGTCTCTTAAAATTGCATGAATTCATTTAAAAGCTCACGAAATATCTTAAAATCCCTTAAAATTCTACGAAATCTTTTTAAAATCCTAAAAATCTTTTGGATTTTGTAAAAATCACTGAAAAATCGTCAAATTCCCTTAAAATTCCTAGAAACCTCTTGAAACCCCTCTCTAAAAAAGTGACTCCTCTCTAAAAATTATTTTAAAAAATTTTTGTATACATTATAGTTTCCAGTCTGATTGGCTTTGGAATGAATTGAAGTTTTAAGAAGAAAATCAAAATAATTTTCTTGTTGGTTTTCTAGTAAATATAAAATGTTGGTTTTCTAGTAAATATAAAATCAAGTACTCCTTAATTTCCCATTTCGACACGAACATAGAATTTTGTTTGGCTTAAATAAGACTTTAACTGGATCGCGAAGGAATTGAATAATAAATTATAGCCGGCAGCTTTCACTTAATGTCCAATAATAATCTGCGTGGGTCAGTCTCGAAAGTCTCGTATTAAATAATAATTTGTCACGATATATAAATAAGGCAACCGACAGGAGGCCATTTCCTGTGACAGAAACTGTCCTTAAAATATAAATCGTGTGGTATGGATACAATGTATAAGTATGAGACGTACATTGTTCTCGGCGCCATTACGTGGCGATTTATAGCTTATTTTCTGCGTGTGCCAATTGAACTGCTGTACTAACTTGTATGCAATTTGTCGTATTACTTAATCCCACGTCCTCGTGTTGCAGTTCATTGATCTGGGAGTGGTGACGAGTGTTGAGATGAACCACAAGCCAGTGGAGTCTGCCAGAAAGGGCCAGGAAGTCTGCATCAAAATTGAACCAGTTCCTGGTGAAGCACCCAAGATGTTCGGAAGACATTTTGATGAGAAGGACCTGATTATCAGCAAGGTAAGAATTTTTTGATTCTTTACAAAACGTCTAAACCACCTTAAGACATGCCTGAACCAGTTGGACACCTGTCTATGGTGTCTAGATTTCCTCAAACTTTAAAAGAAGTCTTAACCACCGACAAATATCTGTGAACCAGTTTTGGACTTCTCAGAGGTATTTTTGTTTTTATTAAGGCTTTGTGAGAAGGATAAATCACCTTAAGACGCGTCTGAATCGCTTTTGTTTAGGATTTTTGGGGATTTGAATAAACCTAATATGATTTTTAAAATCTTTAAGGCCGTGTGTTACTTATCCGATTCCTACGTTACCGGCTATCAACTTTTAAAGTAGTTTAAAAGTTCGTGATTCTTAAGGGGTTTTGACTAGACTTAAGGTAGTTAGCAAAGTGAAGGTAAATTACTAAGCGAGTTTTATTGACAGAAACAGAATGCAGATTTGGAAGTAAGAATGAAGATTTGAAGGATTCTCCAGTATCGAAGAGTTCATCAAGGTGACTAAATATGAAGCGAATTTTCTTGAATGAACGTAGACTCAGAAATAAGAAGAGTATCAGGATCATCGTGAGATGGAACGGAAAGATATCAAAGGCTATAGATCAGAGATCATCTCTTGTCGATCCGTCAATGGAATCGATCGAAGGCCGACGTCTATGATCGAACAGCTGCTCACGAGTACCGACCTTGTGTACTCTCACGCAGGCGCGTAATACGGAGTTACGGACCATTCGCATCAGCTTCGTCAATGAAATCCCTCGTTCTTTCACACTCTCGACGGTGCACCTGCGTCTCGTGCACGCGTGTTCCGAAAAACGAACCGGTTTGAAATTCTACGTTCACCACCTTCTGTTCGACGAAGCCGCTCGTTTCAGGAACACTTTGTAAGACGAAGACCCCAGCCTGGCACGGAGAAATTTCACTAAAAACGAGATAAAATGGGTCTCGAGTCTGAGCCGGATTGTCCTTACCCACGCAAGCACACCTGGGGGTCGTTTACGACCCCATGAATTAATTATACAAGTTTTTTGTTTTTCGCCGCTGGAAAAGCAGGTTCTCATATGGGACTTTTGACCTTTCTAACAGCAGGTGGCAGCTGCGAGGCGAGAATTAGACGCTTTATGGCGAGGTTGATCTCTGAAGATAAGCCAGTCTTCCATTTCATGATAATGGACCTGAAACTCAACATGCATTTTTAAGACAGTTCCAGATTATAAAATACGTCTAGAATATTGGTGGAATAGACGTTTGAAATTGCATTAAGGGCGTTGATACTGTATTAAAGTTTACCAACAGGCCTAAGCATCGTGAAACCACCTTAATGACTTTTCAAAATCGTCCAAGGTTCTTGAGCCAATTTGAAAATGTTTATTCTACCTTAAGGATTTTAAAGTCACCTTAAGTTTATTCAAAGGCCCTTAAGATTGATAAAACCTCCTTAAACTCTTCTTTTACGGCCTTTATAATCGCCTTCAGAGCTTTAAGACCGCAATATTTTTCAATCTACCAAAAGGATGCTTTACAACCACTTTAACGTCTTGAAATACGCCTTAAGTTTCTTTAAGACATTTTTAAAGCCATCATTAAATCGAGGGGAATCGTAAATCCTGAAATGATAAAAAAGACAAACTACAGAATCGCTAAGTAGATTAAACTTCAAGATTTCGTATAGAACCTCAAGGATGTTTCAACTTTATTTTTCTTGAGGTGGTAGAAAGTTATTAAAATGAGATTTAGCCTCTTTCGTCTAAAAATGTTATTTTTAATTCATTCATGAAAAATATCACACAACTGTTAATGAAGTTAAAGGATATTAGGGTTATTAGTCACAAGGGTTAGAGCCACACCCCTTGGGGAACTCCGGCTTGTAGAGATCGACGTTCATGTTGAGGGAGAGTGGCAACTTATTTTTCTATTTGTGGGGCCGCATCGTCTCGCGTGTTTATAATAATAACAACGCTTTGCATCGCGCTGGCGACACAACAATCCATCTTCGCCCGCGTATAACGTTTCCTTTGCGATAATTAGAGCGAGCGCGGAGGCGGACGAAAACGAACGGCCGTTCATTTAGAAAACGATCCTAATATCAAATTCGCCCTCTTGGCGCTACAATCGCTCCATGCTGTGTTATCGGATTAGAAAGCTGTCTCAAAATTTCACAAAAAATAACTTCAGCGATAAATAAGACAACCTTAAGACAGGTTTGACTGCATTAAGGTCAAACCTCAGGGTGTCTAGCGGACTGGGAAACCGGGAAAAACCCGGTAATTTCATTCAGGACTAGGAATTTTTTGTATTTTATTGAAAAATCGACGTTTTTCTACTTTATCTTTTTTTTATTCTATTAGCAAACCAACACGCGATTATTTTTTTTACTTCTTATAACTTCAAGTCATTCAAAAGTTAATAATTAATCTGAACTATAGCGGAATTTCGCTGATTCAAATTTAGAGAGTAGGTTTCGAATAACAATGTATGTGAGATTTTAAGGAAATTTCGTTACATCACCTTTTTAGAGCGGAATTTTTAAAGGATTTTTTTAGGATTTTTAAAAGATTTCGCAGCATTTTAAGGAATTTCCGGATATTTCGCGGAATTTTAAAGGAATTCATAAAATTTTAAAAGATTTTTAAGAACTCTACAGGGAATTTTAAGGGATTTTAAATGTTTTCATGAAACTTCGAGGAATTTTAAGAGAACTCAAGAGGTTTTTTATGATTTTTAAAAGATTTTGTGGAATTTCATGAGATTTCTGATAATTTCAAGGAATTTCAACAGATTGTTTTGATTTTTAAAAGATTTTAGGAGATTTTATGTAATTTTTAAGGATTTCATGGAATTTAATGATTTTTCTAATACTTCTAATGTATTTTAAAGGATAAAATGGTATTTTAATTGTTGTCACAGAATTTTAATGAATTTCAAGACGTTTCTGGGAATTTTAAGAGATTTAGAAACGTTTCTGGGATTTTAAGGAATTTTAAGTTTTGTCGTGGAATTTCGAAATTTTATTTTTTCTGAGAATTTTAAGGTTGTCATGGAATTTCCAAGAATTTTAGAAGAATTAAGAGATTTATTAACTTTTAAAAGACTTTATTGGCATTTTTAAGGATTTCATGAAATTTTATGAGATTTCTAATACTTTTAATATATTTTAAAGGATTTTTAAATGTTATTGTAGAATTTTAAAGAATTTGAAGATGTTTCTGAATATTTTAAGAGGTTTTCACGAATTTGAACAGATTTCAAGACATTTTTATGACTTTTAAAATATTTTATGGGAATTAAAAGATTTTATTTGTCAGGGTATTTTATTGAGGGATTAAAAAAAAATTGTCTTTTTGCTTCCTCATAGAGGACATAGAGGAAGCTTTGTCGTAGTGGTGACAAAAATCCAGTTTCTAAAAAAAGGTTTTTTTGAACATATTTTAAGTGGAATATATCTAATATGATGTCCTGCAATATCTTTAGAACGCGTATAGATAAATTGATGAAATTTGCCATATTTATTCCACTATGTACCAAGTTTTTTTTTTATTTTATTTCGAAGGTTTTCCTGAAATTTTTTTGCGCCATTAGTTTGTTTTTTTTTTTTTCTTTAAACTTCAAGTCATTCAAAAGCCAATTAGGTTTGCAACAACAAAGTATGCGAGATTTTCGAGACACCACTTTTTTATGATAGGATTTTTACTTTATCAAATTAAAAAAAAAAAAAAAATTTCAAAAATCACAAAAAGGCCAAATTCATAAAAGGCATAAATTGGTCGGAGGAAAAAAAGTTTTACCGCGAAAAGACGGGAAAAGACCGGGAGAAAACCGGCAGGGGCGTAGCAATGGAATTTTTCGTGGGGGGGGCAAACTTGACTGACAAAAAGTCATCATATACATATATACATATAAAAATGCATTTTTATTTAAGCATCACAAACATCTTTGTTATTTTAACAGCTATCACTTGTTTTTGAGTGGAGGGGCAAAATGTCCATATTTGCCCCCGTCCAAATTTGCGCGGGGAGGGCAATTGCCCTTCCTGCGCCCCCGGTTTCTACGCCACTGAAAACCGGGAAAAATCCGGGAATTTTCAATTTCCAGATCACTAGACACCAGGGTTGCACGGTTACGCGTAACTCGAAGTTTTTCAAGTAATTTACGTAATTTACGTATTATACGTCAAAAATGTAATTAATGTAAAAAATGGCGGACTTGAATGGAGGGTGGGGGGAAAAGAGCATAACATAACCTCACTTATTCAAGAATTAGGTTATGTCTATTTTCTAAATATGTAAGCGCAGTCGCCATCTTGAAAACGTAAATTACATGTAAAAAACTAGGGACGTAAATAACGTACGTAATTTACATGTAAAAAACTACGTAAATTACCTAAGGTAAATTACGCGTGCAACCCTGCTAGACACCCTGAACCTGTCTTAAGGTTGAGTCAAACAGCCTTAAGATTATCTTAAGGCAGTTGTTGTCTCCCACAAGGTTCTTGAAATACATCCAAGTCAATTTGGAGAACCTTATGATTTGTTTAAAAGATATTAAGAGCATTTGAACTTAGTTTAATCTTTCTTAACGTTTGATGAACTTCAGTTCATCAAACGTTTTTTTGTGGCACCTTAATATGTATTAATATGCATCGAAAACCACTCGCAAAAGTAACCGTACACCGCTAGCCACCGTAGGACGTGACCGCATAATGCGGTGCATTTCCCTTCCTGGACACCGACGCTCCTGTTGCCTTTTTGCGATACAATCTGGCGATATCCCCTTCCTCATAACTACCTCCCCCCTTTCTTAATGCCTGCCCCCTGGCGCGGATATTGTACATAACGGGTGATCGGTTTCCCCTCTATTCCTTTCCACGTGGCGTGAATATCAATGAGAAATATACCGGAGCTTATCATTTTCACATCGTCGACATTTTCGTTCCCTGAATTCCTTCTTTTTCAATGCAAAATGAAAAATGAGACCTTAAGGGAGTATCATCGTTGCTCAAAGAAACTTTAGATGATCATGTTTCATTAAAGTCATCTTAAGGGGGTTTCTTCATTTTTCATGTTTATAGCCTTAAGGGTCACTCATACTACATACATACCTTAAGGGCGTTGGACCCAAGTGTTAAGTTCAAAATTCCATTCTCCATTTTACTCAACGAAAATTATAAATAAATATTCTTCCGCTCTGTAGCACTAATCTATTTTCAATTCTAAGACTGCATACAGAGCGAAAAAATATTGACTTTCAATACTTTTTGCATAAAACGTAGAATTAAAAATCTAACTTCAAAATTGAATATTTTCATTTTACTTAAAAAATATTTAAACTAGATATTTTTTCGCTCTGTACGCATAATTATAGTTAACAATTGATTAATTCTATAGAGGGAAAAAATTCCAAAATTAATATTTGTTGAGTAAAATGAAGAAATCAAATTTTTAGATTAGAACTTGGCTCCAACACCCTTAAGTTAAGGCCTACCAAAGATCAACATTCTATCTGAAAAATAGAATCCGGCGGTACTTCGAAAGCAATAAATTAATTAAGGCTTCTTGAAGATGCAATTAAGGCCTCTTTTATCGCTGATAAGAATACATTATATCAGTTGATAGATAATTCGGATTGACGTGGAAATTAAGTAATTAAATGATGATATCAGCGAGGCAGGTCTAATCAGTTAAATTTGATCAGGCTCTCGGCGAAATAATCAGCAAACACCGGAAGTATCGAATTTTCAAGAATCGATACGCTGGTGCACTCGGTTGTTGTTTCCGAGTATTTCATAGAACTGGTAATAATAACGTCATATCGTGCCACAGGCAAGCAGCAATGGAGTCATGCTGCATAATTGAATTCTTAATATTTTTATAATGCTGCCCTGATAATGCGGGATATAATTAGCCGACCTTTCGTCCGTATAATGAGTCGACCTTTGCGTGGTTAACAAGGTGTGTCAGCCTGTCGCGTGGCCTTTCCATCGTTTGCTCATTCAGTCGTACGTCGTACCTTCGTTTCATCGATCCGACACCCCATTCATGAGTTCGTCCAATTGTCAGTCCCACGCACGTCGCTTCCGCTGCTTCACCAATTCGTGTGCTATTAACTCTCCACATTTCTAAACCGAAAAATTGTACTTCAAAATCAGCTTTTCTAGTTCTTCTTCTTCTAGTACTTGGAGCGGGAAAAACGCCTTTCCAGGGATCTTGAGCCCCCTTAAGAGTGATCAAAGCCTTAGAATGCAAACCTTAAGGGCATGTGTTACTTACTATATGAGCAAATTTAGAAAACCCGGGTTTTTTCTACAATTTTTACATTTTCAAAAAAATTGTAGAAAAAAACCTGGGTTATCTAAACTTGCTCATATGGTAAGTAACACATGCCCTTAATAAGACTGAAGGTTTTTAAAGCGAGTTCTAGGCCCTTAATGTGGGTCTAAGCACCCTTAATTTTTATGGAAAAACCTTAAGGTTCGTTAAAGGATCCTTTAATGAAGCCTTAAGGATCCTTTCAAAGTTGACAACTGAAATTTAAGATTGATCCTAACTCTTCAAAATTGAGTCAGTAGAAATTCACTGATTTCGGTGACTCTTTTCACAGTTTTTCAGTAGATTTTCACTAATTGGAACCGCGAGAAAATAGTCACTAGGAATCAGTGGAATTTGACTAGCAATCAGTGCCATTTCACTGATTTTTCACTGATTCAAGTTTAGAGAGAACCTTTAAGGTTTAATTATAAATTTCAAAATTGAATTTAAGAAGTCCAGGAATTGAAAAATATCCGGGAAAATCCGGGAACTGTCCTTGATTTAATTTTTCATGTTGGAAGTAGATTTCCGGTTTGAAAAAACTTTTCTAAATAATCAATCTACATATTTTTGTTTAACACTTGCAACTTTTGTTAAGTCTCTTAAAATCTTTTGAATTATTTTTAAATCCTTTGGAATCCAGTGAAATCCCTAGTGATTCCTTAATATTACTTGAATTCTTAGAAATCCTGTAAAATTTCTTGAAAAACCTTAAACTCTTCTCAATGTTGTTAAAATAACCAACTTCATTAAAATCCGAGTTAAAATCATTTTAAAAATTTCAAAATTTCTCGAAATTCGCTAAAATCGATTGAAAAATCTCTTTAAATCCTTTAAACTGTTTGAATTCCTTTGATATCTCTTAATAATTCTTAACTTTAAAAAAATTTTTTTTCTAAATAATTATTAAATAACTAGTTTGAAATTCTTTAAGATCACTAAAAACGCCTGGGAACCTTGTGAAATCTCTTGCAAATCCAGAAAACTTTTTGAATTATTTAAAAATTCCTTGAAATTCCTTAAAATCTTCAAATCTTTCAAAGTCTTTTGAAATCCCGTAAACTCTTTAATAATTCTTCAACATCATTTGAAATATCTTCGGAATCTCTTTAAAAATCTTTAAAAACCTCTAAATCTTTTTGAATCGCTTAAATTTCTTTGAAATTCTTTAAAATCACGTAAAATCTCTTAAAATCCTTTAAAGTTTTTTAAAATCATGTACACAATCTCTTACAATCCTTTAGATTTTTTTAAATCCTTTAAAATTCCTGAAATTCTCATAAAACTTTCTTGATATCTTGTGAAAATTCTGAAACTGTTTTGAATTCTTTAAAAGTCCCTTGAAATTCTTTCAAATTACTTGAAATCCGTTGAAATTTCGTGAAATATCTTAAAAATCATCAAATTCTTCTGAATTTTTTTAAATCCCTTCAAATACTTTAAAATCCTTTAAATTTGTTTCAATCGTTTACATTCTTTAAAATCATTAAAATATCTTGAAATTTCATGAAATTTCTTAAAAATCTTAAAATTTCATTGAATACTTAAAAAAATCCCTTGAAAATCTCTTTATTTTAAAGATTTTTTTTTTTTTTTTGAAAATTGGGATTTCCGGAAATATTGAGGGATCTTATGAGATTTTATGTGATTTTCAGGAATTTAAGGGACTTCAAGAAATTTGAAAGAAATTTACCAGCTTTTATAGGATTTTGAAGAAGTTTAATAGGATTTTATAAAATTTTAATGGATTTCACAGAATTTTACGCCTTTTTAGGGATTTTATAAAGACACAATTTTACGATATGTGGGATTTTAAGTAATTTTAAGGAATTTAACAATGTTTTATTGGACATAAGCAATTTCATGAGATTTCAAGATATTTCAAAAGATTTTAAATGAACTCCATGGAATTTTGAAATATCTTAATCGATCTTAAGACATTTACAGAAGATTTAAAAGATTTTAAATATTTTAAATAATCTCAAGTGATTTAAAAGTATTTTAAGAAATTTCATTTGATTTCATCTAAATTAGAATCAATACTCCTTGATATTTCTTAAAATCATTTAAAATTTCTCGAAATCTTTTGAAAAACCCTAAATTCTTAAATTCTTTTAAAATCAATTGAACATCTTCTTGATATTCTTCAAACTTTTTTAAAAATCCTTTGAAGTTGCTTAAAATCTCTTGAAATCCCTTAAAATTCTTTGAAGTTCCTAAAAATCAAATGAAATTCCTTAAAATATCTTGGGGTTCCATAAAATGGTTTAAAATCTCGATGAAATCTATGAAATTTTTGCTAGTAAATAAATTAAAATAAAAAATATTTTGGGAACTGCTTTTTATCTTCTTAATCTAATAAATATAAAAAATAAAGAGAAAAAAAGAAAAAAACTTCGTCTGACTAGACGTCTGAAACTTCAGTGCAATTAGATAATGCGCATGCGTCAAAAAATACATTAAAAAATTTTCTCGCTGATTTTCAAGGGAAAATATCGTTCACTGATTGAAACAACGAAAATTTCGCTGATTCAGGTTTAGAGAGTAGTACACATTAGAACACCCTTACACACGGAAAAAATTAGTTATCGAAAATTTCCTTGATTGTTATCGATTTTAGGATACGTCAAAAGTTTTAAAATATTTCAAAACCTTTTTCTAAAATCTGAAATA
>CAJFCP010000180.1:210877-222820 GCA_904066005.1 Synergus itoensis
GAAAAGTTGGGTAATTTGAAAATCAATAAAATCGAAAAAAATTGCTCATATAGTAAGTATCACATGCCCTTAAAAGTATGAGGAATGTTTTCAAATTCCATGAAATCCCTTAAAATTACACAAAAATTTTCAAACTCATAAATCTTCCGAAATCGACGTTAAAATTCATGAAAATCTCTAAAAATTCCTAGAATTTTTAGATTAAAAATCTCGTCAAATTCCATGAAATCCTTTACAATTCTACAAAATCTTTTAAAAATTAAAAAAATCTCTTGAAATCTTTTAAAATTATTAGAAATCTCATAAACTAGCTGTGAATTCGATCTCGGGTGTTCTATTTAACTTTATTTATATTTTTTGTGCCCATTTTTTAGCACTTTGCTTCCTCATTATGATGAAGTTGCAAATGAATTTGCTTCCTCATAGAGGAAGCATTAACGATTTTCCTAAATATTTAAATTTAATATTTATATATTTATATTAAATTACTTCATTTTATTCGAAGCAAAAAACCTTTTACTTTCTTACATTAGCTTTAAATTTTGGTTATTTGAAAACAGATAAAAACGAAATTTTTCAAAATTACAAATAAAAGAATAACTTCCTTAATATTCAATACAATGAATTAATCATACAGGTCAATCGATTCGTCTCGATGCAAGGAATCTTTCTTTCCTTTACATAAGCTATGAATTTTGATTATTTGAGAAGTTATTGACGAAAAATCAATTTTTTAAAAAAATTATAAATATACATAAAAATTTTAAAATTCAATGTTTTGAAAAATCCTTTGGCTCGTTTTAAGACATAGGTGGAGCCAATATACCTTACAAATTTCATCAAATTATCTACAACTGTCTTTAAGTTAATAGAGCGACAAAAAACGGCGACATTCAGAAACTTTATTTTCTTGTTTACTCATCTCCACCTGGAAAAAATTGTAAAATAGAAAAAGTCAAGAACAATCTTTCAATGATAGCGTAGCGTGATTTGGTTATTACCTTTATCAGGAAAGTATTTATCAAAGGAATGTAATCTGCAGGCGCAAACATGAGTTTATCAGATTACACATTTCGTTTGGCAAACAAATTTCGTTATCTGGCGATTATTTGCTACTGAACGAATTTATGAATAAGGCGCGGCCTCGGGGCTCAACTCATTGACGTGCACACGTTCATTGAGCGCTTTTGGAAAAACTTCAGAATGAAACCAGGACATCCAGGAGCTTCCCCTCTCTATAGTGAAGAGTAGGGTCGACGCCCGAGAACACCCTCAACAACGACTCTATTTTGCACCCCTCACAAACCCTGCTCTAGATGCAGTTTCGTTCAATAACTCGACTAACCCCTTCCAAAACCCCTTCCCGCTTCTGATTGGCTGGCTTTTTCACTACTCTGCAGTCATTGGTTCCTACAGTCTAGCCCTTTCTCTCGTCACATCTGAATCGATATTCCTTTCCTCGTCTGCAGATTTATTTTTACTCGTGATAAAAAAATCTATTTTTAGAACTGAACTAGATTCTAAACTGTTTGAAAATCTTCATTTTTTTACATTTAATTTGTAAGAGAAAATTTCTGCGTTGAGAAAAGTCAAAAAGGTGGAGAAATTCTCTTTAGAGAATTTTTCAACACTTCTTTTAATCGTTTTGTCTTTGAAAATGGCTGAAAAAAAGATTCAGGTTTTGAAATTCGCGCTTGGAGATTTTAGATATCTGTGCCCTCTGTCGGTGCAATATGGGCGCGCGAAATTCAAATTTGAATTATGTTATTTCTTTCTAGATTCCACTAATCAGTGAATAATTACATTTTTTAAAAAGTATTTTAGCTTCTGCAGCATGTTTCGACAATTTTATAAAGGGAATATTATATGATTTCACGAATTTAAACTCTCTCAGGGGCCAACTAAATCGAGTGCTAAAATTCTATAACCGGTTATTGTATGTAACCCTTCAATTTTGAAAAATACGATTATATAAAGTATCACTTTATTTATATAAAGTGTTCTGCTTGCGTCACTAGCATCCCCCGGGACTGTCGGGAGACATGCCCTGAAACAAAACCAGGTCACTCCTGTCATTAAATATTCCTAATTTAGAAAATGGAAAAGCTTACAAGCTTATTTATAGCCTCATTGTTTTTATTCATTCATATCGATAAATATAACTGCTATTTTATAAATTACCCACTTTCATTTAAATCAAAATAGGAAATAGCAAAACAAAGTTATAAAAAAAAAAAAAAAACTAGCCTTCAAGTTGTATCAACTTTTGTGCTCATTCAATGAGCACTTTGCTTCCTCATAGAGGAAGCATTAAGTATTCAATTTTCTTTACATCAGCATTAAATTTTAATTATTTGAGAAGTTATATTCGAAAAACTCTTTTTCGAAAATTACAATGAAGCATAACTTTCTTATTTTTGAATGAAATGGATTAATCTTATAGGTCAATTGATTCGTCTGGACACAAGGAACCTTTATTTTCCTTACGTCAGTTTCGAATTTTGAATATTAGAGAATTTATAGTGGAAATACTAATTTTTTAAAATTAAATATAGACCAATTGATTCGTCTCGATGCAATGAACATTTATTTTCCTTACGTCAGCTTTGAATTTTGAATATTAGAGAAGTTATAGTCGAAAAGTTATTTTTTTTAAATACAACTAACAATAATTTTTTTATTTTTCAATGAAATGCATTAATCATATAGGTCAATCGATTCGTCTCGACATAAGGAATCTTTTTTTCCGTGACATCTGTTTTGATTTTTGATTATTTGAAAAGTCATAGTGGAAAAATAAATTTTACAAAAATTATAAAAGTGCACAAAACTTGTGAAATGAAATATTTTGGTAAACCCTCATAAAAAAATTCAAACTGGTACGTAGTGGAATAAGTATGCCAAATTTCATCAATTTATCTGTACGCGTTCAAAAGATATTGCAGGATCGTTAAAAGCGTGACATACACACATATATACACACACACATACATACATCCGGACAATTTTTCAGGACATCATGTTAGATATATCTTGTTAGATATATCCCCCTTAAAATATAATAATTATACATTAATTAAATGTTTAAGTATTAAATTAATGAGAAAAAGTATTAATTATTTGAGAAAAAATGTTTAATTAGCGTATTCGACTTTTATTTTTTTAAATTTTTTTATTAGAAAATCGATTTTGTCACTACTACAAAGCTTCCTCTATGAGGAAGCAAAAAACTTTTCTGAGTGTGATAATCGTGAAATAATAAATCTCGCAGAATAGAGGTACATTTTGCCGGAAGCAATTCCGGTTAGTGGAGGACACTGGGCACTTCCTGAGGGAAGTTCTGAATGTAGATGTCCTTGCAGGACGAAATGGGGTCACTGGGTCGCTTTCATTGACGTTTACGTTGCCGGAGAGACGACCCGAAAACCCCATCCCTTTCCATGCGGTTGAAACACCTTGAATGAGATCAAGGAAAATAGGGGAGGAAAATCTCCGAACTAGCTGGGACGACCTAGTGGTCCATTTTATTCCTCCCGGGGATTTCATTCACAAAATATCTCCAAGCAGTGAAAAATTTATGCTTAATTGTTGTATTCATTCATTCATTAAAAATATAATACATGGAAGCTGTTCAAAAAATAAATAGGAAACAAAAATAAATTTGGCAAAATGATTCCTATAGAGGATGATAAGGATCTTTAGGGTTTTCAAAAGATTAATTTAATATGCAAGGGCTCATTCGGAAAAGGAAGATGTACATCCGGCGACCACCTGCTCGTCTTCTGGCGTATCCTACGCCGCTTCCGGTCTTCATGGAAACTCTATCAGGAGACCCTCTAGCTCTTTCATTTTTCTCTCTCTTATCTCTCCTGTCTCTCCTTGTCTTTGCCACTCAAGTACATACGTGTAACGATTCTTTTTCTTTTTTTTTCTCTCTTTCATTCTTCTCAAATGCTAATTAATTAGTCGGCAAAGGCCCTTCGCGATTCTTATTCTTATTCGAGTCGCATTCTCCTTGCGATGGGTTCGAGATCCCTGTGAATACAATTTACAATTGACAATATAGACGAATTCACCGACAAAGAGGTATCGCCTTTTGAAGGACGCCATTTATAAGATCGAATCAAGAAGTCGTATTTTTTGCCCAATCCCCTTGTAAAAAGGGAGAGAAAAAATCAAGATCTGCAAAGACTTTAAGCCTCCAGATTCGAGTTTTGAGAACTGACTCGAACCTTCAGGGGAGTCACTTTTTAGACGGGGAATTATAAGCAGAGATTTTTAATGGTGGAGTGTGAAAAATATTGATTTTGTTCGTTTAAATATTTATAGACACTTTTTGAATTCTTTTGTCTTTGAAAAAGAGAAAAAACTAGTTTAAGCTTTTAAATTTCGCGCCAAATGATTTTAACTCCGCGCCCTCTGTCACTAAAAGCATTTAGGCGCGAAATTCAAATTTTGGTTACATATATTATTTTATTATTACATAGAAATGTTTGTTTTGAATCGTTTATAAATATTAATTCTCTGATTAGAAACATTTGAAGGGATTTATTCTCTAGATTTTCAATTTTACTTGTTCTTTCAAGAATAAGTATTTAAGAATTTTGCTTTTTTTAAAGATTTTAAATTGCTTGAAAATTGTTTTGGATATTTTTGAAGAGGTTAAGGACAAAAATAGTTTTATTTAAGGAGTAAAGTGTCTTTTTATGAAAAGGCGGAAGTCTTCGTTTCAGCTTGGAGGATGATCGAGGGTCGCAACCGGAAGTGCTCTGTTCCCACGGCGATCTCGTGCTCTCATTGGGCCCTTCCTTCTCGGATCGCCGAGCATCCCCTTTCTGCTTCTTCTCCACCTTCGAGCACTTCTTCTTCCTTCTTGAAATCCTCTTATTCAAGAATGATAATCCGATTTCTCGTCATTTTATCAGAGGCTCAATTTTAGAAAGCGAAAATGCGGAAAAGCGGAAAATAGGGCCTTTGTCAGACGCAAAGAGTCTATCTGAACTCCAATCTAACCGGAGATCCTCTAACTGAGACTAACAAGACCAGTAATCTCTTAACGACCAGGAACGTACGAACCCGTTTCAAATTTCCTTCCAAGTATTTTCTAAAAATTGCTCACAAAAATAGATGGAAATTATTATAGTTTAAAAATTATTTAAATAATTTTCCATTTTAAAAAGTATTAAGACGATGTGTATTGAATTATATGTTAACCCTTTCAGTCATATATTTTTCTTTACATTCAATAATTCTTTAAATTCGTTTTCTGGGGGTTTTCATCATCGCTGAATCCGAATCTGACGTCAAAATTTGCAATTGATGAAAATCCAAGATGGCGGATAAAAATTAAAAAAACGGATTAAACATCTTGGATTTTTTGAAATTGAATATTTTGAATTTAGATTCAGATTCAGAGATGAAAGTAAACACCTCAAGAACAGGGTTGAAAAATATACAATTGTTATATTGGGTTTAGTATGAGAAACACTGCATTTTAGAGTTTTTTAAGCAAAAAAATAGTTTATAACGTATATAACATTGCAGAAAATTCTGAAAAAATTCTGAAAAGTACTTTAAGCTGTACTCAATACAAAAAAAAATTGCCGTTCCAAAATATAAGATAGATTAGTGGAAAATGAATTTCTCCGTGAAAAAGCACCAATTTGGACTATTTCTTTATATACATTATTTTTATAATTAACAATTAATGACGGATGACATTTTTTTCACATTCATTTATCGGGTGTTACAATTTAACTATATTTAAATTTTTTGTGCTCATTTTTTGAGCACTTTTCTTCCTCATTATGATGAAGTTGCAAATGAATTTGCTTCCTTTTTCTCGAAACAAAGAATTTTTCGACCTCATCATTCATAGATTCCTTGCGTCGAGACCTGTAGGATTAGTGTTTTTATTTGAACTAATATATGAAAAATTAATAATTTTCAAAATTAAAAATAATCATAATTTTTTTTAAATTCAATTAAATCCATTAATCACACAGGTCAATCGATTCGTCTCGACGAAAGGAATCTTTCTTTTCTTTACATAAGCTTTGAATTTTCATTATTTGAGAAGTTATAGTCGAAAAATCAATTTTTCAAAAATTCAAAATCTACATAAAAATTTTAAAATTTAATATTTTGAAAAATCTTTTGGCACGTTTTGAGATATTGGTGGTGCCAATATACCCTACAAATTTCATCAATTTATCTACAACTGTCTTTAAGTTAATAGGGCGACAAAAAATGGCGACACACACACACATCCGGACAATTGATTAGAATGTTGTATTAGACATTTATCAAGTGAGGAAAGTTTAATTAAACCATTTTAAAAATATTGAAAAATGTAACGACTACAAAGCTTCCTCTATGAGGAAGCAAAACAAAAAAAACCCGGTACTTGTTAAAAAAGTATAGTTAAAAAAATGTAAAACCATGGGGAAAAAGGTGGGTCGCTGAACGACCCATCATGACGCAAAGGGTTAATAGAAATTCTGAATTATGAGTTTAATATTTTTAAAACATGTCCCAAAATCAAACTAATTCGATATTTAAATTTAAACGTCCGATGTGAATGAAATTTTATTCCGCTGGTCGAGAATCGGAATATAAAGTAGCTTGTTTAAAATCGAGACTACGAAAACAGATTTGATTTGTTAAAGTTAGAGGATAGTTTTGGGAATATAAATTTAGTGCTGTTTTCTTTAGTCGGTCTTTACGGTCCTGCCTACGACTCGTACAAACATTCGAGATAGTAAGAGGTGGTCGAGAGGGGAAGAGACAGAGGCGTTCTCAATAGGCTCCGTAAAACTACCATTGTGACCGATTCATGAATGAAACGGGACTTCCGGTCGGGGGTGGGGACGGAAACAGTTGCGTTAGTACCTCGTGAATGAACGTATACGCTCGTTGATGCCGTGAAACCGGATTTCAGAATCTTTTCCTCGTCAAATCCCCCGGTTCCTCTATTTTCCTCGTACCAGCTCTGAATCTGATTTCCCAACAAGATTAAATCACGAGAGAAAAAAAATCCATTCACAAACTAATCATCTTTATTGCACCATTACCCGGCAACTTCCTCTCATTCTCAATTTTAAAAGCCAAAAATAATTTCCGAGACGTTATATTTGTTCGAACACTATATTTAGAAAGATTTTTAAAACAGATGATAAAATTTCTCCATTTTATCAATCTGGAGACTGGAATGAGTTTTTTATAGCACGTGGCTGGTTGATTATAAAAGCACGGGCTCCTGTTTTCATTCATGAAATATCTCGCTCGTGCCTTCGCGCGAATGAAAGACAACGATCAGATAAGAGTGATAACGACATGCTGTTGATAGCGAGGTGAAAGTTAGCAAGCAGGTTTTCTGAGGAGGAAAAAAAGAGACGGTTGTAATTAATAATTGAACTTTAATAAACCGGAAAGGTGACTCGATTTTCGTTTTGCATTCGGGTTAGTGGAGTAAAAACTGGCTGGAATTTTTTAGATTTGATTTTATATTTTAATAGCTCAGAATAAGAACCAAGAGGAGGTTTTTGGGCAATTTTTTATACTCAAGTTCAACTAATCTACAATGGAATGAACATCTGATTAGTTCCTCAGGGTGGCCATATGTCAGGGAAGTCAGGGAAGTTAGGGAAATGTCAGGGAAAAAAAATTTGTCAGGGAAATGTGAGTAGTTGTCAGGGAAAATAGAAATTGACATTTTTATGCTGATTATGTTATTTTTGTCGTATTGCGTATAATTTTATAGTTTATTTAACAGATTTTAGAAACTTTCCAAGGATTTCGAAGGATTATAAAGAATTTCCAGGCATTCTTTGAGATTCTTTGGGTTTCTAATGATTTCATGAGATTTTCCATAATTTTAAAAGATCTTAAGAGGTTTCTAGGAATTTAAAGGAATTACAAGAGATTTATATAATATTAAAAAAATTTAGTGGAATTTTAAATGACTTTACGAAATTTTGAAGGATTTCATGAATTTTTATGATTTTTAAAAGATTTTGTGAAATTTAAAAAAATTTTAAAAGATTTTTACGTATTTTAAAGGATTTAACTGTTTTTCATGGAATTATAAAAGATTTAAAGAAATTTTAAGGGATTATAAAATATTCTCGATGATTTTTAAAAGATTTTATGAAATTTTACAAAATTTTAAGATTTTTACGTATTTTAAAGGATTTCACAGTTTGTCATGGAATTATAAAGGATTTTCAGAAATTTTACGGAATTATGAATTATTCTCGATGATTTTTAAAAGATTTTGTGAAATTTTACAAAATTTTAAGAGATTTTTACGTATTTTAAAGGATTTAACAGTTTTTCATGGAATTATAAATAAGGATTTTAAAAAATTGCAAGGGATTATAAAATATTTTCGTGTAATTTTATAGAATTTAAAAAAATTTTTTGATTTTTTAACAGTGTTTTTAAGGGATTTGATTAAAATTTTAAAGAATCTCACAAGATTTTTATGATTTATAAAATATTTTGTAGAATTATATGGAATTTCAAGATGTTTTCAAGAATTTTAAGAGGTCTTTACATATTTTAAGAGATTTTAAAGTTTTTCGTGGAATTATAAAGAATTTTGAGAAGCTTATAAAAATTTAAAGAAATTTTGACATTTCTAAAATAATTTTAAAGATATTAAATATTCCTCGTGGAATTAAAAAAAATTTCAAAAATTTTTTATTTTTAAAGGATTTTGTGAGGTTTTTGTTTCCAAGAATTTTTATTTAGAAATTTTAATGTATTTTAGGGTATTTCACAGTCCCTTATTGAATTTTAAAGGATTTCACAAGATTTTTATTATTCGTAAGAGATTTTGTGAAATTGTAAACGATTTCATAAAAATTAAATAGATTTTAAAGAATTTATGACATTTTATAGGATTTTAAAAATTATAGTTAAATTTTAAGACATTTAAAGATATTTCTAGAAATTTCAAAAGATTTCAGCGAATTTTAAGGAATTTCAATGAGTTTCCAATAATTTTAAGAGATTTTGACTCATTCTAAGAGATATTAAAGTTCCTCATGGAATTTTGAAATATTTCAAGAGATTTTTAAAAGATTTTTTGGATTTTTGAAGGATTTTACGAAATTTTAAGAAATTTTTAGGAATTTAAAAAAATTTTGAAGTTTTTTGTGGAATTTAAAGGATTTGAAATGATTTTGAGGAATTTCAAGAAATTTCAAGGAATTTTAAGAGATTTCCAAGGTTGTCATAAATTTTAGAGATTTTTACGAATTTCAAGTCGTTTGAAGTTATTTTAAATTTCAAAAGATTTAAAGTGATATTATACGAAATTTTTGAAAAATTTCAATAGTATTTTTACTGAAAATTTGTTCTCATTTTGATACTCTTATGTCAGGGAAATTCATCTGAAAGTCAGTAGGGGAAAGTCAGGGAATTTTTTCATTTGCCTATAGTGTTTTTTCATCTTTTTTGTTTTTTCATTTCCCTATAGGGAAATGAAAAAATTAAATCCTATGGCCACCCTGATTCCCATAACCAGTGCCATGACAGAGCCCCCCACTTTTATATAATAATTTTACCTTCAAGAATTCTTGAAGTTAAAATTACTAAAATTATTAAATTTTCTACTCTTAAGAGTAGAAAATTCAAGAAATAAATTTAGATGCATTTCTTATTGACGGACGTGCTTGAATGTGAGGTTTGGACCACCCCGTAAGTGCGGGAACAATTTGACCGCATTTGTATTTCGTTAAGAGAGTTTTGCTTCGCGGAAATGCCCATTGTGTGATCACGAGGCGGAAGTGGCGTTGGTACCGTCGCATAAGCTTGTCTTAATGAAGTCTTGGGACGAGTCCCACCTGTCCTTTCTCACCAGAGACGATTTACTTCATTCTTTTATTTCATTCATAACGCCTTTTAATTTCCAAACAAGAGACATTAGGCCAATTAAGAACAATTAAAAACCAAGAAGAAAAAAGTATAAATGAATGAAAGTATTTCAAAAGCTTCAGTTCAGTCCAGGCCCGGAAATTCCATTTTATATTTAGGATTCTTGGAAGAAACGGAAATAATTAATTTTATAGCCTATTGTACATTAGAACTTCCTTTACGAGATTTCCTGTCCCATTTCACGTACATTCGGAATTTTTCCGCAACATCCGATCTATGAGTAACCTTCCTTTGACTACCTACGCTCCATATAAAGAGCTTTATCGACATAATAACTTTTAATTCCGCCGGAAGGCGTCCTCTGGGATTCACTTCCTTCAAAGTGAATCAGAGAATTAATTCAGACACGTGTACTATGGTGCACGTGCATATTCAAGGCTATTTTAAAAATCATATTTTCCAAAATTTAAGTTTAAAAAAAAATATATCCTATCTTAAAAATGTGATGTTACCAATATATCGAACACATTGTTGTCAAAAATCTGATTGGTTTAGAAACTGTGCGAATTTTGTGAATATACCGAATTTGAAAACTACCTTCAGATTATTTTCGTTGTCAAAACAATTACTAATGGAAAGGTTATACAAAGATAGAAAATAATTTAAAGTCATAAAAATAATTATTTTTATGTAAAAAATGAATTATTAGTGAAGCAAAAAAATATTTCAAAATATATACTTAAGGTTGGTGAACTTATAGTAAACTTTTCATTTTTTTTTTATCAGTTTTTAATATATTAATATTTTTAATATATATGTATAATTGTATACGTATATTTACAGATCAGTTACCATCATAGAATTATGAGATTTTATATATTTTGTGGAATTTTAAGTAATTTGAGAAACTTTTAAGAGATTTTTAGGAATTTTATGAAATTTCATTGGATTTTAAGGTGCTTTAATAGATTTCATGAAGTCTTGAATAATGTTTTCGAGGAATTTTATAAAATTTTAAAGGATTTTACGAAATTGCATGAAATTTTAAGTAATTTTCATAGATTTTACGATATTTCATAGGATATTAAGTTATTTTAACGACTTAAGGGATTTCAAGGGATTTCATAAGATTTCATAGGATTTTAAGTAATTTTATGAGATTTGATGATTGTTTGGGAGAATCTAAGTAATTTTAAGATATTTTAAGAGATATTAAGTAATTTTAATGACCTTTAGTGGATTTAAGGGATTTTACAGAATTTCGTGGAATTTAAAATATTTGTAATATATTTTACGGGATATTAAATTATTTTAATGACTTTCAAAGGATTTTGCGACATTTCTTTGGGTTGTCAGAAATTTTAGGAGATTTCATGCAATTTCATGGGATTTTAAGTAATTTTAGGGGATTTTAAGATATTTTAAGGGATTAAGTTATTTTAAAGAATTAAGAGATTTCAAAAAATTTACGAGATTTCATGGGATTTTAAGTAACTTTATGGGATTTGATGATATTACTTTTATATGATATTACTTTCATTTTTAAAAAGAATTTTAAAGAATTTAA
Source organism: Synergus itoensis (assembly GCA_904066005.1). Lineage (NCBI taxonomy): Eukaryota > Metazoa > Arthropoda > Insecta > Hymenoptera > Cynipidae > Synergus > Synergus itoensis. Next base: position 222,327 of record CAJFCP010000180.1, read on the forward strand.
CGAAATTCTATGGAATGTTGAGTAATTTTAAGAGATATAATAAGACTTCATGGGATTTTTAGTAATTTTAAGTAATTTTAAGAAATATCAATTGATTTTACGAAATTTAAAGAAATTTCATCAGATTTTGAAGAATAATAAAGGCATTTCAAGGAATTTTATGAAACTTATGGAGATTCCTGAAATTAGATAAAGAATGACAAGTTTTTATACAGGGTGTCCCATTTTAACTTGGACAGCCGAATTACTGAAAAGTTTGCAGAGTAATCGAAAAATGTTTCGGATAAAAGTTGTTTGGTTTGGAGGAGATCAACTGATGATAACATCAAACTTGACCTTGAAGGTCATTTTCAAGGTCATTTCAAGGTCAACTTTGCTTTTTTAAATGGAAACCCCTATTTTTGACCCCGGATTTGTAAAGAGCGGGAAATTTTACGTCCAAGTAAGGTGTCACATATGGGGTTCATTTGACCCACAAGGTCATATGAAATTAT
>CAJFCP010000180.1:237820-283914 GCA_904066005.1 Synergus itoensis
AAGTGGCCACAAACGGTACAGTGGCCACAAACGGTACATCTACCCTAAATGTAAATTATAAAAAATGTATATATACATTTTTTATCATAATTGCCTTATAATAATATTTAAATTATGAAAATTAGGGAAACCATCGATGTTTTTCCGATGTATCGATATTTTTGATCCGATATATCGTTCACATCGATACACCTCTTTCCGATATATCGATGTATCGATACATCGATATTCCATTTCCGATGTTGCATCTCTAATACAGAGCCATGTAAGCTGACGAGCTTCATTTTTGTTTTAATGTAGATGAAGCATTTCTGACAAACTTTTTCCATTTGTACTGCACTTGATGAAAGGGAGGGCAAATTAATTAAGATCCTTCCAGAGCACATGGTCCACGTTCAGGGGTAACGTTATACGTTTCGGAAGGCGTGACGGAAATGCATTTGTTGGTTGACTCGTTTTCTCGTTTACACGTGGGCGTTGACGGATAGCATTTCCGATCTCTAGAGCACCGGATATCCTCCCTTGGGAACTAAACCGCACGCGAATCGCGTTTGTCTAGGTCTTTACTACTTTTCTACACTTCCTATTCACAAGAAAACGACTACAAATATTTCACAATAAATGCACAGTAATTAGAACATCGTGAGAAAAAATTTTTTTCTCAAGATTCGAATCCAGAATCTGCTCCTTATCAATCTTCGACTACACCACGCAGACAAATCTCAAGATCTCAAAAGCTGCAGATTTAATATCCTCAGAAATCAGAATTTCAGAATCAATATCAGAATTTGAATCATTGATTCATCATTTAACTTTAAGAATGGAGTGAACTCAGCGAGATTTCGGTGGAACGAAAGCAGAGAGCATCAACAGGAAATGATTTCAGTTCGTCGATTCCGAGAGTCTTTTTCTCAAGCTGATTTGTAATTACTCAGGAGTTCGATTCCAGTGATCGAGTCTCATCGTCCTTGCGGTCATCCTTCCGCGAATGAGGAAGCAGCGGCTTCTTCCATTCCGAGAGGAAATTTTCAGTTTGATAGGCACGCTCTGGAGTTTCTGGGGTTAAATAGGTATTGATGTACGTATAGAATAAAAAAAAGTATATATGTATATAATATATATATATATATATATTGGTGTGGATCAATTTTTTTCTTTCGAAGGCGAGTCTGTAATTCAATACTCGGGTGGAGACCTTGAGCGTCTTCCCACACACCAGTATCACGTGCTAAGTATAGTTCCACATGCCGCCTTATTAGTTCAACTGGGCACTCCTCAGATAGATGCATTACTTAGGAGACGATATAGAGCATGTGTTTTCTTATTGAGGATGATTGATATGCATCGATCTTCTGATTGATGCATCCCACGTAGCAGAGAATATTCGTTCAGGAAGAAAATAATAGTCTTGATGAAATTCTGAAGTCCAGACAGATAGTCTGCAAGACTTTTAATGATAAGGTGCAGTAATCGATGTTTGCACAATATTCTTTTCTTATACTGAAGAAGTAATTTTGATCATCTTTGAGTATGCAGGTTTTCAAATAAAAGCATCGGTAATTAAAATAATAATTTTAATTGCAGATTGAGAAAAAAATTTACCATTGATTAATTTACCGTTGATTAATTTACCATTGATTAATTTACCATTGATTAAATGGACCATTGGAAAAAATGGACTGCACATTGCTTTGTGAATATCTTTTCATTTTGTGCAATCTGAGTTAAAAAAACCACGCCTGCCACACTTCGTACTGACAATCAGTGTCCGCGTAGGCAAAACTAGACCGTATCGCATTCAACGTCTACGCTCGGCATATTAATCGCTCAAATTAAATCTATAAACATAAAGACACTTTAAACTTTTAGAGTTTAGGTATTAAAATCTGAGTGGGTATTTGGTTTTATATAACTAGTGAAAGTTTCGTATGGAGTCATTGAAGTCATTCAATCAGCTAGACCAATTTTAATGTCGATTGAATTGTTTTTTAATGAACTATTAAATTAAAATCATAATTCACTTAATTAAATTGAATAATAAATTTTCGAGTGCACAATCGTATACATTTTTAAAATAAAAAAAAGTTTAATACTGTTGCTTGAAATTGTGGTTAAAATAATGTAATTAACGGATTCGTAAAATAAGAATATGTAATATGTGTGACGTGATTTTCGAGTGATACTAAGAATTGTTGACTTGCAGGAATTAGTGCGTGTAAGCAAAAACAGAATCTCTCGTTAAAAGTCAGAGTGAATATTTCATTCCGCGGAGAATTGAAGTTTATATTTTAAAACCTCTGGATTTAGAGAGAAGATCCATCTTATTCAATATGTGATGTCCTCCTCTGGATGATATCATTTTTCTACTCGCTAAAACAATTTTCGAACAAGAATCCAAAAACAGAAAAAAAAAGAAATTATTTTAAAGAAAAAAATTATTGCTGAACACATAAAGTAAATTGGCAGCTTGAAAAATTGGTATTTACATTTAACACAAAAAATACTGAGTTTCAGGTAAAGGGAAGCAATTTAAAATTTTAAACACCTTCAATAGGATGCATTCAAAATGGGGCGCATGAAAATGCCCAAAATTCTGTTTTTCATAAAATTTATTTTACATAAACTTATTTCATCTAATAATAATGTGCTAGAATTTTTATGTTTCCTAAATTCAATTTCCCAAAATTTTTATTTTTCCAAATTATTATTTTCCATAATTTTTATTTTTCCGAATTATTATTTAACCGAAACTCCAAGTAACAGAAATTTCATTCTTCCGAAAATGGCGTCCGACATTTTGATTGGCTGAATAATGCCGCGAAATTTAAATCAGCCAATCAAAACGTCGGACGCCATTTTCAAAAGAATAAAATTTCTGTTACTTCGAGTTTCGGTAACTTGGGGATTATGACAGATGGTGTTTCGATTAAGAAGAAAGAAAATTATGTCAAACGAACATTAGGGGCCATCCATAAAACATGTGGACAGTTTTTTTTACAACTTTTTGACCCCCCCTTCCCTCATTGTGGATAGCCGTGGAAATTTGGTGACCCCCCCCCTACTGAGTCCACGTGGACATATTTTATAAAAATATAAATAATATATCCACGTGGATTCTAGCCCGACCCCCCTGGTCCCCCTCGTGGAAAAGCGTGGAATTTTTCCATACCCCCCTCACCCCTAAACTGTCCACGTGGTTTATGGATGGCCCCTTAGGATAAATGAAAATTATGACAAATAGCGTTTCGGAAAAATTAAAATTATGAAAAATAGTTGTTCGGAAAAATAAAAATTATGTTAAATAATAATTCGGAAAAATAAAAATTAGGACAAATAATTTTTAGGCAAAATAAAAATTATGAAAAATAATAATTCGGAAAAATGAAAATTATGGGAAATTGAATTCAGCAAACATACAAATTACAGTACATTATTATTAGATGAAATGAGTTTATGTAAAATAAATTTTATGAAAAACAGAATTTGGGGCATTTTCATGCGCTCCATTCAAAATTTAACAAGTTTCCTTGAAACCCCGGGGAACTCTGAAAGAAAGGAGCAACTCCGGTCCCTATTTTATGAGTCGTATTTTCAGTACACCCATTCATAAGATTTCACGAATTTCTTTTTATTTATTTATTTAAGAGGAATTTCGATTAAAGAAAGTGATAAATATACCCTCTAGCTTCCCGTTTTCCATTCCAGTAGCTAAATTGGAAGAAAAACTAATACAAGAGAGATTCAATAAACGAAAGGTTTCTTTTCCTTGAAACCACAGAGAACCTTCAAAGAAAGAGACACTTCCGACCTTTATTTCCGCAATGCGTTAGAATTGGCGGAAAATTGACTTCCGTTTCTCTGCAGCTGAACGGAAGCGGGGCCGGAATTTAGGAGGCGTCGGCCCTGGTCGTACAATACGAGCATGAATGAAGTATCACGTCTGGCCTAAGGGAATGGCGTCGGAGTGTGGGTGGGGTGGGGGTTCGGTTGTGCCGTCGTCTACCCGTGGTGATGTTGTGTCGCGGGGAAAGGGGAAAAACATATCGGATGGCAAAGGCGCATGCGCGATGTACCCCACCCACAGACCACGAGCGAGCAGCGACACCGAGTTGAGCGCAGCCGGCGGTCGAACGTTCAGAAACGAACGCGAGTCGGAAGTAGTAGTAAGTGTGGTTATTTCGCTCTCGTGCGCGACAGCAAGATTCACTCGAGTTATGTCAGGATTTCATTCCTGCACAGCATTAGTGACGTTCAGTTGAAAGACGTGATCGTGTTGCAAGTGAAAAAAGAGCGAATCAAGTGAAAGGAAGAGAGTGAAAAAGCAGAATAGTAGAACAGAAGAAAGAGATTGAGTGATTTGTGCATATCGGAAGTTAACATTTGGATCGAACTGTTTTTGTTCGACAATCTTCGGGGTTGAAGAGCGATGTGAGCCGGCGAAAGTAGACAGAGAAGAGAGAGAGAGTGAGCGAGAAAGAGAGTGGAAGAGAGATAGAAAGAGAAGCAGAGGTGGCCCGATATTAGTGAAGTACGGCCCTGGACAAAGCACAGCGACATGGCCGCCGAGGCCAGCTGAACTTGTCTCGCGCGAGGTCTTACCTCTCTTTTTACTCTGGGGCGAGATCCAGGGGGCCCGTTTGCTCGGCCACGAGTACACTCGTGCCCCCGTGAGTGGCGGACGCGGTCTCGATCTCTCGGACGAAAAGAAGCTGAGCAAGTAGATCGTGGATAGCGCCTTGCCGTTGAACGATCTTCGAGGGAAATCGGCCGGCCGATAACCGCGACCGGACTTGGCCGAAGAGCGACGAAAGAAGATCGAAGCGAATGAGAAGTCGATCTCGGTCGTGGATCTCGGTGAGGTCGAAGAAGCGCGTGGAACGAGAGGGTAGCGAGGGGAAATACTCGCCGGTGGAAGAGAGAAGGAAAAAGAAGAGGAGAGCCAGTGGCGTGGAACGACGGAGTGGCGAGAAACGCGGAACGTGGAACGAGTACTTCGGTCGAGGGAACGAGATCGTGGCAGCGGTACGAGGAAGAGCCTTAGGGGCGATCGAGGCGCGAGTTACGCACCTGTCGGTGGGGTGCCGCTCGCGGAGAAGGAGGAGAAGAAAAAGGTGGGGAGTGAAGTTTGCAGTGGCGGAGGAGAGGGGACTGCGAACTCGGTGAGTTTTTGGCGTGCCTGCGTGCAAGCGCGAGCCTCGTCGAGAGGCGATGCTCGACGAGGACCGGAGCCCTCTAGTCCTATTCTTCTTGTTCTTCGTTGTCGTCGTCGTCGTCCTCGTCTTGTTGGTGCAGTGAGTCGTCGACGCCGCGTGACACGAATGCGGGAGTGCGAGAGAGAGGGAGCCAACCGGGCTTGGCTGCACTCAGAAAGAGGATCGAGCGAGCAAGCTATTTCTGCCCCCGTATAAAATAAGCAGTGAATGAAGGAGGCTGTTTACTGGCGACCGGCCTACGCCAAGTCACCTCTCTCTCTCTCTCCAATTCTACACAGGGAGAGAGAGATCTAAACACAAAAACAGAGAGGCCCCTCGACTCCTCAAAACTTCATCAGTTTGTGTGTTGTGTGTTATTTACCAAGGAGCTTACTTTGAAAGGTGCATCGACGAATTAACGCGGGTGGTGGAGAAGTGAAGGACGTTATTCGGTGTAGTAGGTGGATTAAAAGTGTGGAAGTGTGGATACCTTGGACTGCCCCCCGCCCCCGGCGCTGCCCCCGCGGCGCCCACCCTGGCCCCCCAACAATCTGAGTCCCACAACGCTAAGGAACCTCGGATCCTCGACGTCTTCAACGTCCTTTTCGTTGACGTCCTCGTTGGCTTCTTCGTCACCCTTGGCCTCTAGGAGGCCAGCGGAGATCTTCATCAGGAACCAGGTGCAGCAGCAGTTGCAGGTGCACGAGCTGCCGCCCCAAACGCCGCCGCCGCCGCCGCCGCTGACACCGCCCAACTACCCTGCGCCTCCACGGCCCCCAAGTCGAATCGGTAAGTTCTAGAAATCTATATCAAGTATTATTTAAAGAGTTGATCCATTTCTTGTTGAATCTTGACCTGCTTAAGACCCTCTCGAATTATTAGAAACAAGTTTTGTCTATTTGTATACTTGCATTTATTTCAATTAAGATTTGAAACATTATTCATTTTTTTGAAAAACTTATCAAGTTAGGTCTAATTAGGAATGTTTAACTTCAGATAGATCAACTTGCTCTTAAAATAAGGTTGACAAGGGGCGTTTATGCAAATTAAGGAAGCTAAACTGAAAGGACGGAAATATTCTAGCAAAGTTTATTATGAAGAACAAGTAATGTCACTGCAATGAAGATTCAACCATCATAAACAAAAGTCACAATCAGAATTCATTACCAACAGCCGTGATCAGAATTCATAACCACAAGAGTCACAATCAGAATTTATAACCAAGAGCCGTAATCATAATTCATAACGAAGAGTCAGCATCAGGATTCGTAAACAAAAGTCACAATTTAAAAGTCAAAGCCGACCAGATAACCATAACTCAGTGAGGAATCACATCCATAATCATAACCTTCAGTCAAACTTGAAAACCATAACCCAAAGTCAAAATCCAAGAGTCTAAACTATAGAGGCCATTAAGATCATTAAGATCCTATATTTAAACTCATAATCTGAGTAAAGAACACAAAACCATTGTTAACACTATCAATAAGTACATAGGAACAATCTGAGCAGGAAATTAAATCCGATATTATAATATATACTATCAAACAGCTGCTAAATTTCGTTTAAAGTCCAAGTCAATAGAAAACTCAAAATCTTTAACTTTTTTTCTCATTGAAACGATAATATTTATCGTGAGCTTCTAGAAACAACAAAACATCCAGATTGTAATAACTGGACGTAGAGTACTATTGTACATATTATTGCAGTTCTGATAATTCTCTGAATGAGTGTCATTCTCCAATCTAATTCTACAAATATTGCCTCTCAAACATCTATAAATATCTTCGAAACCAAGAAACAATCTTCTAATAATCATTTTAAAGCTACCCAGTAAAAAAAAAAGGATTGATATGGATTGGGGCGCATTAACATTTTTCATTATGGGGAATGCGTGCGAATCCCGTTTTTGACCCGTTTATAGGTTCTCACAAATTAGGACGCATACGGGCGCATTGACCAAAAGTTGAAGCGTTTGCTTGCCAATGAGTCCCGTCGATTTAAAATCGTACGCATTCAAACGCATTGGGACAAATACACATAAATGCGTATTGACGCATTGAAAAGAATTCGCTGAGCTCAAACTTGTGCGCTGTATTTGTACGCATTGACAGATTCAAAATTGAAACCTGTCTTGTCGCATTCACACTTATTGCACACTGCTCCAATGCGTCATTGGCAGAAAACAGGATTCTCGGGGTGTCTCAGTCTTTTCAATTCAATGCGTATGAATTCTTTCTTTTTTACTGGGTAGATCTAGTCGGAAGAATGCCATAGTTTCAGAACCACAATGACCTGAAAACAGGTCTTTTTGTCTCTAATACTGGAATGATTGTTTGGAACATCAAAAGTAGAACATCATAACTATCTAAAATATTTAAATGCTTTGTCATCAAAAGGTTCTTCACTCATTTAAGTAAAACAAATGACTTGTGATTTCAGTCTGTTCAGTTAATTGTCTCTATCAAGAACAATTTTATATTCACTCTTGAAATTTTAAAACCTCGAAGGGTCGTTGAGCAGATCTAAAGTGTCGTTACTTTTCATTCGAATCTGGCAACTCGCCTATCCGCTTCACCGGACTAATTGTAGAAGCAGGTAATCCGGATGTTGGAATCATCCGAGGCCGTTATTCTTAACTCAAGCTTGTAAGGCGTAAGCGACTGACTAAACCAGAAAGGCCATAAAATGGTAATTTGAAAAGACTAACTTAGATTTAAGAAATCTAAAAGAATTTATTGATGTTTCATATAAATCATTTGCGCTCAGTGTGGGTTATTCAATCAAGTAGTGTAAATGATACCTTTCTCCCCTGCACAACTCTTTATAACGCTTAAGCTCTTGTTGATAAAGAGTTTTAGCATCAAATTGCAACTAAGACTTTTAGAAGCTTGTAGCTTCTCTATAGCAGAATTGATAAATAAATTATAGTAACAGCTTCAATTGATGAACAGCGGCAACTGATGTAGGTGTACTCACTACACATAACTCTAAATTTGAAAGTAAACTCTTGTGGCTACTTATCACCTAGACTCTTAGAATTAGTTTGTAAAAACACTGCAATCAAACTTTCAAAACTGAAAACCTTATAGTATACAAATCTTGAATCAAAGAACTCTTTGCTCATTGATCAACTAAGACGGCAATTATCATATTCAACATTCTCTAAATCTGAATTAGTAGATATTTGACCAATTCAATTAGTAACAGAGGTTTTGACATAAAAATTTAGTACGTGTCATTCAGACTAGAATAAAGCAGTTTACTAATTCATTTAGTAGGTTATTCTTACATACACAGTTAAACGCCGATCTTCAAATGAGAACATGAATTTCTCAAAAACTAACTTTAGGTCTATCAAAATGACAAATGAAAATCTAGTGATAATTGTTAATTTGATACGCTTCTATGTTCACGTAACAGATTGAGACTAGAAAATTCTCGTTTTGAGAACAAAACAAAGGAGATGCTACAAAATTAAAACCTAGTGTTTTTCTGTGTATTGAATTAGTAAGTTCTTACTAATTAGCAGCCCGAAATTAATCTTCCGGTGGTATGAGAAATCTCTGTATCCACATGACAAACTGCTTCATTTCCAACACATCAGTTTTCCTTAATTGTGTTTTGTGAACATTATCTAATGGACCCTGGATTAATCCCTTTCTATTGAAACTTCAGCTATGAGAGAGGACAGGCTTGACAATGTTGAAGGATAGTGAATGAAATATCAAGAGATAGAAAGTTACGAGAAAGTCGCTGTTCGTTTCGGTTTGTAAGTCAAATAGGTGTGTATGTAAACTTGATGATGTTAGTGTAAATCGAGTTTGGTGGTGTGCAATTGTGCGCGAGTAGGTATGCGTGTACGTGGAGGCGAGTGGTTTGCCGATTCTTAGAGAAATTCAACGTGCCACGCATCGACCTACACAGGCGCACACGCACATCTATGTGAAGCAGTCGCATGAATGAAACCACGATTTCCACGCGGCCCATATTGGTATGCACGCGCTTCTATGGACCGGCGCTCCTTGGTCGCGAAAGAAATCTTGGGGCCGGTTTACGAGACGCAAAAGTGCAAGCGGGACGAAGGGGCGAGCCTCTACGCAGGTGGAGGGATTGCTTTGGTATTCGTGTCGAACAACGTCTTTGCGTGGGCGAATCGAGGTTTCTTTTTGCCTCAAGCGTCCTCGGAAATCTTCTCTCAAGACTTGCGATTTGTTGGACGGGTAGAGACTGTTTTCAAGTTTTCAAATTGAAAATCTTATAGATACTTTGTAAGCGATCTTCATATTCATGAGCAACACCTCTCATATTCATCATGTTGTCATGGATTCAATTTTTGATTGCAGGAAGTGTGATATATCCTTAATAATTGCTGTATATCATTAAATATATCGCTGCTGATCCATAGAGTGGCATATGTGTGGCAAAGGTGGAATTAGAGTTTTAATCAACTGCTTATCCTTCCAAATGAGAAGCATCACATCCCCTTAAGTTGCATAAGTGAACTGGCAAAAGATTAACATGCAGTCTCTTTCGTTGAATACTCTACGTTGTTTTCAATCTCGTTTAACCTCGAACGAGGAAATTGTTTATTTATATGGCTGCGGGTCGGTCGATCCACCTCACGATTAATTTATCTATCGTTCAGAAGTATCGAAACCAACCAATCGCGATACCCTTTTATCGGAATGCAAATACCCGCTGGTGTCTGGCAACTCAAATATTTCATTTCACTTTGATTAACCACTTCTCAGAATCAGTGTTTTTGTTTTCTGAGTAGTCGGAGATTTGATTAAATGTAATAATGACACGCAAGAAATCTCGTAAATGTTCGCTTTCAGACACTCTGGAGACTCGATTAGGGTTTGTAGGGTTTGAGTGACTACTTCTTTTTTTCAAGTTTTGCTTTTATTCTGATATTCGTATTGAAGAATGGCTGCAGGCGTAATCTCCAGGTCGCGATAATTAACAAATCAAGTTTGATTTTCCGAAGCAAGGAGAAATCCAAGTCCGAAGTTAGCGGTTCTGAGTATTATACGAGTATGCGCCACACTATCTCTGTTTGCCAACCCCGTTATCTCTATCCCCCTACGTCTTGGCTCTCCAGTCTCTTCCCCACTTTTTCTGGAATTTCTTTCTCTCTTTTCTCACTCGTCTTTACCTTTCTTGCTCTCTTGCACGAGTATGCTTTATAATCTGCATTCATCATTATACTTCAAATGCTGTGTCCGTTTTTTCGGCTTATCTTCTTTTTATCCATCACGCTCGCATCCCTATCTCTTTTTCGCGTTTGTTACATTTTTCTCGGCGCCCTCTATCTTTATCTTGTAATTTGTCTGCTCTTGCGCTTTCTCTCTCTCTCTTTTTCTCTTTCTTTCTCTCACTATCTCTCTCTGTATTATGTATCTCATTCTCAAAACAGATACGACCACGCCGAGGTTTCTCAATTTATCGCAGTGACGATACCGCGTCCCGACTAAGAGAGTGGAAATCGGCCGGAAGACTCTGTCTCGTAACGTGGACACTCAAGAATTTCCTGTGTGCATTACAGCACTTGTTGCCAAGATGAAAGAATAGGTTTTAATGTCTAATAAGAGTTTTAAATTCGAATAGGAAAATTATTACGAGATCAAGATAAACTCATATGTACGAGAAGTATAGAGAATCTGAGAAATATATTATAAAATGATTCTCTGTTTTTATAAACTACTTATTATCTAGCTTCGTTAAATTCTGTTTACACCGCCGAACAAGTCACCACACTACACGCGTAACAATATTGTACGTTATGTAAAGTTCAGTCCCGGACGAGCGACGTTGACCTATAAATCATTTTAATTATACGGGAATTTTTCAACGAATTTTATCTTTATTTACTGTTTATTCCACTAATCTAGAATAGACATGAGCATACGATAACCGGAAAAGTTGTATCTTTAAATTGATTACTGAGTAAATATTGTTCTTAATGACTACAGGAAGAGGAGATTAGCTCCTCATCAATGAGCGTAGATTTTTCCTTTGCTGAATCATATTTTATTATTTTTTCATTAATTGTCACATTCAGAGTCTCAAATGGCTATATGTAAATCAAAGCTTATATAGAAGTCAATACAATTTCATGACATTCGTGAAAATGCTGTGAGTGCAGTGCGCTTTGAAACTTCCTCCCGCACACCCGTCCAAAAATAGATTTTTGACGTGTGTTCGTTCAGTGGTGCTAACCGCACAGTGGGTGTAGGGTGTCATACACGTGCGCACAAATGTATCTGTATTCTGTATGTGTGTGGGTGGTTGGGTGGGTGGAGGCCCCGGCCATATGGCGTCCACATTCCATCTCCTGTGAGCCAGCGGCCATAAAACGACAGAGCGAGATGGAAAGCACTGGTAAAGAGAAGAAATATACAGAAATGAGAGAGTGAGAGGCTGAGAGGTGGAGGGCAAGAGGCACAAGGACCCGAAGGAGTCGGTTACCTGCGTCCAGCACGACCTTTCGTGGGTCCAACCTCGAATTACCTTTGAGAGCTCTTTAAAAATTCTTTTTTTCTCATGTTTTCTTACCGTAGCAACGCGCAGCTGCTGCTCCGTGAATTGCCAAAAAGAAAGAAACGATCCTTCCTGTGGCATTGCTTCTGAAATTTTTCAAAAGGTCCTTTCTAAAACTCACTTGGATTTCTCAACAAAATTTGTTTAGCCTGCTTCCACGTGATTCCATTCTCGTAAGTCTTTCTTGTCTTGAAATTTTCTTCGTGCTGAGATCAGATATGTGACCCACTAACAAGCTTCTAGCATTCTAAAATCGATAAGACGTCCACCAAGTTCCGGGCGCAGCGTCGAAATCACCGGCGTTGGAATCACTTGTAGAATTATTATCTTTTTTTATGGAGATAGTCAAAGAGGGTTTCCAATTTTGCATTCAAATTGATTGCACGTGATTAGTACGAAACGGTATTCTGCCTGGGAAGTAGAATATACCAAGTAAGATCATTACAAGTAAATAAATAATACTAATCACCTTGATACGAAGCTATTGGGAATGAAATCATCCATTCGCGCCAAAGGGACGCTGCGGTGCCATTTAAACATGGCCGCAGAAAGCGTATGAATAATATGGAGCAGTATTAAAAATTTAATTTAAAAAAGTGTTTCAGTTTATAAAATGGTCTTTTACTTGGACTTAGATAGTCTATGTAGTTACGCAAGAGCTACACCTGCATCCAGGAATATGATTGAAGGCCAAAATATTCTAAATTCCGGTGTGATTGTAATGTGCGGAGATTTTTTTATTATCTTTGAAGTCACAACCACTTACACAACCTCCGAAACTGTTTGATTTCCGATATTGCGCAAATTCCATTATTGGAGCAAATAATTATCAGCTCAGAAGTAATTTTCCTATTTATTACAACACTTATTTGTTTACTTGGATGATAATTTAACTTAAATGCTATGTTTTAGCTGGTTTTCGCGACGTTTTCTGCGTATTTACTGTGCTTTCGACATCCATATTTGTTAGTTCGCATATACGCCGACAGTGTCGCATAACATGTTTAAATTCCCAATAAGCAACGCATATTTAGCTACAATGAACAATCCTATTCTAAAGAGGACATGGATTTCGGCTAACTTGATGCGTGACCTTAAAGCTAACTTCATGCGCAGTGCACTAACCTTATTGGTCAATTCATATAAGGCGCGCGGATTTAAATTGTCATTTCAGTTTCTAAAGACAAAACACGTGCGCTTAATCTCGTTTGTGTAAAACGAACATGAAATCTAGTATTAATAAATATTGAAATGAAAAACAATATTTTATCTATACCTACACCAAATTTCGAAGTTTAGCTCCTCAAAGGTAGACTCGATATTCATATACCAATCTAAGCATTTTATGATGACACGCACTTTTTGATTACCCGGTATAAAAATATTTTATAATATGAAGGTAGCCATTCTGGTTTTGCTATGAAGCTAGAGTATCTAACTCAGAGTTCCAACACAGACGGCCATTTAGTAAAAGACAGATAGGTCGTAAATACGTGATGTTGCGGACGTATATATATATATGCATTCATTGATAAACTAGTCAAGGAAAAAGAGAGGCATTTGTTTCCTGGAAACTTCTGGAACCGGCACCTGAGATTATTGATATATTTGCGACGTAGAATATATTCTATTGTGTGTGTAAGTGTATTTGACATATAAAAGTATTTAACTTTGCTGGCACACCAAGACACTTTCGCGAGCCGCGATCTCGTAATCGTCATTACATTCAATGACAACTGACGCAGTCGCATTAGGATAGATGTTGATTCACAACGATTCTCTTCTCTGCTGCTCGAGCACGTACCCATTCACCATTCACTGCTGTCACTAAAATCGTCGGATTACAAAACGCTTATTCAAATTCATAGCACGGTCCCTAGAGGAGTGTTTCGCAGGCTTGGTCTTTCAAATCGAATAGCAGAGTTTTAGTTTTATCGAAAAATTTTTTGTGCATTCGAATCGAAAGATCTCAGTGTATAAAATATATTGTCACCTGAATCTATCGATACTTAATTCCTTTTTCGCTCCGATCACAAAAAAATCTTCAAGAGATACTGAATAAAGGCATTTATTTGTGGTTTTACAATATCGAGAGGTCGTATTCGTCGTTTCAGTCTTATTCTGAGCTCCGATATTGAGCCGAGAGGGTAAAAAAAGCGACAGAGCACGCACGCATACCGCGTAGGCGACGTCTGGAGGATATCCGGTGTTGCGTGTCCCTTTAGTATAGTACCCTCTTTTTGCTTCTTTCAAAATTTCCTGCTACTCGTGTTCCATCTCGTGGGTACCGATACTTTAGCCCTTTACCGTCTCTTCCCAAAAAGAGATCTTGTAGCTGTAGCTAGCCAAATTCAATTTTTGAATTGGTTCGAAGGGCATCTCACTTGAAAATTCAACGTCTCTAAAACGCTCAAAGTCGAAATAAAATACGCACGAAATCAGTTGATGAAATGAAAACGCGAAAATCACATTTCCAAAATCGTCAGTTTCTGTATGCATTCGTAAAAGTTGTGAAAAGATTAAAGATCGCTTCTATCTGTTGTTTAACGGAGAAAATCATCAATGATCCTTGAAATCTTAGCTATTATTGCGTAAAGTGGCACGAATTCAGTAGGAATTCAACCAAAATCAGACGAAATCACTAAAGCAACGTCAGTGAACGTCAGACCCTTACTATACAGTTAAGACTCACACGCATGCGCAGTCTGACATGGCTGGGCCAGTCAGAGTTGCCAACATTGGCGATTTGTCACCAAATTGGCGACTTGACCTTGATTTCTATTGGTCTATCTTTTTAACGCAATGTGTTTATTTGTCAATCTCAGATCCAAGAGAAATAAAGTCGCCAAATGCTGGCAAGCCTGGGACCAGTCTGAACCAAATATTGGTTTTCTGACCTTCACCAGGGTAAGATTAAAACGTTTATGTTTTTGAAATTGTAAGCGAAAGGGAAGAATTCAGTGTAGTTAACGTGAAATCAGTACGTTATACCTCTACCGCTTGCGAGACCGCTTGTACTCAACGCATGGATTGTTGAAATCAGCCGAACTCAATGTAAATTCGTGAATTCAACGCAAATTGCATCCTAGCGCTTAATACCTACTTTAAGGCCAAGGCCGGACGAAAGAAACACAAAAACGTAAAGGTATAATTCTTTCCGTCAACATCACTCATGCTCTGACGTTACTGTTCTTCGCAGTAGACAATTAGCATCGTTCTTTAATACCAGCAGAAATAGGATCAGTCGAATCAGAAATTATTATCATGCAGACATCTAAATAAGACACACTTAAGCAGAGAGTCATGCTCATAACTGTTCAGTGTACGCAAGACCTTAAATAATATTTAATCGTTAACTACAGTCGACGTATACATAACCTTTTAACGAGTGTGTGAGTGAATATAGAGAGTCAGAGGCAGGGACAAGAGAGCAAGAGAGATGAGTGGAATGACGAAGAGGATTTATCGTTGGCGTTCCTTTTATCTTTCGACACCGCGTATACACTGGCGTGCGTGTTTTCCTCCTCGCGTGCGTAACGGCGATGCCTTGAATGATGATCCTCCCGAAAGTACGACGACCGACCGGCTTCGTACGCCTCCGGGGCTCTCTTCATCGTCGTGGATGCTCGCCATACACGGCGATAATGTCGTCACGGTAGATTTGCCGATTACCTTAATTCATCCATTAAAGTTTCTGTAATTCTTGCTCCTCCAACTCTCCCCATCTCAATTTTTCTCTTTCTCACTTTTCTTTCTGGCCTCCTTCCCTCACACATGCACTGAAACAGAGGTATTCCGACAGCCGCTTAATAAAATCTCAACTTCCGGGAAGAACTCGACAAGCCGAGGAATTCTTCCCTTAAGGCCGAAAGGATACGCTATAGGAGGATAACACGCTAGGAAGCTTCCTAGTGTATTATCCTCTGAAAACATCATCTGAATTATTAGCTCCGTCTCTGAATTATTAGTCTGTCCTCTTGAAAACATTAGGGCCCTACGCTTGTTTCTCTTATTAGCATCGAAGATAAAACCTATTGCTCGCGACCTCTTCAATTGGTTGGGGCCACCGTCTTGTCTAGATTCAGCCCTGGTAGATGTCTATGTATTGAACGATTCGGCAAGCCATGTAGTGCTATATGAGTATATGCGCACGTACTTATATTTGTACTTGTGTCTCCCCTCGCAGCCTCCCGGCCCCTCGCCTTAGGGTACATAACCGCCCATACGGGCTCTCGAGTAGCGGATAATCGAGCTTCGCCCATACCTCTCTCTTCAGTGTGTGAGTGCGTGTCCGTGATGCGTAAGTCCAGTGGGCGCGTGTTGGTGAATGTGCATGTTTGTTAGTGTGCGTAAACGCGTAACCGCGGGAGCCAGCAACACCAACAGGTCGCCACTGACTGGAATCACCCTGTCACACTGCGTACAAGAAGCTTCCACTTCTCCAGCCACTCTGCTGGTACCTGGTACCCTCTTCCCCTCATCATACCCGGTTCTCCATCGTCAGGGCCCAATCCCCTTCCACTCGGTCACGCTCAGTCCCATAAGACCCCTCGTTCGTTCCACTCTTCTCGGATCTCTCATTTCTCTCTCTTTCTTCCCTTCTCGCTTTGACGAGTACGTTACACTGTAGTTTTTGTATTCAATCTTGAGCATTTCTTGATCCTGACTATTTCTGCATCCTGGGTATTTCTTCAGCTAAAGTATTCTTGTACCTACACGGAAAAAATTTGTTCCGGAAGAATGATCGAATTTGTTCAGAGATTGAGGATATGAGAAAAATTCGGTAGATATCAAATAACCTTTCAGGAAAATAGCTCGAACCGTTCTAAGAAAATTACCGAACTCACAGTAAATACTGGAAGTGGGTTTTATAAAGGTCAACATGAAATATAACGAATAAGTTTCGAAGAAAATATAAAAAAGTTTGATAATCTTCACAAGATTTTTCAGGAGAATTTTCATGTCTCTAAAAGAGTTTTTATTATTTCCCTGCCAAGTGAATTCTGAATCTTGGACTGGAAAAATTCCCGAACTCTGCCGTAAATCAGAATGCGCAGTCGTCCATTTGAGCACGTTTCATCGTCCTGAGTCGGCCCGGTAAAGCTAAACAAAGATTTTGATTTTATGTCCCCAGCATGATATAGCCGCGAGGCTTAGTCGTTTGGGTTAGGAATATACGTATTAGGGTTCGAAACCCAAGGCCTTTAAGATTTTTCAAGAGCGTGCAATTATATGTATAAAATCAATGAAGTATAAATATAAATATTTGTGTGTAAATATATAATGTAGATTAATAATGTTAATGTCATAAATCATCTCTACCCGTGAAGCAGAGAAATGGGAATATTTTTTTTTACTGTTTGAAACAGCGCAGCGTCCTTGAAATTTTCCCGAAATCCTCCGTAATTTCTATAGTCGCCCTACTGGATTCTCATCGAACTCCACTTGACATTTTCATTCGATTCCTATTCAGAAAGTCACTGCACTACAGAGCCCATTGGTTAAACTTAATTCGATTTTGAATCACGCGCCAGTTTACAGCCAATTGCAGAATTTCTCCAGTGGAAGTCAACACACGCTGCGCGCGCAGAAAGCCCCGTTTGAGAGCATGACTGCTGCACTATCCAGGAATTCTTTCAGAATTATTTTTAATTCTTCTGAAATTTATCTGTAATTCTCTTTAAAAAACTTCTGTGATATTTAAAGCAAGTAGATCCGTAATTTTCACTGAATTATTCTCACATCCTCAATCTCTGAACTAATTCGGTAGTTTTTCCGGAACAAATTTTTTCCGTGATAAGCTGCTGAAAAATATATGGTGGTACCAGCTTGATTGGTCGGCTCCTTAGTTTTAGAGGCTCAATGGATGATTCTAGTATCAAGTATTTGACTCTAAAGAATGAGGCCAAGTACCTGTGTTGGTTAGATATTCCTGGAATTTGGAGACTACCGAAACTATTCGAGAATTTGGAAGATGCTTCTTCTGCTCTCTGCTTCTCCACAGTGCTCTCAAACTGGGCTCCCTGCGCGCGCAGCGTCTGTTGGCTTCCCCTAGAGAAATTCTGCAATTGGCTGTAATCTGGCGCGCAATTCAAAATTGAATTAAATTTAACCAATAGGAGAAATTTTCTAGCGGTAAGCCAAAATAATGCGCGCGCAGGGAGCCCTGTTTGAGAGCACTGCTTCTCCTCATTATCGAAGATATTGTAGGATGTGTTGCTCCGAAATCTTCTGGATTTAGATGATCCCGAATCACTTAACGGCAAAGTGGCTTGAATCTCTGGGTCTTGTTTGGTACCAGTACACATTAAACAAACGGAAGTGTGGATTATCAATCCTTCTATTTTAATTCAATGAAAACATTGAAAAGATTTCTTGCATCTTGTTGACCAAATAAGTGTCAGCTTGGGGCCCACGCATCGAGAGAAGCATCTGCGTCGTGTTGTTGCGAGGAGTGAAAGAAGGCCGGAAAAGGGAAAAAGGAGAGGAAAAAGAGAGAAAGATACTGAGAGGGTAAAGATCGAAAGGGAGATAGGAGGCAAGTAGAGACAGAAGGAGTGGATATGAAGGTGTTGAGGTGGAAAGGGGGTATCGGAGAGGAGAGGTCGCGCGTTATTTTAGAGGTTGCTTGTGGACGTGGGGCGCGAGGAGTCGCGAAGTTTTTGCGTGATTCTCATCCGCCTCGAGAACGAAGGCCGCCCCACGCGGCGATCCTCGTACCAGATGTTCCCGTCTCACCGGGTATTCGTCCTCTTGGTCGCAGAATAGAAAATACAGAAGCGACACTTAAGGTCGGCGCCTTTGATCTGCCGTATCCAAGTCGTTATAGCCGAACGATTATCTGCTGTGTGCACTTAAGCTCCTCAAGTTCTACAAATGCAAAGAATTCGTTGCCCCCGGGGAATCATACTGGAAAAAGTTGATTTCATTTTCAGAATGCTCTTGATTTAACGAAAGTTATTAGTATCAGCCACGAATATTGCACATATTCTAAGTCTCTAATCTTGAGAGAATTGGTATTACTTTCAATTGATAATTTCTATTGACAGGTGGAAATACCTCTATTTCTTAATCCACTGAGAAACTCTGAATTGCTTTCAATTTGCGAGAAAGTAAAGGGCCGGGTGCCTTCAACCGGAGACTGTTTACTTCGGATTCGAGACGGGGCCGACGTTTTCACAACGAACCATAGACTTCTTGTTTCTTGGCACAGCTCCTTCGCAAACTCCTACTACCCGGTAAACTTCGCCAAGAGATCTCGGTCGGATTCTGAGGAAGCAGTTTGATGTTTCGACTCGTATTAAACCGAATTCTGGGATCAACTAATCTCGGCCTTCCACAAGCCGTCTCGCAATTAGGCTCCAGGTGAAGGACCTGAGAGTCTAGAGAAATAATGCTTTTGGTCATTCCAATAACAATTTTATGCTATCAGCTTCAAAAAACAAACCCTAAGTTCTGATAAGATCAGAAATGTTGGTCAGAATTTAAATCTCTCGACATCTATTGGACTAAATTTCCTACATCTAGACACACTTTAGATGGGATAAGGATGTATAATAATGAAGCGGTAATAGTGCTTCCTACTTATAGTAGCCGGAGGCTGAAATTTATCAGAAGGCCGCTAGTCTCCAGTTTGGAGCAGCAATTAGAGGTCGACAAATACCAGAAGGCAATTTCTGAGAAACTACTGCTATTGGCGCTCGGTTAATGTTCCAATTTTTACTTTCATTTCTAGATTTTTGTGGACAAGATAAAAGGTAGAGAATAAAAATTATACTTCCTTCGAGTCATGGAGTCTCGTCTAGCAGGGCTGCGATCTACGATTTCTCAGGAATCGGCGATGAAACGACCGGTGAGATCATGTACCTTGTTCGCGAGTTCGAAGAAACGCGCCCTGTGTTTACACTTAGGAATGGACTATGGAATTATTTTGGGCGTGTACGTTTCGCTTGGGATCGAAGCCACGTTCTCGGATCTCGGTTAGCTAGGTTACAGATGTTTAGTCCGAAGTAGCGGAGTCAGCCAGAAAAGCAAAGCGAGCAAGTGAGCGAGCGGCCCAACACCGGATCGACATCTCTCGAAACCCTGTGCACTATACTCGATGTTTACTCTCTTGATTAAAAGGTCGAGAGTTTTTCACAGAGTTTTCAGTTTTCATGAAAAAGTCGACAGTTCAACTCGTGGTGACGGAAATCAAGCTACACGTTTGATAAATCTCATTGAGCATGTGTCTTGATCAATGAAGACAAGTTTATTTCCCGTTAGCTCGTAATCAGTCCCATCAAGAACTTGATAATCAATCCATCAATTATGTGACTATAAGGGTCCCAAGAGCATTCGTTTAACTTCACCAATGAAAAAATTCAGCCCTGGGAAGGAGCCAGTAAGTCGAAGAAGTGAGGAGGTTTGGTTGCTTTAGATGCGCTTGGTGAGAAAGAGAGAGGGGATGAATGGACGTGCGTAAATGGGATAAAGATGGGAAATACGTCAGGGCGCATGACAGAGACAGACGTACTCATGAATGAACGGTGCGCGACAAAGATAGAATTAACGAGTAGGATAAATATAAAACGTGTAGCGCGACAGAACAAGTCGGCCTCTGCACTATGGCGACTCTAGAACCGTCCAACCAGAACTCAATCGATCGTGTAAGAGACTATGATCAAATCGATTCTGCGCGAGTCGATTTCGAGAACAAGGAATCCGACTATTAGGGTCGAAGGTCATTGTAAGTGCTACTGGGTACGCGAGAGTACTGTTATAATAAGCCAAGCGACTCTTGTGAATGAAGCGATATTGCTAGTATTATTTTTAATTTGCTATTTCTCGCCATCGACTAATTTTTCATCCACTTCGACTCTGGTCTGATTACTCGCTCAATGAATCAATCGATTGCACTTCAAGAAAATATGACGTCGAGTTTAACAGATTGAAGATGGGTCAACAACCGGTTAGCTTTACTTTCTGCTATCAGCTCTTGGAAAATATTTCTTGGGGCCAGATGAAAGTTTGGGTATTGTTCTAGCTTAGTAGGTTTATGGAGGGTGGATGATCCTGTGAATTCCGAGTTTCATCTTGCCTATTTTTTACTACATATTCTTTTTAATTCTCCACAATGCAGGCAGTGTTCAGTTATCTTTTTCTTTTGACTGATCTCTACGAAACATGAATCAGGCTGAATCATTGTAAACTTTGATACAACTAGAGAATAGATATGGAGTATAACCAGTTAGTCATAGTTCCTCGTTTGAGTAATTCGACTTACGGGAACTAACGTCATGTGAACAAGCATCGTGTCGTTTCACAGAGAAGCCCCAGAACCTTACCTGGTTGCGCGTGCGCCGATTGCGGCAGTCGACCTTCCTGTGGGCCTTGCTACACTCTGCAGACCTGAAAACATCAGCTCTTTTCCTTTTCCTCTCCATGGTCCAAGTCTTTGACTCCTTCCTGACTACGAGTCCTGGCCCTACCGTAGCTTTGATCCAATGTAGTGAAGAACTCGAGTGACTCGAGACTCTTACAATTCTTTAACGTTGTTCAGTTTCAATCCAAGCACTTTCTCAACTCAACTTAGTCTTTCAAGGATCGCATTACTCTGTGCAAATTGAGTTTTCGTAAAGTAGGTCGGTAACGGTTGTAACAGTAGCAGTTGTAGCTGCGATTCAATAGTTGTACGCTCTCGATTTCGACATCTTCGAGTTCCCACATGGATCTAGAGTATCTAGACAACTTTTCAAATCACCAGTTATGCTCTAATGATTATCCACTGGCAAGTTATGGTTTCTTTAGTGGAAGGAAAATTGAAGTCAGCTAAAAAGTGATCTAGAGCCGTCTTGCGATCCTATTCTAGATTCCTTTGTTCTAATCAGTCTATGCGGAAGAAAACAAGTCGATAAAAATTATCTCTCCCTTTTGAAACTCGAAAAAAGCCGGACGTAGTAATCCTAGCTGAATAACAACACCACTTATTCTATTGCTGCAGAATTACCATGATCTTCATCATTGCTCTGAGAAGTAAATATTCGGCAGGCACTGATGTTTAGTGACTGAGTTGAAACGCGAGCTGTTCGGACACATCATTACCTCATCACGCTTGTCACTCGATTGCGTGCCGAGCCCTACGGATGAAAAACTGCCGATTCCCTTGAGAGTCGGCATCCGGTATTGAATGGGTCTTTAGAGAGCGGTCTTCAGCTTGTCCCATTGAATTCAACAGAAGGTGAATAGAAAAGGTCGAGAATAGGTAAAAAAATCATAAAGTCGAAAGTCGAAAATCCACGTGTAAGGGCGAATATCATATTCTGATGTTTTTGCATAAAAATGATTCTATCAAAATTATATACTCTCAAATCAATTTTCTTGATAAATCATTTCAGCATGTCTAATTTTTGTACAATCATTTTTATATATAAATTATGTAGAATATTTTTACATGGGATGTTTAAAATACAATGTAGACATGATGAGCTGCAGTCTCATGCTCATAACAGCTCCGGAAGTGATACGCACCTGAGTAAGGCTAGCTTCAACTATTCCAGTTGCATCCACAGTCCCAGTGATCGGAAGTAATTCTTGATCATCTCTACGTGTTTTTTCGAATCTGCCGCCCAAAAGCAATGGCCGTTGTGAAGTCTTCGTCTTTAGTTGTAGTTGTTAAGGTGGGGGCGACGACGGGACACGCAGTGGTAATGCTTTCATTCAACTCGAAACTTGAATGATAGCTTCCATCCATTCATAAAAAGCTCGAGGCGCATGTTTAGTTCGTGGAGAGGCTGTCAGATGGCAGCAGGTCCTTACCTCTGTAGCTCGAAACCTCCTTCGCTGCTTTGCTGCGCCCCTCCTTGAATACCCCTCCCCCTCTCCCCTATACCCGGCCCTCTTGATCACTCGATGAATTCACAAGTCAGTCGCCCGTCGGCGGTTGGTATGTGCGTTTCTATTTTCAATATTTTCCCCGCCAAATTCAACTACCTTATTATAACTGTTTGAATTCAAATCTTTCGGTATCGGTTAAAGGGAAGAATTTCATCGTTCTTAAATCTAGTTTCCTTCTTGTAGAATATTATTGGAATTTTAGAACAGGATATCATCATCAAGTGTTAGTATCGTTACAAGTTTTAGTGGTCCTCTGAATGTGCTCGTGAAAATTGTGGATCGTAGATTAAGAATTTATATAGTCCACCTAGTGAAAATACAGTTACGAAATTCTGAACGTAACTTATACTCTGGCAGCAACACTTCCGGTCATGTTGCGGACGTTGTGAGTGTCTACGTGAATGGGAGAGTTAATAAATCCGATCTTATGGATTTGTGTTAAAATTAAATTGGATGTGACACGATATTTTGGATTACTGCTCGTCCCATGAATTCCCAGTAAGTTAAATGCAATGAAGAATAGTACTGAGATAGAAATATGTCTTGGATGAAGATTCACTTCGGAAGTTGATTTCTATTTTATGATTTATTTTATCTACCTTAAGAATTTTAATATAATTATTCGGAGCAAGAATTTTTTCTCCATAGCATTGCTGAATAATTAATTCAGATTAGTCTCTTTACTAATTAGTATACCACCCTTGAACTCAGGTCGTAAGCAACCACGATCACAGAATTCTGATAAGAAAAAAGGGGCATACAGTCATTTATAAGGCAGTCAAAGAAATTGGTATCATTGCCAAGATTCTGCTTGGTCCAGAGAATCTATAGACTATCTCTTAGCTCGTTAGAAAGCAGAAGATAAACATTAAAAAGCTTAGAAGGAAATGATGGAAAGAGAAACAGAAACAATTCCCACATTATATTATCGCTTACAAAATTTCTCGTCTATCGGTCTGTATAGTGACTAAAAGCTTTGACCTATGGCAATCGGTTGCCGATAGTCAACATTCCTTTCAGAACAGCTTGAATGGTCTGCTTGTTTCTGTGGCCTTAAACGTGTCGTGCGGATATAAACGACGTTCGCAATAACCAACCAAGAAAATGACCTCTTCTTTATATTTTTATATCTATACATATTTTCTTTACATTGTTATTATGCCATTTTGACTTATATTATATAAAGGAAAAAGAACGTCTGGGTTTCAAGAAATTTGATTATACTTTAAAATGACACTGACATAAAAGATGCTCCACGTGTCCATAAATATTTCAACTCAAAACAGTACCCAGATTGTGGATCTTGTATTCAGATCACTCTTAAATCCCACACAATTCGTGTGGAATATAAACCGCTTGAATTGGCAAGTATGAACTTCAAGGACGGTTGAGACGACAGTCATAGATACGCGACAGCTGATTCATTTGTGTAAACTCGTTAATGCCAAGGTACCGTTGGAAATAGTTGTGAACGAATGTTCAATATTCATTCTTAAAAATTTCAAGATATTGAGTTATGATAACTGGAATGATAACATAACCGTGGGTTGACGTAATTAATTTCAGGGATCAATCCGTTACGTAAAATGATGGCGAGATTTGGTCGTGCATGGTACTATTTCCAGGACAGAGTGGGCGTCCGTCGCAATCGTTTTCTTCGTCGACGACGCCGTCTCGATCTTGAGATTCAAGCAACGTTTTAACCGGTGGTTCATCCCGAGGAGTAGGCGCCCGGGAGTCCGATGGGCGCCCACGCGAATACGCCAGCCTACTTTGATCGTGATTCTCTCCGTTTGGCGTCAGGAATTTCACATTCTAATTCACGCCAGATAACAGCACTCATATTCCTCATTTTTTATCTCTGAAGAAGTCAACAAACTACTTCCTCGTTCAGAAGATGTCAGATTAGTACTTTTTGGTAACAAATATCCCTAAGACAATGACTCTTGTCGGAAGATGGGCAAATAAAAGAAACACTTTTCTCAGATCTGATGTCGTGTCTTTGATTTGGATGTATATAAAACTTACACTTGCACCTTGTCTAACAACGAAAGATGAGAGGAAGGAATGTTTTACTGATCGAGAGACAAAGCTTGTGGAGCGAATATGATTCTTTATTACTTGCAAAGAAATACACCTTGTTCTTCTCTTATTACTGTGTTTACTTGTCAACTTCTACTATTTAATTAGATAATCTGAATCAAGAATATAGACGGATAAATTTCTCAGTATTATCGACCTGTGAGGTCTCAGAATTAACGAAATAGATTCACTATTTTCTATTAAAGTTTCAATTTAAATTCTCGAATTATGTCTTCAGATTAAAACGAGAATTGCAGAACTTTAAATTTGGATCAGGTCTCTGAAATAGTTACAAGGTGCTTAGGGAGGATCCCAGGAGAGGCAAAAAACTGACCTGGATTTTTGGATGTCGTACTTTACCTGTTGTCGAGGTGCTCACAATGAAATGCGATCAAATGGACCTCGAACAACCATCTGTCCAACGTCGTCTTGCGTGCATCTGCTTTCGTTCTCCAGAAGTCTCATTCAAAGCAAAGCCTGACTTTACCTGAACCCGAGGTATCTCGCCTACCTTCCCGGCATTCTTTTGTCGAATATCATCCGCGCCCTTCCTTTCCACGAGCACAATCGCGCAGGATTCTTTCGTCGAGATATACGTGTAGGCATGTCCTCCTGCGATTATTTCTCACAAAGAAAAGAACGAGTTCCGAAGAGCCGGTCATCTCAGCCGTGATCACTCTCGGAATCCATTCGGGCCCATTTGTATACTTCTACGCCGGATACATGCATTTTCCTTTTTTCTCCTCTCTCACAGAAAACACACCGATAAACAAGACACTTGCGTATTTTATGATCTGTCTGCTTGATGCTATCTAATGATAGTTGGACAATTAAGTGGTTTTTTGGAATGGAGGCCTAAGCCTTCTTTGTAAACATACGATTTGATTTTATAAAAAACCTTTGTAATTATGTATAAACTTTTTTAACGATGTTTTCTTAGATTCAGGTTGTCATTTTTACACGATTGTGGTTCACTAACAACCCTCTAATGATTGTCTCGTAATTTTGTATTATAGAACCTTGTTCATTTTTTACGATTTGACTTTAAAAAAAATGTTTAATGCTTACCGTATGTGATGATCCTTCCTTACATTTATAATTTTGGGCTAATTATACGATTTGATTTTCCTGACAAAAACCCTCTAATGGTTACCTCACTTAACTTTTTGTTATGGAAGCGATTTTGCTTTGTACGATTTGGTCCCGAAGTTCTTATTATGAAGTACGATAATGAATATAACCCACATCAAAGTCAGCGTATCATAAGAAAGCGTTTATGAAGGCTGACTTTGGCAGTTAATCTAAGAGTGATTAGTAAAGGTATCCTTTTTGTTGTTGCAGGTGGGGATGAAGCGCGCGTCGCGAGGGCGGGAGGAAGCGGTCGCGGAGCACCCTGCTGTACCCTCGCTAATGGAACGCCGTCGCCGAGAACGCTACCTCCTCGCGCGGGCTGGGCAGTGCGTACAACAAATACAGTTCACTCCTCGCCTCTTCTGCCAGCAACAGCGCCGGCAGCAACATCAACACCAGGAGCAGCAGCGGCTGCGGCACAATGGGGTAGCGAGCGAGCACCTTGTTCGTCGCTCTCATCAACGAGATCACCAATCGCGAGTCCAACGACAGCAACGTCAATCGCATCCACCACGAACGCGCTTCACAGTGCGAACGATAGTCAGCAGCAGCACGATAATCAGCACATCCACAATCACCTCCAGCAAAGTCTCCTTACGAACCGTGCTGTAGCAGTCGGCGGCGCGAGGAGCTGCCGTACCGACTGCCTCGATTTTAGAGGCGGCTCGGTCCTCATGTCGCGGAATGCGGCCTCGCCGCCATCGCGGCCGCCCTCTTCCGCCTCATCCGTTTCGACATCCTCTAGCAACCTGGCCCGCGTGCACGGCCACGACCATAATAGACCGCTTCCACCTCCAAGATTACCGGATACGACGGGGACGTCGAATTTTGTACCTCTAACTGCGCCCCTCGCGCCTCTATCTACTTCAAACAGCTTCAGAACGAATTCCAGGACTCCAGTGACGACCTCGAATCGAGTTCAGAATGGAGATACAATCACCAGCAGTGCTGACCTGGGTACAGGTACCGGCACGACGAGAAATCGGTCCACGACTGAGCCACCCAGGAGTCCGTTGGGAGAGGTGACATTAACTGTGCCGAGACCCGATGGCGATAGAATTGTCAATGAGTACGTGGAGACGCCGTTCAGGCCGATCCTTGTGCACAGCCAGGATAGGGTCTCGGCGGACGGAAGCAAGTGTCCCAAAACCGAGAGGAGACTTCAACAACAGCAGAAGGCAGCGCAGTATCATAATCGTCATCACCGAAATCCACACCGGAGGCAGAACCAGCTGTTGCAGTCCGCTTCACCAGTCGGGAACGCTATCACCAAGCAACCCGTGTCCTTCACCAAGGAACCTTCCAATGCCTTAGGTCCCGGTTCGCCAAACTCGAGAGGAGGCATGGATCCCGCTGGACTTTCCATCATGTGCGACTTCTGCGGCAGGTGTAGGTGTGAATCCTGCAGGGAACCACCACCACTACCGAGTAGATGGCTCTGCGACAACTCGTGTTTCTGTTCTGCGGAAACTGCATTGGATTATGCTTCCTGTTTGTGTTGTGTTAAGGGTCTGTTCTACCATTGTGCCGATAGCGGGAGTGGCGTCGAGTCTGAAGGGGGAAGCTGTGCAGATGAACCTTGTTCGTGTACTGGGTCCAGGAAAACGGCCAGGTGGGCTTGTCTTGGGGCACTCACAGTTGTTCTTCCGTGTCTGCTGTGTTATTGGCCCTGCAAGGGTTGTGTTGCGGTTTGCGAAGCCTGCTACGCCAGGCATGCAGCTCAGGGCTGCAGGTGTGACCCCACGGTCTTAGGGAGGCACCATCCTGGCGTAGGTGTTCTCAGGGACTCTAGGGATCCAGAGAAGCGACTTCTCGATCCTGTAACACCCGAACTGTGAACACAAATGAATAGTGCGAGTGACCAAGGGTGATGAGGAAGCAAAAACTTTTGCATTAGTACAAGGGTTGCATTTAAGACGAGATGACGCGAGGGACAGGATGTTTAACGAATGTATGTTGAGGTAAAAAACGAAAGTGTTTATTTATTATTCACCACGCGTCACAGTACAGGGAGAAACATATGCGACACGTACACGTTAGGCGCGCGATGCGCTCTCGTACATTCGATCGACAGACAAACGTTTACTCATAGATAGCATATATATTATAAATATATAAATATTATATGAAAGGAGCAGAACTAAAATATATTGTATATTACATGTGTATAAAGAACAAACTTTTCTACAGTTAATTTATTCGAGTGCGTATCGCGAGTATAATCACAGGCACCAGGCGATAGAAAGGAGAGGCGTAAGACGAGAAGTGGGCGAGGTGACTTGGAACCCAAGAACGTGGAGAAACTCAAGATCGTTGAGATCAGGGGAGAAAGAGAGGGTCACATTTTTGCCTGATACCCCACTCTACTCGAGGAGAGCAGAGTGTGTGGTACCAGCGGCCAATGGCGATCGCAACCGAAGCTAATCATCTCGTTTCGTATTAAACTTCTTTCGGAGTTTGATAAAAAACGAGCGAGGTCAAGTTGCGACGTTTTTTACATTCGCATTTTTTAAGGAGACTTCCGGTCCCAAGTCCCTTGCTCAACGGGGATGTGTGCGTACTTGCCTGCGTGTTCGGAGAGGGGGTAACAGATGAGCGAATGGGAGATGAGTGTCTGATGTGTATGAGAGAAAGAGTGTGTGAGAGAGAGAGAGAAAGAGAGAGTTTTTAGGAAGACCGAGGTAGGAAGTGGGACGGAGGGTCTGAGGGAAGGAAATGACGGTCGTGTCGACTCTATTAATTTTTTTCCAGTATTATCTAGTCTTGCGAACGTTTTGTTAACGTGAAACTGAATAGGCTTTTTTCGAGCAAACACGAGTGGGGAAAGGACGAAAGCCGAAGGATTCGTCGGGCCTTTCTCGCAAGTCGGGGTCGAATGTGTCCGCGCGAAATTGTTAAACGAGAAAGAATGTTGTTGTGCGTCCGATTGTTGTGCGCAGGATAATGCGTAAATTTGTTGAGTGCAAGATTGTTGTCTTAGGTGAATTCTGACTTGTCAAAGCGACGCTGCACTTTTGTAATTAATTATCGTACGTATTTATAACGAATGTGTAACTAATTTAATAAATTATTCTACGTGGGTCACTCACGCTTTGGACTAAATTTGAACTGAACGGACTCAAGCTTTAGAGAGTGTAGGTGCGAGAGTGAGTGTGATGCAAAGATAGCGCCACCCCGTTGCGAGAAAAGCGGACCTGAGCAACGTAAAAGCGCAAATACACACAAGTTATGCTAGGTCGTAGTTAAGCGATTCACCAAGCTCGTGGTCCAGGACGCCAAGCGAAATTCTCAAGAATTATTCATCATTTATTCTGTTTACATTGAAATTTTTATGGTTTTTTGTTTTTTTTTTTTGTTTTTTGCTTTTTAAATTGGGTCGTCGATGGCGAGCTTGGTAATTAGGTGGAGCAACGCGTAACGAAACACAAATTACTATACTCTGTATGCGAACATCTTGATGTATAAAATAATACTAGTTAGGTAGAGTCCAATCCATTAACGTCGAAAGATTCGAGCGCGAGGCGTCCGACTCAGCGAATGTCTCTGCTCTTTCGTGTACAAAACATACGCATGACATTATAAAAAAAAAAGCGCGATATTCCTCACCCTCTGCTCAACCACAGACACACTTATGTAGACAAAAATAAAACGACGGAACAATGTTATTAAACGTTGACGCTGAGAGATACTCTCGAGGGATCTGACTAATTTTTTAACCGGTCGGAACCGGAAACGGACATTTGCCGAGGCTCTTGACTCTCGCGAGCGAATCGCGACAGGCGACGAGATGATTGAGAAAAGAGGCTCGCCGAAAGAAATGAACCTTCTATTAACTTTTAAGTCCTACACGCTCTGTATATGTCTTGTAAATATATATTTGAAAAAAGTCGACTAAACGAAATCGTCATTCATACCAACTTCTTAGTGTAAGTCTAACCTTAAGCCTGCGAATGCCAAGAATAAAATAGAATGAATTGTATTTCGTGAAGAGTTTTCTTTATGAAAGTGAGTGCACAAGTTGAGTTCTGTTTTAGCAGATTTTAACAGTATTTTGTAATAAATAATATACTATTTATACTATATCGTTTATCTTTTGTGCTGAGTTGCTGAGTTTTAAACTGAACCTACAAGTTTCCTTCTTATTCGTAAAATTCTTCGACTTGTTGTATTATTTCTTGAATTATCGTTTTAATAGTGCTTCTTACTTAATTTTTATAAATTTTACATTCATGAAAGGGTTTGATTCACTTTTAGCTTATTACGCCTTGAGCCATTCTGAATTGAAGAAGGTAGTGAATGGAAGTGAGTTTTCGGCGGGGAATAATCTTCATTGAAATCTAGGAATCCGACCGAGCTGGGTTTTGAGACCCTCTGACTCTAAAGCACCGACTTCGATCCCGTAGAACGAGCATGAGAGCGGACGTGACGTGGCTCCACAGTATCGTGGCTGGTTCCTCTATATTCTATAAGAGCTTGTATGGGAGAGAGAAGAGAAAGACTCAATGAGAGAGAAAGAGATAATCGAGCAGGGGAAGATAGATCTTCAGGGATGGACACTCTGACACATTTTTAGGTGCTAATTAAGTGTTTCAAAGATTAATCATTTTCAAATTCAAAAAAAAATTCCGTGTCTATTTCCATTTATATTTCTATTTCCTTTTCTATCTGTTTTCAGCATTTTGGAAAATACAACTTTTTTTAGCAACATCTCTATGTCTGATATTAATATTAATACTTAAAAATTAAAGGACGTTTCTTTTTCGTAAATACATACCCTAGCGAAAGCTTCGGATAGAAATGCATTCCGAATCAATCCGAATCATTCCGGAATTTGTGTCCGAACCAAACAGTTTCATTCCGATCTAATCCGAAGGAAGTTTTCAATCCGAATTAATCCGAAGCCCATTCAAAATCTATCCCAACATTTAATCCGACTGAATCCGAATCAATCCGTCAATCCCAATGAGTCAGAATTAATCCGACCTTTCAATCCGGATGAATCCGGTCAATCCGAATTAATCCGAACTTTCAATCCGAATGAATCCGATTTAATCCGGTGTATCCGAACCAATCCGAATGAATCCGAAAAATTCAGATTCAATCGGATTGGTTCAGATAGACCGGATTAAATCGGATTCATTCGGATTAAAAGTTAGGATTAAGTCGGATTAATTCGGATTGAAAACTTCCTTCGGATTAGATCGGAATGAAACTGTTTGGTTCGGACACAAATTCCGGAATGATTCGGAAGCTTTCGGATTGGTTCGGAATGAATTTCAATCCGAACCTTCCGCCAGGGATATAACAGATAGTAAAGTTGTAGATGTCTGAATAGATTTCTATGGCTGTTATTGCTGAGGACAATCTCATAATCACCCAATGGATCCGGCACTGAGTTTGTGGCGAGGGTCGACGATAGTGGGACCACCGGAAATGCCAGTTAGGCGAGCGGGCTGCATCCGCCCGAGACGGGAATGGATCTAATGGTGGTTGTTGCAGCCTCCCTTTTATAGAACTGCACCGTGCACGATATGCACTCAGCGTGTAAAAGAAGCCTCTGGGACCCACAAAGTCCGTCGAACCAAGCCGGACTTGTCCGAGGGAAGTCGAACCATTCCGGTATTGCTTCACGGAAGTGAAAAACCGGTTATTTTTTTAGGATTGAAAATTAATTTTTTTCTCTTGTAAAAATGAAGGAATTAAAAGACATCTATTTCCAGACATTTCTATTATTTTATTTTATAAAAAAGTTCCATGGGGTTTTGTGTGAGATTCCAAGACATTGACATAATTTTATGAGATTTTCTTTTTCTTTTGTAAATTTGCCTGAATGGAGTTCCGACTGGAGTTCATGGTGTTTTTTTTCCATGGAATTTCACAATGTAGAGCCAATTCTGTCTTTATTTTTTATTTCTCTAATTCATGAATATGATTGTAAATCCTGGAAGATCTCATTTCCAAAAAAAAAGTATGTTGAAGAGAAAAAAAATTGGGTGGTCATGGGTTTTACAACAACCTGAATTGGTCACAATTGTAGTCCTGGAATTCCCTACTTTAAAAGGCTGGGTTCAGGTGAATGGAAATATCGCATTGATTCAAAGTTCTTCCGGGAAAGTTGAAATACTTGGCAATTCTAAAGAATCTTGTGAAAATGTCCTGTCAAGCTGGACCTGAAGATGCAAGAATGTTTGAAATTCAAGGAAGGGAAAAACAATTGTCTCAAGGGAATGCAAGCTCCTGTACTTGCCTAGCCATTAGAAAAATTCAGTTTCTTAACATTCTCTCTTTTCAGTTAATTACACTTCCAACAATTCTGGAAAAATATTTGACTTCATTTTGAAGTCAAACAAATATTATAAATTCCTAAAAATAAGTTAACTTTTCTAACATTGACTTACTAATAATAAGAAGTGACTTATTTTAAAATAATTAGCAACTTTTCGTCTGAAATTTAAAATGGTCTCGTCGATTTTATTTTTAAAATAGATTTTATTTTATTTTTTCTACCAAGAAATAAATGAAAATTACCGAGCTGGCTGCACCAATGACTGTCTTGTCGGCATTTAACAATGAGCGTGCAAAGAATGGTCCATGGGCGATGGGTGGATGTTGATATGGGGTGGGGGCTCAGGGGGAGATGACAAGGTGACGAGAGGAGAGGTAGGTCGATCAGAGAAAGAGATCCCTTCGAAGAAGTTCGGTTCCTCGAAGTAGGAAAGACGAGAGGGACCAACTCGTTCCGGAGATACGACCAGTGACAATGCATCCGATGGACGACCGACAGTCGGTGGAACGACAGGTTCGCATGAAATCGCAAGCAATTTCGAATTCTTTCACGGCGTCGCATTTAACACCGGCTCCCGGCAGACGATTTGACTTTTTACCCCAACCGCCGATCATTAAAATCACGATAAATTTTGCCCCGCGTCAATTAAAACAAAATATCCTTTCAAATCTCCCGCCACTGATTTCCTCAGCACGTGGCGGGAAATTCGAAACATTCCCAAAGCGCTTCTTCTGGGAATCCCGGTTTTCGATTTTTCTTTGTCTGATTAATTTTATTAATCTCTTCCTCGTATCATTTCTCTCTAAGTTTCTCTCTAATATTTCTAAGAAATATTGATTTGAATTTGAATTGTATTTGAATTTCGAGCTAAAACGGACCGATTTTGTGCCCTGGAATTTTGGTAGTTGCTTTTTGAAAACTTTAGAGATAAAATATAGGTTCTTAAAAATCCATTTATTTTTGGATAGAGAATTATCAATTTTTCTGTATTTAACGATATATTTATTCACGTGAAAATTATAAATTGCGAGAGTGTTCGCTACGAATGCAATGGTGGGTTGTGAAGTGCAGAAGCAGCAGCAGTTGCTCCAAATAGCGGTAGTTGCGATTGCATTTCCGGTGGGGCAAAGTCGATGCCGTGTAATCTCGCCGGGCAGAGAAAGATTCTATTCATCGCGCCAAGAAAAGCAGCAAACAATAAATTTTCGCACACTGATATAACGCGAACCTTTCTGCAAAACGCATGACACACATATACTCTTTTCATTATATAAATTCTCTTTAAAAATAAATAAAAGAATATGACTAAAGAAATAATATAAGTTAATATTTTCATTAAGTTCTCAATTTCCAAGTATATTTTAAAGCATTCAAGTTTATTTTGCCACAGGAAATGATAAATTCTTTTTTAATTCTAATGAGTCATTTTGAAATACAGTCAGGAAATCTTTCAATGAAGTATTTCGACATTAGGATAATCGATTATTCGTACTATGTCGATGGGACTTTTTATTAATGAAAATTTGGCCAAGTGCCATCGGATCACTGACAACGTCCATCAAGTGACTCAGGTCGTTTTATTTATAATGACATATATATTTAAGGTACACCGGATGTGGAGGGTTGTTTTCGGCACGGGCGGAAGTGTCCCGTAAAATAGATTCGAGAGCAATGAGGAGGTGGAATAAGTTCCCACGCCATCTCCCTCCTTTTGGCCAACATAAGTATTCTAGAACGGTTCTTCCCCTCTTTTTTTATCCTTTTCTCATCCTCACATCTTATACTGCACATCATTTTTAATTTTTGCCTAAAAAAGTTCAGGTAACAAGAAATAAATTCAGTTGACCTTAAACAACCCTAACTTCAGGCTACTTCAATTAAACTAAATTGACTCAAGGAGACTTCAACTTAAGACTTAAGTTATTTTGCCTCCCCTTCCTCGTCTATATATTTCTTTATTAGAATTTATTGCAAATTCCATTAAAATAATTGAAACGGTCTTATTTTCCCTTTTCTTCATCCTACCCTTTTCCCTTTCTTTCCTACTCTTTTTTATGTATTTCGATTGATTGAAAATAATATAACTTGAAAATATCCCTCTGATTAGAAAAAAAATGAATTATTTTAATTAATCCATCTTTGGTGTTTGATTTCTATTAATTGTGAGAATGATTCGAGAGAAGAGAAGCTGACGAAGAGTTAGGTTTGTTCATGGCGACCGCGGCTCGTGGAACAGAGAAGTTATTAAGTAGCGGATGCGACGGGCTAAGAATAAGAAGAAAGAAAAATAACCGCCTGGCCGCTCAGTGTCACGTGACCGGAAGTAGTCCCTCACCTTCCACCCGTCCTCCCTTCCCAACGCGAGAAACGACGAAGATGGCCTTGCCTCACCCGCTATCAAAAGTCAGTCTCGCTCTCAAGTCAAAGAGACTTTTTTTAAACTACTCGCCAACAAAATAAACAGATCGATTTCCCATTTTCTCCTACTAACTTTCAAACATTCCACGCTTCTTATCCTCCTCAAAAAAAAAAATACGTCAATCAATCATCCTAAAAGATAATTTCATAACTAATTTGCTTTCATTCTCGTTAGAATTGAACATTCCTTGTAGACAATTAAAAAGGCCGAAACAACATTACGTGACCATAGTAATGGCCGCCATTCTCCCGAACAGCTGATCCATCTCAGAAAACTAAAGGGCCCAAGAAAAGTCCCAAAACTCTGAAAACCTTCAAAATTAGCATTATTCTCACCAGAAAAAGTGAAATTACTATTACACGAAACTTATTTCAATACTTTCAAGGTTTGAAAATGTGCTTCAAATGGTGGAAGTATTGATTTTTCTAAATTTGATGAAAAATTGAAATGTTGATAAATCTTTCGTTCTATCTTCGTCTGTGGGCGTCTTTCCCTGTTTCTCTCTTTACAGTGGCACCCGATGTTTTCGCATCGAGGCATGCGCCACGTTCTATATTAAACCCAGCAAAGAACCAAACAGTCGCCCGATTGCGAAACGACTCCTGATATTTTCGTGGCGGCAACAAGTAACAGCTTCCGGTCCATACTCACTCCCCCTCCCCAACCTCACCCATATCACCCCAAAGCAAGACCCCCACCCACCTCCCGCTCGCCGGAAACACCCACGCCTTCGGCGGGAACACGTAAACTCGCATACGGGTCCAAATGCATTTTCACAAACACAAATGAACCCAAGAGCACATGATTCCTACGTATAAATACGTTACGTGCGTGCGATATATTACACCTAATTATCTCTCGCTATATAAATTATCATAGATGTTAGTAAAGTGAGAATTGCAGTTTTAAAGTTGTTGAATTAATTGTTTTTTTCGGGTTTCTGTAACTCTTATCATAATATTTGTTAAGTTAGATAAAGAGTTCGAATTTTAAAGTCAGAATTTCGAACTGACAACCTTAAAACCTTATTTCAACCTTATTGAATTCTGTACACGCAAAAAAAATATCTGTAGAATCTACAGATTTAATCTGCTGGAATAGGGATAACAGATTATTTTTGTAGATTCAACAGAAAATTTTTATTGGATTTACAGATCTTATCTGTAGAATTTACAGAAAAATCTGTTGAATTTACAGAAAAAGCTGTAAATTCTACAGATAAAATCTGTAAATTCTGCAGATAAAATCTGTAAATTCTACACTCTCTAAAATTGAATCAGTGAAAGTTGACTGATTTTTAGTGACTCTTTTTTCAAGATTTCATTCAGTGAAAATTCACTGAGAATCAGTGAAAAGTCACTGAAGTTTTCAGTAATCGTTACTAAAATACTGAAAATTTCAGTGACTTTTCACTGATTTCCAGTAGATTTTTCACTAATTAAAATCGTGAGAAAAGAGTCACTGAAAATCAGTGGAATTTGACTGGGAATCAGTGAAATTTCACTGATTCAAGTTTAGAGAGTAGATAAAATCTGTAAATTCTGCAGATAAAATCTGTAAATTTTACATTTACAGATTTTTTGTACTTTCAAACATAAAAATAAATGCCTTAAAAACAATTATTAATTAGGAACGTGGTTTATTCATATGGATATACTTATAACTAATCGATATTTGTTATCGATTTATAAAATTTTATAGTTATTAAAGTTATAAAATTTTGCACACAACGTTGGGGGGAATCGAACTCACGACCTATGGGACGATAGTCTACGACCTTAAGGCCATGTAAGACTTATCCGATCCCTACCTTAACGACATTTTTTTCTCTGCAACGCTACTCCTACATTTATTGAGATATCAAATTGAAAATTTCTAAAATTGAAGCTAAAGTATTAAGGTACGTTTATCTAGTCCTAAATATCGACATTTATAAAAAAAAATTTCAAAAAACTTTTTTTTTTATTTTTACAAAAATTTAAGACCAGATAAACGTACCTTAGCATGTTTTATTTAATTTCAGAAATTTTCAATTTGATATTTCAATAAATATACAAGTAAGGTTGCAGAAAAAAATGTCGGTAAGGTAGAGATCGGGTAAGTCTTACATGGCCTTAACCATTATCCTAACTCATGAGCTTGTGTCTCCCCACATTTTTCCACAATACACTCAGTCATATACAAATATTAAATTCAACAGATTGAATCTGTAAAATTTACAGATTTCTTCTTTTAAATTTACAAATTTTCATCGCTCCAAATCAACAGATTTTGATGTATAAATATACTCTCTAAATTTGAATCAGCGAAATTTGGCTGATTGGCAGCGCATATTCGCTGATTCAACCAGCCTGTATACAGCTGCGAATCAGCGAATTTTCGCTGCTTGAATCAGCGAAAAATTTATTTCGCTGATGAAGTGAATTTTCCGCTTATTAACAGTGAATGTTTCGCTAATTAATAGTTAATGTTTCCCTGACAAAATTTGGAAATATTCTTGGGTTAAGAATGGATTTTAATTCTTTATACAATGAAAAATGAACTTAATGTAGAGTAAAAAAATTTATAAATTTTTTCTAAACAATCTTTAAAACAATTTATTAATAATGTATAATATTATGTTTTTCTGCTTGTGGATAATGCGCATACGTCAAAAAATACATTAAAAATTCTTCTCGCTGATTTGCCAGGGAAAATATCGTTCACTGATTGAAACAGCGAAAATTTCACTGATTCAGGTTTAAAGAGTAACAGATTCTTTCTGCTATGTTAGCAGATGACTCTAACAAAAGCATTTCTGTAAATTTTACAGATAGAGTTGTAAGATTAAAATATTTTATCGGTTAAAATAGCAGAAATGTCCAGCAGATCTGAATCTGTAACTTTAACTGATTCATTTTTCTGCGTGCAACCTCGAACAAGACAGTCGTTCTTTTTAATCATTTTAGATAACAAATATTGTGGATATTTTATTGCTCTGTGGCGATACTCGTTTTTTTGAAATAGAAATTTGGCCTCTGAATTAGAATAAGGTCTCTAAAATAGCTGATATTTCAAAATAAGAGACTCAAAATTGTCGATTTTGAAAGGAGAATTTGAATAAATTCAAGAAAATTTATGGGTGCTATTTTGCACGCATGCTTGCCAGATATTCTCTGGTTATATTGCAGACGATGAAACGGCCTTTTTGACGTTTCGCGCGGTCGTTGGTACACGAGCGTAGGACGAATTCCAAATGTAAAACGAGTAGGAAGGTGAGTGGAAGAAGTGGGCCTGATGTGGGCCCAGATGTGGAGTGGAGGGGAGTGGTGCATGGGACTCGTAAAGCCTCTTGAAGCGTAGAAGCGTGGGCGCGAAGCGGGTCTCCCCACGTGCACACCTGGCCAGTTAAACGAGAGCAAAAAAAAATACTGTATAGCCATAAGTGCCCCCTACTCCTCGCTGCGGCAACCCTTTTCAAGGGTCCGTTCTAGGGCCTTAAAAATAAGAAATGCATGTTGCATGTCCACTTTCTTTTTTATTTTCATTCCTTATTACTCCATATACTTTAAATATTAATTTTGTGTAGGCTCGTCTTGTGGGTCTCATAAAGTTAAGATAATTTTGGGACTTATTTGGGCGTCAAAATTGAAAAAAAGACAAATTCCATATTTATTATTTATTCAACTTGAATGAGAGGTTTAAAGCATAAGATATGTAGTGAATCAATAAAGTGAATGATTCTCGATATTTTCCATTATTTTTCCAATGATTCTAATTCGAGGAAAAAATTACGGGAATTTTTTTTTAACAATGAATGCTCGTTATTTTCATTTACCGACAAGAAACGTGACGTGGAAGATATATATTCAACTTCATTCACTGTGTGAGTTATTAAAGAACTCGTACTTGACTCTTGGATTCCGCGAAACGTCTTCAATGAAATCCCAACAATTCTTTATTATCTTGTAAAGCCGATACGTTAAAAGGCTCACTTCCACATGGATCGATTTATTATGAAACAAAAATTGTTCAGCGAATCGACTCTTTAAGTTGCAGGTGAATAAAAAAATGTTTTTCTTCCAGGAGATGATACCTAATTCATTTTGAATAATTTATTTCTTCAAAAAGCAGTTCCTAAAATTAAATTCATCTTGTTACTGTATTTATTCACATCTATTTTCGCGCTTTTTGTAAAAAGAGCCAATTTAGCTAATTCTTGATAAAAATATCCAATCAGCTTAAATTTTACTTGATATGCGATTAAGTTTTATGACAGTTTGAAGAAGAACTTCTAACATAAGCAAATAGTCAGATTAAATATGTAATTATTACTTATGTAATTTTATTCTAAGGCTTTCGTTCATTCTGAAGACTCATTTGAGATTCAAATAAAGGCTGGATAATTACGACCACTACCTGCAAATTAAATAATAATTAAGAATATCTAGATAATTTAATTTTCCGACCGAAGGGAAAGCATAGGGCGGATAAAAAAGAGTCCATTATCTTCTGAGAAAAAAGTACCGCTAGGCTGGTCGGAAGAATGTGTACATGAATAATGCAGAAAATGCAAGTCTTGCGCTTAATGAGAATGTAGGCGCGAGGGAACAGCCGGAGATTAGAATAATAAAGGGCGGTGGCATTATATTGAGAGATAAAATTCTTTCTCAATTCAGAACAAATAATACACTCATTACAAACATTCTTTCAAACTTAATTATTTCCCCCATTTTTTTCCTAGCCTCAAAAGGTATTCAAACACCGGCTCTTACGAATACAAGAAAATAAACTCCATATTTTAGGGTAAAAGTAATGAAAGAAGGATTTGTTCACTTTTTCTAAACACGAAAATGCAAATCTTGAAGAATTAAAAACTGTCATTTCATTTTTTAAGCACTTTGTTTAAGTGAAGTGGATCAGCTGTTTCTGGAGGCAGAAACCATTATGACTACTCCGATTCTACGTTCGATATATCGATTTGTCTTCTATCGAATCTTCATCCGGACAAATCGACAAGTAACGTTACTTTTTTAAGGCAATTCTTTTCACGGCTGATTTTTTTTATCAAAAGGGTCAAGAAAAGAGAATAAAGGGCCGGAGTGTGTCGCGAGTAAGCACGCAGAAGTAAAGTCAGGAATTTCAATTCCGGTCCCACGCTGCGAACCAAGAATCGTTCGACAGGGAAGACGCAAGAAAAGCGAAGAAGACGATGATGGCTGATCCTCGCTGCGTGACGATGAGAGGAGGTGAGCCGCCTCTTCCTTCTCTTTCTCTCTCCACCTCTCTCGTCTCCTTGTCATTCCAGGGCCATATCGCCATTTTTAATACCCCGGGCACCCCCTTGATCAAAACAGTCTCTATTTATCTCAAAATATCGACAATTTTTTTTTTGATTTTCTTCACTCCATGACTTCCCAAAAAAGTAAATTCACCAAATTAAGAGATGCATGTTTAATCTACCTTAAAAAAGTGGTGTCACGAAATGTCTCGAAAATCTCGCATACATTGTTGTTGCAAACCTGATTGGATTTTGAATGACTTGAAGTTGAATGAAAAAAAAACAAACTAGCGAAAAAAAATTTCAAGAAAACCTTCGAAATCCTTTAAAATTCGTTAAGATTTCTTAAAACTCTTAAAAAAGTGGTGTCACGAAATGTATCGAAAATCTCGCATACATTGTTGTTACAAACCTGATTGGATTTTGAATGACTTGAAGTTGAATGAAAAAAAAACAAACTAGCGAAAAAAAATTTTAAGAAAACCTTCGAAATCCCTTAAAATTCGTTAAGATTTCTAAAAACTCCCAAAACCCTCTTGAAATCCCTTAAATAATCCATGAAAACCATTAAAATCATACAAATATCTTGAAACCGTAGTTAAAATTCGCAAAAATCTCTAAAAATTCCTAAAAATCTCTTAGAATATCTTAACATTTAAAATATCTTAAAATCCTTAGAAATCTCATAAAATACCATGAAAACTTTAAAAATTTTTTAAATTTTGTTGTTGCAAACCTGATTGACTTTTGAATGACTTGAAATTGTAACAAGGAAAACAAAATAATCTTATACACATGTTCGGTTTGATGATCTCTTAAAATTTTACAAAAAACATCGAAATTCTTAAAAATTTGTTAAAATCTCTTAAAATTCTTAGAAACCTCTTTAAATTCTTTAAAATTTGTGAAAATATCTAAAAAAATTTAGAAATCCTCTAAAAATTCCATGAAATCCTTAAAAATTTCACAAAATTTTTATAAAACTCATAAAAATCTCTTAAATACTCATAAAATGCCTTAAAATCCCTTAAAATTTCATGAAATTCTTAAAAATCTACAAAATCTTTTAAAAATCATAAAAATCCCTTGAATTCTCTTAAAATCATTTAAAAGTCGTCAAAACCCCTTAGAATATGTTAAAATCTCTTAAAATTTCACACAAAACCTATCAGATCCTTTAAAATTTTTTGAAATATCTTTAAATTTCTACATATTC
This sequence comes from Synergus itoensis, assembly GCA_904066005.1. Taxonomy (NCBI): domain Eukaryota; kingdom Metazoa; phylum Arthropoda; class Insecta; order Hymenoptera; family Cynipidae; genus Synergus; species Synergus itoensis. Next base: position 278,828 of record CAJFCP010000180.1, read on the forward strand.
AAAATCCATTAAAATCCTTTAAAATTCGTTAAAAAATCTCTTAAAATTGCATGAATTCCTTTAAAATTCGTCAAAATATCCTGAAATTCCTTAAAATTCTACGAAGTCTTTTAGAAATCCTAAAATTCTTTTGAATTTAGCAGTGGCGGCGAAAAGGGGAGGGGTGCCAAACACCAAGGGGGTGACAAAATTTACTTGCTGTACTTTTACTTTCCTTGCTTGTACTTTTTAACTTTATTTGATATACTTTTTTTCCGAGTCTAGCGCTGTATACCACGCTTTTAACGATCCTGCAATATCTTTAGAACGCGTACAGATAAATTGATGAAATTTGGCATATTTATTCCACTATTTACCAAGTTGAATTTTTTTACAATGGTTTACCAAAATATTTAATTTTACAAGTTTCGTGTACTTTTATAATTTTCGTAAAATTCATTTTTTCACTATAACTTCTCAAATATTCAAAACTTAAAGTTGATACAAGGAAAATGAAGATTCCTTTCATCGAGACGAATCGATTGACCTATATGATTAATGCATTTCATTAAAAAATAAGGATGTTATGGTTAATTGTATTTTCAAAAATTAATTTTTCATCTATAACTTTTCAAATAATCAAAATTTTGACTTGACGTAAGGAAAATAAATATTCTTTGTGTCGAGATGAATCGAATGACCTATATCATTAATGCATTTTTATTAAAGAGTTTTTTGAATATAACTTCTCAAATAATTAAAATTTAATGCTGATGTAAAGAAAATGAAATACTTAATGCTTCCTCTAAGAGGAAGCTTGACAGCTAGTTATTGTTTTATTTAGGGTGGGGGGGGTGATAAATAGAAAACCGCCTCGGGTGCCAATCCATGCTACGCCGCCACTGGAATTTAGTAAAAATTACTTGACCTTGAAATTCTTCGAAAATTTTTGAAATTTCCCTCTAAAAAAAGTGGTGTTACAAAATTTTTCGAAAGTCTGGGCATATAGGTTCATTGTTGTTGCAAATCTGATTGGCTTTTGAATGACTTATAGTAAGAAGGAAAATAAAATAATCGCGTGTTGGTTTACTATAGTCCTAATAAAAAATGCAAGTCCTCATAAAAGAACCTCAGCCAACAGTTTCTGAATTACAGTTTCAATTCTTTTTCTGGGACCACAGGACCCAATTTGGACTTTCTCTTTTTTGGATTTCAAAAGAAAGAAATGTGAAATGAACGAAACTAATTTCACAAATGCATGCGAATACTTAAATTCGAAGAGGAAAGGGTGGGGGAGGAAAGGGTGGGGAAAGAGGAAAAGGTGGGGGAAGGGGGACAGGACGATGGTTGAGTGAAGGAGAAGCGATGGTCAAAGAGTTGGGGGGGGGGGGGGGCTGGAGGGAAAGGATCGTGCGTGCAACGCGTGACCTTGCCAAGGTCACGCAGCTCAAAGAACAATGCCCAGGTGCAACAAACTTGGCTCGGATCCGGCCCACGGCCCCGGGCCTGCTTCATGCCCTGCGGCACTGAGCGACCCAAAAAGTACTCAAGTTAATGTTCAAAGATCAGAGTTCATACGGAAAGTGATCCGCCTTCAGGCGAAAGGGGACGAATTCCTAAGACTTAACGGGCCATCTACAAGTTATGTAAGATTTTCGATAAAGCAGGAAGGTTTTCAAGAACTATTAAACGGAGGGGCTGAAATATGAAGAAAAAAATAGAAAATAATTGTAAGAAAAACTGGCGATAGTAGAAATGGGTTTAAAAAAGAAATGGGTTAAAAAATGGTTTATAAGTTGAAATTTTTTTAACATTTAAATAATTTTCTTTATTAATTGTTTATAGCGGAATGGAAGATATATATCTTAGGCGTCGATAGTCGTGTCTTGTCTGTTATAAGGCGATAGAAAGTACTCGAGTGTTACTCGAGTCTAGTGAGACGTGCAGGGGCATTCACTGTATTCTCAAGCCCTAAGTAAGTACGTCCAAGTCCCTCTCGACACTCGTACAAGCACATATAACGTTAATATAAGTGAACTTAAAAAAGTTTTAAGTGAACTTAAAACTTAAAAAAAAGAATCAAGTAAAGGAAGAATTTATAATTTTTTCCTATTGAGAAAGAGAAATAAAATAAATAATTTTAAACCTAGCCGAGATATGTGAAGAAAAAATTTGAAGAGTGAAAGGCCGATGGGCGCAGTCGATAGTACATATAGACTGTCTTTGATAACGTCCTATCTGATAGGCTCTTAGTTACGATACGACTCGGAATATAGATGATAAAAAAGTGCGTTAGAGAACGAGATCAACTACACTCACACACACTAACAAATCGACATTTATAATTCTTTATCTCTTCAGAAATACAATAAAAGAAAATGAACACTATTTTTTAACAACGTATTTCTATCTTTTCCTTCGTGAACTATTTTTATTATGCTTCCTTCCTAAAATATATATGTATATATATTATATATATTATATATTATATAAAGTCTTCAAAAAAGTACACAAATTAGAAAGAAGAAATTGGGAAAGTGGTATCGAATCAAATCGGACGAACAAACATCGATTGCTCGTAAGCATCGTGGCTTTTAGATAGATTCCTTTCGTCTCGATAAAGATCCCTTATCGTACAGGAAAGAGCGAGACTGTACAAGTCTTATCGTGATTGAAAAGTGTACACGGCGCAGGCACGCCCACGCCGTAGTTACAGTAAAAGATAAATTAGAAGAAGAAAGAAAAAAAAAGATAAAAAAATGATAAAGAAGAGAAAAGGAAAGGATTAAAGAAAGAAGACGAGGCGGATATTCCAAAGTAGCTTCACTACCCTCCCCCCTCCCCCCTCCACCCTCCATCAACCTTTATTACTCGTTCACACTCGACTGGATTAATTGTGTCATTAATACAGTGGCTCTTATTACGTTTATAACGAACTTAGTTTGTACGATGCCTCGTCCAATTGTTCCGTGCTAAAAAAAGCTTAGTAAACAAGCCAGAAATTAAGTTAAGAAGAATTCTCTTTTTGCAGGTAACCCGGTCTAATGAGCATTAACCTACTTGAAAGAAGGGCGAAAAATCGTGAAGAAGAGGCAAAAGGAGTAGAAAATATAGTTGATGAAGGATGAAATTCCTCTAAAAGGAAGTATACCTTCTTTTAGAGGAATTTTTATAAATATTTTATAAATATTTTTAGAAATATTGAATATTTATAAATTGTCTAAATCAATTCAAAGATAAAATATTGTCAGGGTGTCTAGCGGACTGGGAAATTGGGAAAAACGCGGGAATTTTAATTGAGCGGGGAAAACCGGAAAAAACTGGGGAATTTCATTTAGGACTAGGAATTTTTTTGTATATATTATTGAAAAATCGACGTTTTTCTACTTTATCTTCTTGTTATTCTACTATAGCAAACCAGCGTAATTTCGCTGATTCAAATTTAGAGAGTAGGTTTCGAAGAACAATGTATACAAGATTTTAAAGAAATTTCGTTACATTACCTTTTTAGAGCGGAATTTTAAAAGGATTTTTAAAAGATTTCGCTGCATTTTAAGGAATTTCCGGATATTTCGCGGAATTTTAAAGGAATTCATAATATTTGAAAAGATTTTTATGAACTCTAGGGAATTTTAAGGGATTTTAAATCTTTTCGTGAAACTTCGAGGAATTTTAAGAGAACTCAAGAGATTGTTTTATGATTTTTAAAAGATTTTGTGGAATTTTATGAGATTTTTAGTAATTTTAAGGAATTTCAACAGATTATTCTGATTTTTAAAAGATTTCATGTAATTTTTAAGGATTTCATAGAATTTAATTATATTTCTAATACTTTTAATGTATTTTAAAGCATAAAAAGGTATTTTAATTGTTATCATAGAATTTTAAAGAATTTCAAGATGTTTCTGGGAATTTTAAAAGATTTTCTCAAACTTTAGGAGATTTCGAAGGTTTTTCGTGAAATTTTAAGAGCTTTAGAAAGGTTTCTGGGATTTTAAGGGATTTTAAGTCTTGTCGTGGAATTTCGAGAAATTTCGAAATTTTATTTTTTCTGAGAATTTTAAGAGATTTTAAATGTTTTCATTGAATTTCTACGAATTTTAGGAGAATTAAGAGATTTTAATGACTTTTAAAAGACTTTATTGGCATTTTTAAGGATTTTATGGAATTTTATGAGATTTCTAATAATTTTAAGGGATTTCAAAAAAGTTTTCTGATTTTTAGAAGATTTTATGGAATTTTTAAGAATTTTTTGGAATATGACGAGATTTCTAATACTTTTAATGGATTTTAAAGGATTTAAAGGGTTTTTAAATGTTAATGTAGAATCTTAAAGAATTTGAAGAAGTTTCTAGGTTTTTATTGGGATAAAATTGAAGTTCAAAATTGCACCCTGACTAATTAAACAACATGTGGTTGTCTATTTTAATTTGTATTATAAGCATGCATAAGCCGCTTTTATTTAAAAAGTACTTATGAAAGCTATATAATCTCAAAATTTAATATTTTCAGATTACACAACAAATATTAAAACTAATTATTTGTGTTTATAATTTTATGGTGCTCATTTGATGTGCCACTTTGCTTCCTCATTATGAATATAAATGAAAGTATTTGCTTCTTGATAGAGTAATAATAATAATAATTTACATACATTAATCATTTTCCTTACATCAACTTATTTAAAGTGCGATAATTTGAAAAGTTATAGTTGAAAAATCAATTTTTCAAAACTTTGTTTGGTTTTTAAAATAAAAGTATTACAGAGCAAAAAAATATACGATTTTAGTGTTTTTTTTTTTCATAAAAGATAATTTTTGTGTCAGAATTCGAACGTTAGGTTTTAGGCAAAAAGTATAAAAGCGGAAATAAAAATTTTCGCAATACTAGAATCAAGATGGCGGGCATCGTCAGTGTAAACCGGAATATTTTGGCGGGAATCCACAAATGTTGGCAGAACTTTTCTGCTTTCAGTTGTACCAACATCATCATATCACCAAGGAATAAAATTTGTTCTTTACACTTTGATTTCCTGAAAAATACCAAATTATTTGAAAATACATTGGACGTACAAAATTCATCATACATGCCTTAACATTTGTCACTAG
>CAJFCP010000181.1:0-34077 GCA_904066005.1 Synergus itoensis
CAGCTGTCGTTCTAAGATAGCGAAGAAATCAGCGGTTATTCGAACAAACGTTACACGTCTGGAATTCCAATAAAGACGGGAGTTTTCCAACATAACTTCTACAAATAAAGGCATAACACGTATAACAACTTTTCACATTTATAACAGCAAGATACGAGATCTTACGTTCCCTTGAAATTCAAAAGACATTTTCAATTGAATTAGAATTATTAATTTAATTATTGCAATAATCGATATCTGTATAGAATTGCATCAAAAATAAAAAAAAATTCAGAACGACGTCGTTCACAAATTCCACTCTGTTTTATTCTGAAACTTGCTAAATGAAAAATGAAATATTAAATTGAAAAAACTCTTAATTATAACTTAGAAAGGAGTCAGCTCTTTTGTCTGATTTATAAAGAAAGCTTTCAGGCACCTAGAGTTTAAGGAAAAAAGAATATTCTAGAGAAAGAGCATAAAGTTTAATTTATTTGAAGAAGAGCCTCAGAAAGTAAAGAATATTCACCCGCGAGACACAAGTTTAATTACCATCACTTCAGATTTACACGACGGGCGTATTATCCTGAGGAAAGTGGAGTCGCAGAAAAGTTGCGACCTTCATCGCCTTGGAGGCAGAGAGACAGAAACATGCAATTGCCAAACGAATCGCATGGTCTACTTGAAAGTGGCAAAATTTCTAGAAAGTCAGAGTTCCATTCATCCCGGCTAGCCAGGCCTTCTTTTTGCTCCGAGAGGTGAATCCGATGTTGAAAACGCGAGCAAAATCGCAGAAACGACGACCTTAGAAACTTTATCAGATTCTCCACCGCCGATTCATTCTGAATGCGAATCTCATAAGCGAATGGATGCGATGAAAGATCCATTTCATTATTTAAACGATTAACTAACTTGTTCCTTATCTACATTTAAAATTGTGCTTTAAAAACTTGTCCAATTTAACTGATTGATGGAAGGAATATTGGAAGACTTCCAACTTTGATCATTTCAGAGATTTTAAATGTGAGCATCAAAGTTTAAGTGCTTTTGAAAACTTACATTTATTTAAATGGATATTGGAAATTTTATTTTATAAATATTTTTTTATGATTCGACAAATTTCATTATCTGCTTGGCAGTAGTAACTCCTATTTTTGGTCAGACATGAGCTTATTCCAAAGGAATTTGAGTATCGCTAAATTTAAAGACTTTTTATTTAGGAAATTATGTTAAACAATAAGTAATATTCCTTTGTTCATGTAAAGTTTCTGAATTTTCGTTTGTTTGGAGAATAATTAAAGACCTTAAATGCAAAGTCACAGTAACTGTAGCGAGCATTTACATTGTAAGAAGAACTGAATAATTATAATGATCTTAATCTCGGTACTAATTTGAGCACGTTAGCAATTCTAACTTTGTACTGGGACTATGGAACAGATCCTGATAAGCTACCTCGGCAGTAATTCTCGACAATGACACTAATAATTAGATGCAATCTATTCGTCCCTACATTCTGCGTGCTACGAGCCTTCTGCTACATAGTTCCAAAAGGAAACCTAATGACGCGTTTAATTTTGCTTTTCATTCTCTAAAGTAAAGAAAAATAATCTCGGTTGATTAATTAAATACCCCATTAGAACCATTAAAAGGAATTCTTATTAAAACCGGATGAGAAATTCGAATTAAATTAACATAATTTCTTTACCAAGTGTTTCTAAAGTAGACCCTTGTGAAATATTTTCGTACAACAAACATGCAAAGAAGTTTATTATATTCATTTCTAGACTGTAAATAACAACCTATACTAAATTAAACTACTCTATTTTTCATGAGTATTTTCATTTTTCACAAAAAGGTTAAATACAACTATTTTTGAGATTGCAATTATTGTGGCCAGCGTATTATCAAATTTCAAACCATTAAAGGAAATTAGCGTAAAGTAGATTATACACGAAATTGCTGGTACACATAGTCTTGTAATTTACGTGCGCAGCCGACTTTTGCCGCACGATCGAACTCATTTGTAATAACTGAAAAGCCCTGCCTTCCGTTAATACGCGTTTCCGGGTTTAAATGGTCATTTATGCATTCGTGAGTGATGATTCAGTTTATATATAATTTTCAAATTCTTTTAACACCCATCTTTTTATATTCCAAATTTTTATGATGAACCCGAAATGGTCTTCTTTAAATTAATGGTTTTATTATTATTATTATTATTTAACGAATAAGAAGAAATTGAAAATGAAATAAATATTACTACCTACTTTTTCAGTATACTTGAATCTCTTGCGAAAGCTATGAATTCTTAAAAATATTGGGGCACTTTTTTAGCTCTATAAACATTAAAAGGTTAAAATTCGACCCAAAATCTAATTTCGACTCGGAAACATATTATAATATTCCATGAATTTATAGCCATCCCAAGAGTCCACAATATAAACTCCACTTTCCGCTCTGAAATCAGTTTTTTCGTAGATATGTCTTACCATTTCCACGATTGCGCAATATTCCTACTGCGGTTTGTATATTAAGATTTAAGAGTAGGAATGGGCATTTATTATCTTTAAATTTGAAGTATAGATACTGGGAAACCTTTTGCAGTTTTTATTGGCGTTATTGTGCCAATAAATTCGACCTTACGAGAAAATAGCTGTAAATTATTCTCATTGATAACATTTTATGAATTTATGATAAACCCAAGAACCCGTAATAACATAAACACCAGTTCTTCCTTCGAAGTCAGTTTTTTTATATGGGTCATTGTCATATATAACTTAAATTTTCGAATTGAAGTAAATTGAATTTTTAAAGTGAAAATTCTAATATTAATTCCGAACTAGTATTCTGAATAAATCCGATTGATATTTTTCTTGAAGAATCTCCATAATTCATTAAATTCTTATTCTGCAGTAGGAATAACTGGTAACACTTTATTGAATGATTCTTATTAAAAAATATCTTTAACATAATTTTTTATCGGATTTACTAGATAAAATTTAAATAAGTGTATACAAAATTAAAAACTATATGGTAGTAATATATGGTAGGAACATCAAAACTTCAACTTTGTGACAATGTCCCATATGTTTCGACATTACCCAAACTGCAAAATGTTCTCAGTGTGGATGGTATCAAGATTTAAGGCCACCCTATTGAAAAAAATGACGTCACAAAAAGACGTCTTTAAATGACGTCTTCAAATGACGTCATTTAAAGACGTCATTGGCTATGTCATAAATTGGAACATAAAATGACGTCTTTTTTAAACTGTTTTTATCATGGGCAAAATGAAGTTACGTCATTTTTTTCCAACAAAATAACGTCATTTGAAATATTCACAAAGGTTTAAAATACAAATAACGTCATTTTTTGTAAAAAATTAACGTCATTTGTAAATTTCTTGCCAATAATGAAAATAAATAACGTCACTTTAAAAAAAAAATGACGTCATTGAGAAACATGACGTAAGTTCTCCAATAAATAACGTCATTTTTGTAACAAATAACGTCATTTGTAATTTACTCAAAGGCTGGAATGCAAATAACGTCATTTCTTAAAAAAGAAGTTAACGACATTTGTAAATTTTTATCAAAAATGACAATATGATTTGTTAAAGAAATGACGTTATTTTCATTTTAACTTTTGGGAAATTTAAAATGACGTTATTTGTAGGAGAAATTACGTAATTTATTGCCAATTTTTTCTAAATAATTTACAAATGACGTTACTTTTTTTAAAGAAATGACGTTATTTGCATTTTAACTTTTGGAAAATTTCAAATGACGTTATTTATTGGAGAAATCACGTTATTTTTGTTTCTCAATGACGTCATTTTGTTTAAAAAGTGACGTTATTTATTTTCATTATTGCCAAGAAATTTACAAATGACGTTAATTTTTTACAAAAAATGACGTTATTTGTATTTTAAACCTTTGTGAACATTTCAAATGACGTTATTTTGCTGGAAAAAATGACGTAATTTCATTTTGCCGATGATACAAAAAGTTTTTAAAAGACGTCATTTTATGTTCCAATTTATGACATAGCCAATAACGTTTTTAAATGACGTCATTTGAAGACGTCATTTAAAGACGTCTTTTTGTGACGTCATTTTTTTCAATAGGGCAGTAGATGGAGCATTTATTATATTAAATTTTGGTGCACCCAGCTTAATGAACCATTCTCCCCCCCTTTTAAGATATGTTTGATGAAATGACATAGAAACAAAGCCAAGTGATCGTTCATCTTTTCTGCAACCCTCTGTAGGGTGTGTATGCTAGTCGAGTAACATATGGCTGATATGACCAGTGTTGGGTACATACTTACCCATAGGGCATTAGACTTAGTTGGTATACGTGAAAGGGCAGACTTATGGCCGGTTGTCAGTTTGTGAGGGAAAAACAAAGGGCCTCAGAGCGTTATGCGTGATAGAAGCGAGTATATGAGGATTTTCGCAACCAGGATAGGAAAAGGGTGGCAGGAAAAAGCGTTCTTCCCTCGGGATCCAAGGGAAATCGGATAAGGACGTATTTTCCACCTATTCTACCTTTTCCACAAATTCCACCCTCACGAGACTGTCTTGCATTAAATGCCGTAAATATAAATAATGCAGGAATTACTCGTGCGTGAAAAAAGAATCGTTCTTTTCCTTCCATTTTCGACCTAAATAAAAAAAAAAAGGAGAACGAGCTTCTTTATTTATTTGTAAAACAAAGAAATAACAAATCCTTTATTTATCTCGCAGGAACGGTGTTTTGATTTCTTTCCTTCGGAGATTTAATATAGAGATGAAATTTTTTTTTCATTTCGAAAGCAAACCTTTTCTGTATCTGGGTTTCTTTTTTCACTTGGTTGAATTCAGGGCTTTTTTTCTGAAGTTTTATCACAACTTCCCTTTTAAATCAAGGTGATTCCTTTTTCATGCTTTATTTGGATTTCAGAGAATGTGGTGTGAGAGAGATTTACATTTTTTACGGTGTACTTTCGCGCTCCTTTCTTTTCTGTTTCGTACTGACGTCAGCCTGAATGAAGGACACTCAGCCTATTTTACTTTCGGAAGACAATAACTGTTATTGGATACGAAAGCTGGATTCCCTGTCTCTCAATCTTGATAGTTGTGATTTATATTTGCGGAAATTGCACAAAACATTTTACGTAAATGCTTTTATTGTATCTCGATAGTGAAGAGACATTTCTTCCCTCCTGCAGATAAGTTTTTTTTCAGTAAATTAAACGACCACTGCTTTTTTGACAACAGAACAAAGTGAGCCACGAAAAAGACTCGAGAAGTGCAACTCATATTTTATACTTTTTTGTACTTCTTTGTGGATGCGACTTTTTGTAACAACTTCAGAAAACTGAATATAAAAATAACAGGAAAGCTAGAAATTTGAATTGCACGAAAAACATTAAGTTTAGAGAAGTGGGTTATTTCTTCAAGCATGTAACGTAATGAAAACATTAGAATTTTATCTCTCTACTAGGAGAGGAATTTTTATTGATAAGAAGATAGAAAAGTATAGGCTACAAACGAAAATAGGCGAAAGATAAATGAATAGAGAAGTGGGGATTGAAAGAAATAGGAGTGAATTGAAATTGATAAGAAGATAGAAGGGGATAGAAAAAAATATATGCGAAATAGGAAGGAATAGAGTATATTTGGGATTGAAAAAGATAGACGTTGATGTGGATTGAAACGGAAATAGAAAGAGATAGACGGGGATAGGTGAGAGATAGAAGGAGATAGAAAGGGATAGATTTTCTATCTCTTTACTTCCAACAGCGGCTTCTACAAGAAGCACACGTGACATGGATGCAAGATACGAGTTGTGTTAGATAATGAAATTAATGGAAAAATCGTATACTCGGTCGTAATGTTTCTGGAACAAAGCACAATTAACGGACCAAGTAATAAAGTATGCAGTAAAAGTGAGTGCATAAATGGTCATTTAAAATAATGGGATGTATGTAAATATAACTGAAATGATAATTTAGTCTGTTTTTCACATTTTTTATCCATTATCTCTAATATTTTGATTCTTTGAATCAAATTTGGTTTGAAAACATGGGTTCTTCGAGATGCTATCTATCATATCACAACCCATGTCACATTAAAACTTCTACAGTAACGTGACCGGACGTTGCTTTGCAAGAAATTCTGATTCGAACAGATGGTTCAAGCAAAATCGAGCAAAGTTGAAGAAGATAGTTTGACACGTGATAAAAACTGTGAGAGAAAAACAGCCTCTAAATTTTACATTAAAACCGATTTGCAACACTAGCATAATAATGACAGGGTGTCCTACTGTACGAGAATTTAAAAAAATCCGGGAATTTTTTATGTCTGGTAATTTCGTGGGCAAAATTTAGTATACTAAATTTTGCCCACGAAATTACCAGACATAAAAAATTATTACCAGACATAAAAATTACCAGACATAAAAATTCATTACAGGGTGACTATAGTCACCCTGTAATGAAATTTACGTTTTTGAATGCATAAAATATATAAATCACTGAATAAAAATCAATAACTATGAATTTTGAAATTTATAAGTCTATCACTCAAACATAAAACCATAGAAGAGAAAACCGCGATTGACATTTATTGTCAATCTGCAAAAACAATGAAGCATCTCACGTCGTTCGGATTCAGCGATATCAACCGGTAATTGAACATGATATTAAAAAAATTTAACTCGTAAATTATATCGGTAATAACCATAATGACAGCTAAGCTGAGTAGTTGTGTAGCATAGTCTATCGGAGATCGATTAACGTGAAATATAGCTCCCGATATTACCCAGATGCGGCTTATCGAGATAGGATAAAATGATAAATAATTCTTTCTTTTACTTTTTTTTTGTGGCCCGTATCACTCGTCCTAATAATTCATCGTACTCGCTCGATTCGGGATCGGTTGTAGTTAAAAAAGAAGTAGAGGCAAGATTTTCTATTTTTGCAGGTACAGATTAAACGCCTCTTCTAACATATTAAGTATTCATTTATTGCTTTCAAGGTCAGCTAGTTTCAAAGCACTAATATCAATTCATGAATAACCAATTACCTCTGAACTCTCACCTACTGCTTATACTTGCAAAATTTTATTATCGGATTTTTCATCAATGCAGAACTCGGATCCACTTTGTGAAAACTAACGAAGTGTGTTGAGTCTTGAAAGTTAGTTATTAAATTCGAATGAACTGGGTCAAGATTGAATTCAGAATCACTTAAATTAACTGATGGATAATTGAGATAATGACTTCTGTTTTGCATTTTATACTTGTCAGCTGGTAACGATATTACGAAAAATGATTCGAGAATAATTTCATCGAGGAAGAAGTGTATGTGTTATAATTTTAACAATTAATTAGAAAATGTCAAATTCGAGAACGGAATCATTGATTTATTGTTTTAGACTGTAGTACTAAATCAAAACTGTTTTAACTTAAAATGTATCTACGAGATTAGCGATTTAATATTTGAAATATATAGTTAGCTATATATAATAATGCGCGGTCACAACTTATAAATAGAAACGAGATATAAATCTCGTTGAATATTCTCTCTGCTTGTGGAATCCCAGTGCATGTTGAATAATTAATTAGCTCTTTGGACGTCTACCCAAACGCACTTTGTTTGTCTTACACCCCACGGGACTGCTCTCGGCATAAAAAAGTGCCTGCGAGATACACATTTTGAAAAAAAAAATGGATTCTAGTATATATCCTGCATCCGTACACACCGGACACATAAAAACTAAATAAGAAGAGAATGGAAGAACAAATGAGAAAAACTCTAAGGTACTTTCAAGGAAATGTGAATCGTCTGCTTGATTCTACCACTCTACTGTTGATAAAAGGAAAAGAAGATTTTATACCTAACTTTAACTCTTTGTCATATAAAGGAAATAATCAAACGAAAATGTTTATACTAAAATCTAGCTTCTAATTTATTTAACTCTAATTTAATTCGATTCAATTTTCGAAGTAATAATCAATTGAATTTTGGATTTATTTCATTCAATGCATGAAGATTTGAATAATTCACGAAATGTTGATTTACATCTTGCTGCCGGATTAGTTTTGTGGACAGAATTATTACAATAATTTATCGACCTGTTAATTTACGGGAATTATTCAGTAGATCATTGATCAGATTAGTTATACATAATATGCAGATATTGTAGAATCATGGTTCTGTTTTAGGCCCTGAATTCATAACTGAAATGTAATAATATTGTTAGTTTCATACCACGTAAACAGCTCCAAGAGGCATGACGAGACAGGCAACCATTAGGTCTGCAACAGCCAAACTCACGATTAAGTAATTTGCCACTGATTGCAAATTCCTTTCCTTTAGGATTGCTGCTATCACAAATACATTTCCTGAAAACAGAAAAAAAATTTTTTTGTCATTTCTTATTCTTTGTATTTAGTATAAATAATTATTCAAACAAATCAACTACGTATTTCTTTCTTCGGACGGAATAAGAAACTGCAGTCCTTTGAGAAACCAATTAGAAAGTAAAAACTTGTTGAAAAAGTGTTTTTTTTTATGAACCCAGAAAAGTAAGTTCGCCTCATAAAAGAGATGGTATAAAGATACTTAATTTTTCAACTCTTTTAATTTTTGAAACAAGGGCAAACTTCTTACAATACTTGTAAACAGAGACGAATAAAAAGGTCCGTTTTACCGTACAAGTCATGAGAAATAAGTGTACGTGACTTCCCTCTTATCTCCAAAATACGAAACTTTCATGATAAAGTTTTAATTGAAGGTTGTATTGCTTCAAAAGATACTGTTCTATATCATGTTACATAAGTTCTGATAAAAAATAACTACGTTTCTTTATATGCTAATATTTATCTCACTTGAAGTGGGTTAACTTGAAAAATTGTTCTGCACTCGACTCGGATATATTTTTCATTTTTTATTTGAGAAGTGAAAGACTAACTTTTATAGGGTAGGTTTAAGAAGTTTACTTTATTTTCTGAGAAATTACGTGTTAATTTTGTTGACACTTCAATTTTGAAAGAATCTTACCGACATTATATTCTCTACAACTTTACTCCTAAATTTATTGAGATATCAAATTAAAAATTTTATTATCTTTAAAAGTTTATCTGGTCGTAAATATTTACATTAAAAAAAAAATTCAAAATCATTTTTTTTTATTTTCATAAAAATTTAGGACCAGATAAACGGACCTTTAACGTACATTTAAAATCCCTTAAAATTCCTAGAAATCTCATGAAATCCCTTAAAATTCCACAAAAATTTTCAAAATCATAAATCTCTTGAAATTCACGTTAAAAATTCGTGAAAATCTCTTAAAATTTCACGAAAACCTTGGAAATCCCTTAAAATTCGTTAAAATCTCTTAAAAAATTTGTAAAAGTCACTTTTGAAACTTATGTGTGAAAAATCCCCGAAAATCTCTGAAAATTCCCTAGAAATCTCTTGAAATTCCTTAACATTTAAAATACCTTAAAATCCTTAAAAATCTTATCAAATTCTACAAAATCCTTAAAAATTCCTCAAAATCTTTTAAAAATCATAAAAATCTTTTGAAATCCTTGAATAAAAATCAATGAAAAACATTAAAATCCTTCTAATTCCATAAAACATTTTAAAAGTCATAAAAATCTCTTGAAATCCGTTACAATTGGTGAAAATCTTTCAAAATTCCCAGAAACTGTGAACGGAAAATTATATATTCATATAATAATCGCATAATATGTAGTTTCATTAATACAAAATTTCAAATAGCATAAGCACCTTTCAAATAGAATAAGCCATAGTAAATTCAAGTCTAGAAACATTTTCGCTGATCTTAGCCGTATTCGAGACATTGCAAGGGGTTTAAAGACCCTCGTGAAAGCAGAAGGGTTGCCTCAGGTTGAGACACAAAAACATAAGTACTCGGAAGTACCAATAAAATTGCTGACTGGAAGGGCTAATGCCATTACTCTTGGGAGTCACAGATGCCGAGTTCGCAGTTGCGGAACAGCAGCGTCGTAAAATCTCGCCGGCATGTATAGTATATACCCCTTTGCGAAAAGTATGCACAAGTGTTTCAGGGAAACGGAAGCGGCTGGTAAATGTCAGTCTCGCTGATAGATTACACACACTGAAAAGATGTCAACTTCAAATTGATCACCTACTGTGCTTTCAAATGGCTGAGAGACACTCACTGACTCCCTGAAATACATGAATGGGTGTCTTCAAATCCCAGTTGAACGTATATGTTATTCAGACTCAAAAACAACACTCAATCTTAATTGAAATTTATCTCAATATTTTTCATTTCAAAGATATGATCATGGATTTTAATTAACGAGAAAAACCCGATTTAAAGCCTTAAAAACGGTTTTTTCACGTTTTTAAGGGTTCAAATCGGTTTTTTCTCGTTTTTAAGGCTTTAAATAGGTTTATTCTCGTTTTTAAGGCTTTAAATCGATTTTTCTCGTTTTTAAGGCTTTAAATCGGTTTTTTCTTGTTTTTAAGGCTTTAAATCGTTCTTTTCTCGTTTTTAATGCTTTAAATTAGGTTTTTCTCGTTTTTAAGGCTTTCAATCGGTTTTTTCACATTTTTACGGCTTTAAATCGGTTTTTTTCTCGTTTTTGCGGCCAAGGCTACTACCTGTCTGATAAGAAAAAAATTAAAATAAAAAAAAAAATTTAATTTAAAATTTCTGATCGCCAAAGGAGTAGAAAAAAAATTTTTTTTTTTACTATCCTTGGCTAACAGAAGTTTATTTTTTTTTGTTTTTTATTTTTTTATTTTTTTTTTATTTTTTACATTTTTTTATAAGGTGGTATCAGACAGATAGTATCTAAGGTAAAAAAAATAATAATAATAAAAAAAAAAAATAAAATAATAATATTAAAAAAATAATAAGAAAATAATAATAATAATAATAATAATAATAACAATAATTAATAATAATAGGTAATATTAATAATATATAAATAATTAATTAATTAATTAATATAAATTATAAAAAATTTAATTTATTTAATTTAATTTAATTTAATTTATTTTAAATTATAAATTAATTAATTATTATTATAATTATAATTATATATAATTATTATTATTTATAATATTATTACCTGTATTATTAATATTAATAATAATTATTTATTATTTTTTATTTTTATTTTTTTTGGTTATCAAAAATTTTTTTTTTTTTTTTTTACTATCCTTGGCTATCAGAAGTTTATTTATTTATTTATTTATTTATTTTTTTTTATTTTTTTACATTTTTTCAAAAGGTAGTACCCTTAGTATCATAAGGTAAAAAAATAAAAAAAAAATAAAAAAAATAAAAAACAAAAAAAAATAAACTTCTGATAGCCAAGGATAGTAAAAAAAAAAATTTTTTTCTACTACCTTTGGCTATCAGACAGGTAATAATATTATAAATAATAATAATAAATATATAAAATTATAATTATAATAAATTAATTAATATAAATTATAAAAAAGTCAATTTAATTAATTTAATTTATTTTAAATTACATTTTTTTTATTATCCTTGGCTATCAGAAGTTTATTTTTTTTTTGTTTTTTATAGTTTTTATTTTTTTTATTTTTTTACATTTTTTCATAAGGTAATAATCATAAGATAATAAATAAGGTAAATCATAATTGATTTCAATTTAAATTTAAATCAGTTTTTGACTATACTGTTTTTGACTCCAGATATAAATTGTGTCTGCAAAAGGCGTGAAAATTGAACCCATAACAATAGGTTTGGGCATAATTCTTGTTGCTGTCATTAGCAGACATCTCGGAAAAAAAGTATAATTAATTACGAGGATTTGACCCGAGGATAAAAGGAAACGAGCTTTCGTATAAATCCCCTCTTTTTCACCCTTTCTATAAATGAAGACTGTTGTTCCAATACGCCACGTGTGCGAAAAATCATAACTTTGAGGATGGGAAGAGGAATCCTCCGGGAAATTGGTATTTTTTATGAACTAGGGCAATTTGACAGATTTACATTTTTATTTCGTGATTTTTCATCATAACTGTTTATAAAACAATTTTCTGTAGATTAATTTCCCTTGTAAGACTACCGTATAAGATTTTCTATTACTATAATTGTTTTTTCTATTTTTCGCTCTTTTATTTTCATCATTACTTTTTCTATTTTCTGTTCTAAATCTTTTTACGGAAAACCTGAAAATGGCACTTATTTTCTCATCAAAAAAACACCTCATAAGATTACAATCAAGGGGGAATTTTTTTTAGATCGTGCTTCTTCTGTAAAGGCCACGAAAAAACTCACGAATTGATTTTGAAAATCACGTATTAGGTGCATTAATAAATAAAGAAAGTAGTGCTGATAAATTTATACAGAAATATTTTTATTCATGGAACTGCGTCAGAATAAATAGCGTCGTATAAAAAATGGATGATTTGAATTCTTTTACAGTTTCAATTATAACTTTATTGTGCAGTAACGTAAAAATATAATAATCCAAGCAATGTGTATTATATCTAGCAGATCACTCTTAGCTGTCAGGGATAGCAGTAAATCTACCTTATATTAAAATGCATCCAGTGCACTCGAGGGAAAAAATAACTGAGCCAACAATTCTCAGCTTTTTCATTTCAGTGCACGCTTATGAAACTTAAGTGTCTATGACCTTACAATTGTGCTCACTGATAAAGCAGTAAAAAAATGGTAGTGGTGCATCAACACATGATGACTTGATGACATTCGTGGCAATAAAAGGTGAGAGTGTTCATTCAAAATGGTCTGAAAATTTATCAAGGCGGTGATTTGATATTGATGTACCAATTTCTAGTTTTTTAAACGTCTTCAAAGAGACGAATTTTTACAATTATTTCAGTGGTATCAATTTTATAGGCTTTCAATTTTCTATTCGGTTTCTTTTTCATATATCTGTAGATAAAAAATAGAACCTCGAGAGAATTCCTTTACTTATAATTTACAGGGAAAAGTACAGGCAAAAAATTACTTTCTCTGGAATTGTTCATTTTAAGCTTTTCTTACGTATTTGTAAAGACTTTTTTCAGATAGGAAGGAATTTAGAATAGTAATCAACATTTCATCTTCCCAACCCCTAAAATTGTCGGTTTTATACTTTCCTTCTGCGTCTGGGCATTTTGTTTCCTCCCTATTTTTGTTTTCTCATATCATTTTTTTTTTCCTTTCAGAGTATTGTGGTACGTCGAGCACCTTACCTTTCGTCCATTTTCCGGGCTCATTTATTCCTAACGTTGCCTATTCCAGCGAAAGCTCTCATTTTGCTATAAATTTCACAGAAACACGACATTAGGGAGACCACGAAACACTTTATCTCGAACCTACTAGTGGTCGCCACTTTCTAGAACAAGCCAGACAGTGGAAGACGCAAAATTTGTCTTGTGCCAAGTGGAAAAAACTTGTTGCTTCTTGGCATAGCAACTTCAATTTGTACCTTATTAACCACTTCACAGATTATTATCTCTATTTTGCTTTCAAATAATTAGGACCATAACTTTTCATGAATTTTATGAACATCATCCTCATTTTATCATTTTCACATCATAATCATTTTAACAGATTTTAATTTTAAACGCAAAACCTCAGTAGATGAATATTAATTTAATCAGCCATACTTGTAATATGAAAAGTGTATTACATAAAGTTTTGATCAAATCAGCAGCTTTTTTATTATCTTGGTAATTAAATAAACGGATATTAATATTTTGTAATAACATAAAGCATAAAAATGCATCCAGGCTCGAAACGAGTTAGATTTTGTGATCTTTTAAAAATTAAAAATGTGAAATTGTAAAAAATGTGTATCCTGCTAAAACTCTTGAAAATTCTTAAAATTTTTTGAACTCTTTTAAAAATCCTGTCAAGTTTCTTAAAATCCCCTAAAATTCCTCAAAAAGACTTAAAATCAAATGAAATCCTCAAAATATCTTGAAATTCCCTAAAATCATATAGAACTGAAAATATGTTAGTTATTATTTTCTGGCAATCTAAACAGCTGCAGCTAAAAATAATTAATTTGTTGTTTATTGTTTAAAACCAAGTGAAATTTTGACGCAGTTTTAAAATTACTGGATGACACATCGTCGAGAAATCTGCCAAAATTTCGGTATGCCATCTTATAGTAGAGTAGATTTTTATGTGAAATATGAAAGCAACATTATTCTAGAATAGAGAGACTTCGCATTTTCTAATGTGATGAAATCTTCGTCTTGAAGTTAGATGAGTCGCGAAAAAATCCTTTAATAATTAATGAAGAATGCTGGTAATAATCAAAATAGAGATACATAATAGTAAAAATAATAATTCTTATTGCGATAATAATTTATATGCATCAATTGGAAATAAATTATTAACTTGCAGAACATAATTCACTTTATAATTATTATAGATGGAGATATATTACGATGAGATTATAACGTTTGGAAAAGCGAGATGCAATAAACAACGAGACTCATTAATTTTATTGCTTTCTCATATATTAATCGTGTGTAAATTATTTTACTGATTTATCAGCATCAGCGAAGAGAGAATGGAAATTTTCACAATAAAGTCTCTATTCTGGTTATTGAATATTGAAAATGGATATTTAATTGGCATTGTAAAATGATTTGTGATGTATGAAATAAGTTGAAACAAAAATAGTGTATTGAAGATAGAATTGAGACAAATTAATTTATAAGCTTTCTAGGCCTTGCCGAAACAGAAAAAAATAGTTTCAATCATATTTCAGTTTATTTTTTTAAATATTCATGAGGCTTTAAATTATTTAATAGGTATATAAGTTTCAAAGTTTTTATAATAGCTTCATAAAGCGTTGCTGTAAAGTTTTACTGTGAAATATCTTAAAATAATTAATAAAAATGATTATTATTTAAAATACTTAAAAAAAAACTCACCTACTATGGTGGCAAGGATCAGCAACCCCAAAACGGCGGCAGTGAGTATCGCCGTGAAATCGCCGAATGAGGTGCCTGCCACGGAGGAATCATTACCAAAACTGAAGTTGGCCTCCATGGTCTTCAATTGCACATTACCGATCTGTCATCATTTTCTCGACCGTCATCCACGACTTTTTTTCACCCCTTTCACCAATTATCCTATATCGAACATTTTTTGCGATCTCGCGATCACTGCACTTATCCATCTTGCAACTTTTACTCAAATTAATTTGTCTTACTAATTTCATTAAGTGTTTTTATCGAATTTCGAGGCATTATGAAGGCCTTCAAGATTCGAATCGTCAAATAATTCGAAATACTTGTTAGTTTTTCCTGGTCTTTAATAAAAATCGGAAAAGGTTGACAGTTTCCGGAACTCACGTCGCACTGGTCGTGGATGACAAACCGACCTTCGGACATCGATGAGTGCTTCTGTGTCAACATTTGCCGGGTATCGGTCTCGCAGCTTCTGAAAAAACAATTTATCATGTTTTTCTATATGTCAGGTCTTTGAATACAAACGATATTCAATTGGGGCCACTAGTCAAGAGATTTTAATTTATCTTTGCAGTCAGCAGTCATATTTCCACATGAGAAATTATAAACGGGACAATATTTTATTTTAAACCATTTTACTGACGTAAATTTTAATACATTTATTTGATACACTCCAAAATTGAGTTGAATTTGCAGACGTCTAGTCTGACGAACTCTTTTTAATTTTTTTTTACCTTTTTTGGATTAAGAATGTCAAAATAAATGTTTTTTAATTTTATCCCCTGAAATTCTTTAAAATCACTATAAATCTCTTAAAATCCTTCCATAATTTTTTAAATCTTATGAAACCTCGTGAAATCCCTTGAAATTCTATGAAATTGTTTAAAATCCCGGACTGGAATTCTGAAACGTCAACTAAATTGTTCCACACTTTGTGTCTGACCAAACATGACATTTACTACTGCCCACCGACTGACCCAACATTGATGTGCACTACTGGGAGGGAGAGAGGGTCGGTAGCTGAGGTAAGTGCTTATTCAGCCAATGGGATTAAGTAGTAAATGTCCATGTTTGGTCAGACAAATATTCTGAAATTCAATTTTATGCATCACTCTTCTTTTTTTCTTTTATAGCATTTATGAGGACTCGTTCTGTATTTATTTATCTTTTTATTCTGAATTGCTGGTGAGAATTAGCTCTGCCTATATAAAAACTGGTCGATAACTTTTATTTGAAATATTCAGACTGACTGAGGATAGAATTTTCAATGAAGTGCTTATTTCTTGTGAGGGAAATTTTTGCCCAGTCAACTGTCAGTCGTTTTTATGACGGAGAATAATCCACATATCAACACGCTTCGTCGGAAAGAGCGGGTTAGTTATGCGCAGCAGCAAAATTCTCACTTCAGCTTTTGTGCCTGCTATTTGCACATGCTGCCACAGTTTTCGGCCTTGTGAGTTTCTCCGAATGAAGAAAGGGCAGACAAGAGAACGCCGTCTGGTAAATATTTGAAAGCGTTATGCAGACTGCTAAAGTTTATTTCATAACGACACTTTCAATTGCCAGAAAATAATCAACCAAAAAACGTGAATATTTCTTTAATTAAACTACCACAAATGTCAAAAATTTTATAATATATTTCAGTAATCTAATAAGGAACTTATTAGGATTTTAAGTAGATATATTTATTGAGAATATTTTCTGGAGCGTAATTAACTCCCAGGAAAAGGTTTTATTTCAAGATTTCCCAGCTAGAATATACGCCTCAACTATTTTGCTATAATTTTGCTCACTCACAGTAAATACATACATACAGTTCTAGTTTTGAGAATTTTTTTTTGAAAATAGGTTTTATTACTTATTGACAAATGTTCTACAGTTCGAATAATACACATTTCAAGAAGTTACAGTTACCTCTGGCAAATTGGCTATACTTGCTTGTTCATCGATATTTGTTAATGTAAACACTTATATAACAAATAAAATTTCGCACGCAACGCTGAAGGAAATCGAACGCACAAACTATCGCACGCAAGTCAATAACCTAAACCATTATCCTAACTCATGAGTTAATACCTGACATTTTGTCCATTCGAACACAAATATTAAATTATATCAACATAATTTAGTCAAAAAACGCACCTGCGTTAAAAAAAATCCAATAAATTGAATATCAAATCTAATAAAATAACAAAATTGTTTGATTGTCCAAATAAATTTTTTTTGTCTAAACAAAGATTAAACGTTTAGAATTTTTCAGTCATTATTTTTGAATATTAGAGATTAGTGTTTAAAGAGAAATTTTGTAGTCTAGAGTATAATAATTATATCTGAAAATTGCGGTTATAAAGACGTTGAAATCAAATTGAATTAACTGTAGGTACGTGTATATAGTAAATCTTTTGATTGTCATTAGTAAGTTTGAAATTGGCGAGACTGCTGTCATTTCCATTGCATATTATGGAAGTCGAGCTTACCTGAGACAATAAAGGAACGAGATATGGTAATAAAAGCCGAGTAATGTGAAATTATTACGGCTATAGGAGAAATCTGGATAACCGCGATACAAAACAGCCATTATATGAAATAAATGATGCCCTCTATCCTAGCTTGAGTCACAAAACGCAGTCTCGATAAAGATATCCAAGCGTATATATGACCCATTTCAAAAGCTATTGAGAGTGGGAAAGATACGTGGCAGGCTGCTGATAATTTTCGTTGTAAATTTAAACGACCTACCACTTTATTGTCGCAAAACCAAAGACCTTATCTGAAAGTGGAAGTTCTTACTTATTTACACCTTAACCGAAGTACTATGCTAAGAGGTACATAATAACGGTATACATTTAATTTATCGCTTTAGAAAACATATAATTTGCAACTGTGCAAATACCGGTATAAAGTTGACTTCCTACCTATGTGATTTCTACAAATGTGATTCTAATTTCTTAAATAGTCGTAAATTTTATTTTATGTTCTTTTTTTACCAAGAAATGTGCAAAAAATTAAATAGCTTGGACCTAAAAGTTTTCTCAATATAAAAGATAAAAAGTAACAGTTTAATTAAAGCTAATCTAAGACAAGTTTTCATCAAAGTCAATTTGAAAATTTAAAACGTGATAAGACTTGGCATTTAAAGGCTTATATTATAATAAAAACATTTTTCAAATTAATTAAATATTGAAAAGTATTTTATTTTATACTTTCAACTTTTTTTATTTCGAGCTATCACTTTTGAACTCTCATAAAATATTCACTCCCATTTTCAGGGTCTGTGAAGAGATAAATATAAAAGCATATTTTTATTTTCAGAGTGGAATTTTATATATAAATTCTGATATATTATCGTAGATATAGATATAAATTGAGAATGGAAAAATTTATTCAAGATTTTAAATAGTTAATAAATGTACTTATTTTTAAGATAACTAGATAAAATAAAATTTATTAAATAAGTCTGTTAAAATTGAGCCAATTAAATAAATGTTTTACAGATTATAATTAACCCTACGTGAAACAATTAAAACAATTAAAATAAAACGCAACAATTTATCTTCGTATTACTTATAACATCGAGGTATAAAAAAATGTATCGCTGCTTTTAATCTCATTAATTAAGTATACTACTTATAAAAGTGTAACTTGGCTCGTTACCTTCGGGACACCGTAATTACGTTTATATGTATTTCATGGATGTCAAAATGACGCTACGCCTGGAAAATTTTGTAATTACTCTACTAGAAAAAATTCTAATCCATTCGGGTTCATCCACCTATAATTTAATTTTTGAAAAAGTTATGAATAATGTATAATTCATATAACAATAAGTTTTCCAAGTAATTTCATTAAATTCTAACAACACTTGACTGGAGATTAATTAATTCATCCGTTTGATAATAGAAACTGAATTTTCAATCGATCAAAGGTATGATTAGCCTGATGATTACACTGGAGTGTTAATCAACCCATCAATAATAATTGTTTTGATTCCTATTGTCAATAATTATTGTGATCGACCTGCCATAATATTTCTATGATTTATCACACCAAATTAACAAGAAAAAATAACATTTATTATTTATACTAATTAAGTTTCTACTATAATAAAAAAGGGATATTTTTCCACGCAGCTTTAAATCTCCAGTCACGATTTATTTAGAGGAAAATTGAAATGAATGACATTAAGGTCAAGAGTATTAGCATATCATTAAATCTTTAGATGAAGACTGATTTTGAAATTGAATTTACCTCTGATCTTTATATAAAAATAACTTTTTCTTCGATCTCTAATAATTTCGTGTGTATTTTTTCAGTTTCCTGACTTTTAGTTTTTTTATTTTAGATGGTATAACCCTCAGGCTTGTCAGGTCATTCGCATATTATGCCTTGACATGTTTTCCCTTCTCGTATTTCATCCGGTGGTAGTAGTATACATATTCGTTTTGGCAGACGGGTAGTTCAAGGGGAAAACTCATAAAAAAAAAAGGAACGAGATAGTCTCGTTACAAAGACAAAGGAGACAAGCGCTTTAGGCATCACGAGTCGTAGACAGATTCGGAAAAAAACAAATAAACAAATCCCTTTTCCTTGAGTCCGTGAAAAAATTTGGATTGGGATTTGGCAGTACCCTGAGGCTATAGTTTTTCTACTTCTATTCAGAAAAGAAATCTTGCCAAGTTTTAGAATTAGATAATTGAATATTTATTATAATATTTCTACTCAACTTCAGAATTAGATAAACAGAAAATATTCACAACTTTTATTTTTATTTTTTATTGGAAGGATTGAAGGATACTGGTTGAGTCTGTTTATTCTCAATTAATTTTTTTAAGGATCTTTATTCACATAAATAATCACGCCAATTAATATTTTATTTCTTAAGCCTAAAAAATGGGTCAACTGTAAAGGGAGATATTTAATCGACTAAATTTTAAGTCCTTTATTAGGAAGGAAAGGTCAACCTATACCTATAGACTTTAGCACTAAATAATCAAATTTTTAGGAATAACTAGGAAAGCCTGAAAGGGCTCAAATTTTATCTCGCTCTGTTTTAGTTGAGAAGACATGTTTTCTCTCTCTAAGGCTATTATACTGCGACGATCCATGCAAGCGATAGGATATTTGTTTAGGGGGACCTGATGAGGGGTCTTTATTTGTAAAGGTGACAACGTCGTTGAGTCGTCCATAAAAGTTCAACGATGTTTGTTCTCAATGTCTAACATTGTGGAAAAAGTTTTAAACTTAAACTCAGGCTTGAAAGTATTTTTTCCATTCCTAAACTTGAATGAGCATATATTTAATGTTTGCTTAAGAGGACAAACAGAATTAGCTTCCGAAATTGAAATCTGCCCTTTAGAATCCTGAATTCTCTCTTACCAACTATATTTTCTTTACTCAATTCTCAAAATTTTAAAATCCAAAAGTCTGGGACTTGAAATTTCGAGACTTTCTTTAGGAAAATTTGTTTAGGAGAAGAATTTTTAATTGCCAAGTCGGAAGTTGAGCCATCAGTCATTCCTGGCCTAAAATATGTGAAAATATACGAATTTATGACGATTGGTAGAAAAACATAACGATTCTACTTTTCTCATGGGAACGATACGCACTCACGAAAAACCATTTATTATAATACTGATATCTATACGTCTGCTTCTTTATATGACTTCCACGTGCTTCCCATGAGTCCTTATTCGTGTCTGAAATTGTCTTAGGGAATATTAGGGCGTGTTGGGACTCTCCAAGGTTGAGAAAAAAATATTAGTGTACATTATAAATCACAGAACTTGTATTATAAATAAGTTAACATTTTGAAAGGGGTTTAAAAAGAGATAATTGTCATGAATGTGACAATTATGGAAAGAAGGGAAGAGAAGTATAAAAAAAGCTGAAACTGGCGTTTCATCGGCTACAAAATAACGGCTCTTGAGGTTTGGTTCGGGGTTCTTTGGCTGAGTGCCAAAGCCAACAAGTGTTTCATCCAGGCTGAACCAGATACGCCCGAATACCGCTGCTCCATCCAATAGCACAACCACGAAACCGCAATTTAGTGCATGAAAACCTAATCGTGAAGCGTACGCCTGACACACAATTTGTCCTCGTCTTTTTCCAGGGAATTAAAAAAACCCACTCTTGCCAACTTGAAAAAAAATGCCTTTTAGAAGAGTTTAAGAAGTTACACTCTATTTCAAACCACCTTAATTTCAGCTCTCTTCAATTTTGAATAGCCAGATTTCAAAGACAAAATTCAAAGCTTTGCACTTTTTGTATAAGGTGAAAATCTTTATGTATAATACACTTTATTTAGACACTTAAAATATTTTAAAGGTCTGACATTTCCAGCTTTTTTCGCTGTTTGTTTTTCAAAGCAAAGTATGCTTGTTCCAAATGAATTAAATTTTTTTATAAAACATGTGTAATCTTTCGTTTACTGCGTGATTTTCTCAATACATATTTTCTTTGAATTTCCTTCAGTTTCTTATGTTTTATTGAACTGATAGAAGCTCTTGGGATTAATATCATCCATCTTTTTGGCGTCGCCATTTTCTGTAACGTAATTCCTGTTTGTTGGCCATCTTCTTTTTGTCAGAGAAGAAGATGGTTCTGGGTAAGAAACTCGTCCTAAAAAGTTAATGATA
The DNA here is from genome assembly GCA_904066005.1 of Synergus itoensis. Lineage (NCBI taxonomy): Eukaryota > Metazoa > Arthropoda > Insecta > Hymenoptera > Cynipidae > Synergus > Synergus itoensis. The sequence goes on from CAJFCP010000181.1 coordinate 21,576, forward strand.
AATAGCAATAGCACTATACTGTCCACTTTTAAAAGAATGGATACGATGCACTTAAGTAAGGTAGATAACAGGAAAGTACGGTCTTAGTGTTTTTATAATACTTTGTAGTGTATTGCCTTCTTTATGCCCTTATGGATACCCCGATAAGTCTCATTTTTCCATCTCTTATTATTTTCTTTACGATTCCCTTTCTTATCATGTTGTAGAGTTAAGATATCATTTTTTATTGAATACTTTATGCACAAGGAACAAAGTCTTATAGCATATACTCATATGTTATAGACAACGTATATTCTGTAGATATACGAATCTTATAAAACGATTTTTAAAAGTAAGAGGCATAAAGAGCTTCAAGGAGTAGACATATTTGAAATGGCTTTTTGATAGGATTCAATTCTTTAATCGTTTCCAATTTTATGTTACATCGTTGCCATTTTATAGAGTCATATAATTTTATTGTATTAATTTTCGAGACTTTTCATTACACCACTTTCTTTAGAAAGAATTTTTTAGATAGACATTTCAAGAGGCTTCTAGGAATTTTAAGGGGTTTTGACGATTTTAAGATATTTCAAAAGGTTTCTAGGAGTTCTAAGGCATTTTAAAGAATTATAAATGTTATCGTAGAATATCTCATTATTACTAAGAAATTTTTCAATCAAAATTTAAAAAAAATCACACTAACAATGATCTTTCCTTCAGCATAGAAAACCTGTCGTTTCAAATGAAATAAAAAACTTTCCAATCCCCCAGAGCAAGTGAGCAAGTTGGTGAGAAGTTATTCAGTAGACTCAAAGAATTGACGATGTTCTTCTCACCTAATGAAGTCAATGAGACTCCTAAATTCCAACTTTTCCAGATATTCTCCCTTCGAGGAAAATTGGTGTCTTTTGTTAGCTACCCCTTCAAGGAATTCCCTTATTCATACCTTCCTTATCCAACAAAATTATCTAAAAACAGGGCGCCGATACTCATAATAATAGTTAATACTAAAACAAACTGAACGTAAAATTCCTGATTTATTTGAAAATATTCTCTTTATACGGCAACAGGCTTTGGTTTCCAATTTCGTTTACTTAAAGGACGAGAAAGAGAGAAATGCAAACTGCATTATATAAAACTGAAGTAGGTTTTCTCATTTCTGTAAAGCACTTAAGTTCAATGTATTTCAAGAGTCTTATAAAATCAGGGTCGGCTTGAGTAAATCCGATAATGTTGTGCGCGTGATAGTAGCCTATTCTTGTCTAAAGAAGCAATTACTTTTTTAATTTAATTCACCCGTTGTGGAAGAAAATTAAAAATATTCTTTTAGGGGAGAGTCGGCTAGCCCCGACCTCTCATTACTTTGAATAAATTGTACTGTCTGCGATGATAAATCAACATTCTTATCTTTCATAATTGTCCCAAAGCCTCATTTTGAAGCTATGGATTTATATCTCTGATTAGTTTGACAGAAAATCAGGTTTAATTATTTCTTCTTTAGAAAACAAAAGCATTTCGTGAAATATTAGCAAAGCTACAAAAAATAATCGGTTGGTTTTGATAAATAGAACCATAAATAACATCAATAAATATTGTATTATATAATATTAATAATAATATTAATGTCTCGGAAAAGCAATTTTAATATAACAAGATTAACGATTGTTTCTCACTTTTCGATATCAGTATTGATATAAAGCACTTTTGTATTTCTTTGATTGAATTTAATTGTGCGCGAGAGTGAGAAAGTGATGAGATTTTTCTAGAAACACGTCTGGAGGGAAAATTTCCTTTTTTTACAGAGTGGCAAATGTAAGCGATTTCACGCCATTCAGTTTCTCTCATGAATGATTCAAATTCTCGCGTAAATTTCCAACCAAACAATCCATCGTTTATGGGGCTAACGAATTTGAATGAAGAAATTTCGGGGGGAAATTGGTACCACTATGCAGCTTTTACATAATCAGAATCTTAAACGACCAGATTTCTTTTTTGTCTCTCCACATTAATTTATAAATTCTCATACATATACCACGGGAGATAAAAATTTAATAAATATATTCTGCTGACTGCAAGTTATTTGTCTCAAATAATAAAAGTCATTAAAGATATTTGCATATCCTAAAAATTGATTGAACTCTTAAATTATTAAAACACAATTATTTTTTCAAAGCAATCTAGAATACATACACGGAGAAAAAAATTCCATTAAACTTATCGAAAAGTCTGTAACCGTTACAGATTTCCTATGCTAATATAGTGACAGCATAAAATTTCAGTACTCATTACATAAAATTTATGTAAATAGAATCTGCAACTGTGACAGGATTTAGTTGTAACACTAACATGAAACATTTGTAAATATAACACTAACATGAAAAATCTGTAAATCTGTAAATCTGTAAATGTAACACTAACATGAAACATCTGTAAATATTACAGATATTTCTAGTTACGTTTACAGAGGTGCTTACAAAAATTTTATGTAAACCTGACATATTGGGAAGTAATATTAACTCAAAAAATCTGTCATTTCTATCTTATTTTCTGTAACAAAAACGTAAATTCTTTAACATAGAAGCTCCAGTACATTTAGAGGTTATATTTTTCTCCGTGTAAGATCCATCTTCTTACATTTATTAACGATTTAAAAGCTTTCAAGAATTTCTTCATTTTCATACGATAATGCAAGCTATCTATATGATAATGAATCCGAGCTTATTTAAACATCTCAAGATCCATGAAAATCAGGATGTTAGGTCCTTATATACTTTATTATTCCTCAACGATCATGAATATTCTGAATTTTTTATATCACACTTTTGAGTTATCGCACAAAAATAAAACGTGTCAAGAATCTTTCTTTTACAATTTAAACTCACGTCATCTTAAAACTCATGTGATAAGAAATCTGTAAAAAAGAAGAATCTTATATTAATTAAATTGGAATACTGTTACCCAATTTTCAAAATCTAATTTCAATAAATACATCTAAATAGTTTCACTGCAAACTTGGAAAGCTTCACATTTTAATTCCCATCAGAACAAAATAAAGTTGAATGTATAGACGTGAATAAGCTCGCTCACCTCTGGGGCTTTTATCCTTGCGATTTTCCAGCACTCAGGGGAGCTAAAGAGTTTCACACGCACTTCACGTAACGAATAATAGCAGTTCACAAACATGTACTACGTCAAATTTTGCCCAGTACTAGCAACTATCAAACGCAGATTAAATTGTTTTGTGGCTATACACCAGATGCACTTTTTCACGATTAAATTTTTTGTTACAATTTTTCAAGTAATCACTCATTGTACACGTCAACTTTTGATTCAAGCGGATGATTTAATTTTCGCGCCGAGTGTTGTACATTATTGGACAAGCGATACATGCCACTAATTTTATTAAAACCTATTTATTCGTAGCGAATGTCCAACTTAGGGACGATAATGTCATAAATCACTTGAAGCCGATGGTATATTTCATTCCAAATGTTCAAACTCAACCTGCAAAAAAAAAAATCGTTCTTCCGGATCGTAAAATCCAACCGGTAGTTTGAAAACTCTGTTTGACCATTTTACACTACCTTTTCTTACGGCTCAAGAAATGCGAGCGATAAAATCTGTACTCAATACAATAAATGCAGTCATTCTACTGATTTTGTAAATTACAGGCCTTTAAAATCCTACACCCGAACGAGCTCATAAAAAAAATCAATCCTACGTTCGACCTTATGTTTCATCGAAATTATATTATTATTTTGGTACTTTTCCTTCATTTTCTTTATTGTTGATTATTCAAATTAGTCTCGCATGTAGACCGGCGATTTAGCAAAATTCTTTCAAGGTTGAAATCCTCAGAAATTGTAAAAAAGCGTGTAAAGGCTTTCCTTAAATTTCCTCGCAATTTATACACAAAACTCAGCGTTTTGATCATGAAATGCACAAAAAATGTTGAAGTACTTATAATTAAATTCCAACGCAAAGGCCGATTCGTGGCAAACAAGATTTATTTATTTCTATCGCAACGTTTCTCTTTGCCGAAGCAATATTTTCTTGAACGAGAGAGAAATCGCTTAGACATGCAACGATGCGCTTTTCTGCATTTATTTAAAATCATGGAAATTCATTTTCATTTTTAATTAAAAGGTACTAAATTCCTCTCTTCGTGAATTTTAGCACAGAGATTTTGAAGTGAATTGCGCATTATAGCTTAACTTTTATAAAAGATCGAGTAAACAAAAATTTTTCAAGCCACTTTGAGAGTTAAGCAAAAGCAATTTATATTCAAGTTTTTAACGATATAATAGAATTGGAAATGTTCAAGAATATCCTTCTTCTATCCAAGATACGAAGAAGTCGAGGAAAGTGGTTTGCCGACAAATTTCACGTACACGAGGATCCGGAACCCATACTGGAAGAATGTTTTTCGTACGATCGCAGCACACGGTGAACTTTTAGTGTGAAACTTCACTTAAAACTTTACAACACGGTTGTTTCCCGATCCGAGTTTAGGATAAAAATACGCGACATCTGTTACCTCGCATGCAAAAGCCGAGGAGCAAGAGTCCTAAAAGAAAAACAAAAAAAATGCCAAAATAAAAGGAAAAGAAAATTGAAATACAAGAATACTTGAGAGGAAATAAAGTAGTGGTTTTTCCGTAATATCGAGAGACCCAGAAAAGCCAGAAAACGAGTTTCAAATCATTTTATTGTGTCGAAGAGAAGTTCTTTACCGATGGTGTTAAGAGCCTCTTTGAAAACAGAAGTGAATCGGACAGGTGGTTTCAGTCTTATTTGTTTCTCATTTGTTACTTAATTATTCATTTAATTACATTCTCAATTTTCGTAAAAATTTAGTTTATGTTTGTAATCCAGTATTTATTTATTCTATGTCTCTTTATGTTATAATCTCTTTTCCTTTCTAATTTATAATTAATTTTTTATTGAGATTTTAGATAATTAAAAAAAAATAAATTTAAGTATTTTAATTTATTTGTTTACACTGTAATTTTGGTATGGTTTGTGAATTTCTTTCGTTCGACTGGAGAATCGAAGCACGGAGGGATATCGGAGAGTGAACCGGAGATCCGGAGTACCGTGCCAGTACTGGAGTTTGACATGAAGTAGTACTGGAGCCTTGTGGGGTGGTGGCAGCCCCGCTTGGTCACTGATTCCGCTCTTGAGAAAAGGCGCACGCGCCTCTCCCGCAGAACTTTCCCTGCATGCTGCTAAATTTTTCCCTCCTTAGAAAACTGGTGTCGATGATACCACAGAGTTTTCTCCACCGACGAGAGCAAACAAATGATCTTCGTTTAGCCGTTCGAATAGTGCAAAAATTACAACTTTTTAGTAAAACCCAGGCAAAAACTTCAGCGATTCTCATATTATCGGTATATAATTAGCGGAACCAAAAATTGCGTCTCATCATTTCTCCTATAACTATTAATTAGAGGGGAAGATTAGCAGCACAAGAGGATTTTTTGGGTAATCTAATTATTGGCTGGTTAATTAACTAAGTAATTGTTGGATCACTAAAAATTCACCGTGTAATCACTTGCAATTACGTGAAATGATTTTTTTTTTAAATATTTTAGAATGAAATGAAATGAAATTATATATAACTTTTGGAATAATTTTTAAAATATAATTCTCTGAGACGAGGTTTCATTATGCAACTGTGCCAATATTTCCGATACAATCTTGGTTGTGAATTATAGAACCGAACAACATTGGAGAATAACGAGCGTGAATAATTTTACTTTAGCGGTTTCGAAGTTTACCAAGCTGTAATACCAAAATGTTAGCATACGATGTGCTTAAAGAACTTTCCGATAACTTTTGTTGAGGAGAGCGTGAGATTAAAGGCGAGAGATTGATTAAAAAAGTAATTCAAACACACAATCATGGTTCGATTATCTTGAGAAATTAAACTCCAGTATCTTGAATTTTTTACATTCCCTTTTTTCCGGATTTGTAAATTCTTGTGAAATTAAAAAAGTTCATTAAATGTATGTATATGTATATAAATCATTGATCTAGAAAAAAGAATTTAAAAAATGGATTTAATCTTCATATGCATATATGTATTTGTGATACTCGCTTTTTCACGTTTCTATTTAACGTTCATTTTCACAGCTCTCAATTCTTTATACATAGAGTAACAAAAAAAAAAATTCCCTTCGATTTTCGACACATATTTTTATACAAAGCAGTGAGCTTATTCAATATTTTTTATTTGAAAAGCATAAAAGTGCTGGGAAGATACATTAATTAAATGTATAAAGGTGAATTTCCGTTGCGTGTGAATTGAAAAATTCCCAATGCGAATTATACGGTAGATAAAAATCTGCGATATCAAAATGCAATGGTGAAAATTATAAACGAGGTTGAAATCATGCGAAACTAAATAAATATTTTCTCAACCATTACTCAAATTTTTAGAATAAAAACATGTTTTACGAGAATTTGATCTTCTCTAATTGAGCTGAAATTTCCGACGCATGAATATTAATTGATGGTGAAATTGGTTCTAGAGGTAGGAGGAAGGAATATATGTGTTAAATTGCATACTCCTAATTGGTCATTAACACAACAACATTTGAGCTTAAATTATTCTCTACTCTAGTTTGCAAAGATCGAAATTCATATTAAAAATATGTGTATAAATTTAATAAATGATCTATTGTGGATTTATTGAAGCTTTGTTCTTGTGATTTAAAAAAAAAATTCTTTTCCTCTTTATTCATTGTTGATCTTTCATGGAGCGTTAAAAACTGCGAAGTGAAATATCTCGTTTGCTTTAGGATAAAATTCAGAACCACCTCGAAGTCTGCTTATATTCCCTAAAGGTTAGAAGGGACTGGATAAATTTATTCCTATCATTTATAGAATGACTTGCTTTTGAATAAATATACCCTTAAAAATAGAATGCTTTCTTAAAAAATAACATTTTTTAAATAAAATTGAAAAAAAAAATTCTGTACCTAAAACAATCTATTTTTGATTTCTCATATATATTTAATAAATTCATGAAATTTGGTATACTTATTCCACTATATACCAAATTAAATTTTTTAAAAGGTATAATTATGGTTATTCGTAATTTTTAAAAATTGATTTTTCAACTGTAAAATTTTAAATGATTATAATTTGAAGCTGATGCAGGGAAAATAAAAATGTCTTGCGTTGACACAAATCAGATGACCTAATATTAATACATTTTTAATCAGATCTTAAATCCACGATTTTCTGTAATGTTACAGGCTTTTCCTGGTTTATCAGCAAGATTATAAAAGAGATGAACATAATTAGAAGAAATCCTTTCTCTGGTGAGATCGGGTAGAAGAATTTGCTCATCGTCATGTTCAACACCAATATCGACATCAGGCTCACACTTCAAGTAGAAGAAATAAGGAATTTCCTCATGGGTATGTACAATATCTGTTTTCATCAAGTCTCTATCCATAAATTCGCTCTTTGCCTAAATTGATCAAATTTAATTCATAAAATTATGAATCTTTTTAAATTTACATCATTTTAAGAAAAATCCATTTTCTTACCCTATCACCTGTTTCGGTCCAGTGATTATAAAGGGATCTATAGATTGTCGCCTTATGACGAACATCCAAAATAAGCTTCATCATCTCTTCTTCACTTCTTGGAATGGGTATAATCTAAAAATGATCTTAATTATTATCCAGGTTCTATTTATAAGTTGATAAATTTTAATTTATACTCTTTTTCGTTCAGAGTGTAAAAATTAAAATAAAGCTGAAAAGTTTTCGGAAGGGGAAAAGTGAAACGTAGTGTAAATAAGCTGTTTAAGTCTCGATGAGAAGCGACGAAGCATTGAATGCTGGAAATTTAATAGCACGTTGAAGGAACCGCTTGAGTGACTCGGCAATTCTTTCGCGTGGAAGAAGGGCAGATAACCTCGATTAAGACTGCTTGTACAAACTCAGTGGTTCGCGCGCAACAAAAGGATTATTGAGAGAAAAGAAAAAGAAGAGTGAGAAGAAGTAGCAAGAGAAGAGGAAGACAAGATCGTTATAAAGTACTTTGACTTTTTCCAGTTCCTCCTTCTTCCGTTCCTCTTTTTTGTCAGACTTTTTGGGTTTCCAGGGTAGACCGATCGGCCAGGCATTCTCCTCTTCTTTGTTCGCTTCCCCTTTATGACTATCTCCATCCCCCTCTTTTTCAATTACATCTGCCGCTTTTTCGTTGCTGCTCTCGTCTGCGTCGATCTGTTCTTCCCTATCTTCAACCGCAGCATTTGCATCTAATTTCGATTCTGTGTCTGAGCTTAATTCTCCAGACACAGGGGTGTCGTCTGAAGTCTCCTTTTCAATTTCATCATCCACTTTTTCAGGCTCAGGATCCTCTTTTCCCACCTTTTCTTCATCTGACTCTCGCTCGGTGTCAATTTGATTGTCTGAAAATTTTCAGGGATAATAAACTTCCGAAAAGCGCATATCTCCAATTATTTTGAAACTCCATATTATACAATTACAATAGATTACAGTAAATCTTGTAAACATATCAAGTACAGACAAAAAAATATATATAGAATGTTTAAAAACTATTTTTTGAATAATTAAATTATTCAATATGCAATTAGATTTATTTAATTAAAACTTGCGGAAACTTAAGGCTATTACGAAAGTACTCAAGCCCCTAAAACTCTCCTAAAAAAGCTCTCTAGTCTTATAGGCGTATCTATCCTGTAATCCACCCAACTCTCGTTTTATGCTCGAGATGGCCAAGTTGAGTGTCGGTCTCCGTAGTCGGAGTTAATTCCATATTAAAAACAATTATGCAAATTAAGAACAACACGAATGGCTACTTTCATCTGGTATAAAAGCCATTTCTCGATGTCCAACGTAATTAAATTATTCAAGGATTGCTTAAATTACTCACGACAATGAGTCCTTGTAATAAAGCTTCCGCTTTATATTCTTGCAATGTAATAATGGCCCCCATGTTTAAAATGATTTTCTTTCCAACCTGTTTAAATTTTGACAATTTTAAATTTTGATATTTTTCGGGAAAATATTTATTACTCCGCCTTGAAATGACTCTAACTCGTAACGTAACTGTGATATAAACCTAGCAAAAAAGAATGAGCTACATTCTGTTTTATTTTCCAGATTGGGAAGTTAAATGGATTTATTATACAGTCAATTTGGAAATTCAGAGCCGCTTTTGAAAGGAATTAAAGTGTGTGCTTCAATTTATATCTGGACCGAACGTCTTTCCCGATATATATGCAGATATATTTACGTCCTCATAGATTGCAGCCACTGTCCAAATGCACCATATACTACCCTTCGATGCTTAGCTCGTTTGACCCTCTATCGAACGTCGATTAATCGATTTAGGATCGGATCGAACGAGCGAATGGAAAATTCTCCGAACCACCGTAAATCCTGGGGCCTAGCAAATTGTTGCATATGGCTACTTCTCGTGGCTGGTTTTCTCATTAGAGGCGTGAAAGATTCATTTCATTATCATCCAATCTCCTTTCGTCTTTCGAATCGTGGTTTTCATTCTTCATTTATTTTTTTATCGTTTTTTCATTTGATTTTACTTTTCCGAGGCCAGCGTATTTCAATTATGATTTTTATGAAACACCTTATGGATATTGGACCATTTTTTACAATCCCAGATATTCGAGGTTTAATTTGGTTTGGGTTGAAGTTTTAGGGGTCTAGTATATGTCGAATTCTTTTTATTTTATTTGTTTTTTACATTTACTGGATTGAGAATATCAAAAAAGAAATTCCCAAAACCATTTTATTTGTTTCAAGGTATTTTCAAAACTCATCACCGAGAAAAAAAGTTTCTTCGTTTAAGAGGAAAATTCCTTTTACGAAATCCTCTCAAAAATGAGCATATTCCTCTATGAATTAGATTATTTTCCTCTACGTTTAAGAGGATTCCTCTTTATTTGAGAGAATCCTCTAAAATTAAGAAGAAAACTTTATATATCATATTGTAGAGGGAAAATTGCATCAGAATAAGAGGAATCCTCTTAAACGAAGAAACTTTTTTTCTCGGTGATTGAATTTTCAGATATTTTAAGGGATTTAATGAGATTTCATGGGGTGTTAAATAACTCCGGATCTTGATATTTGTATAGTTTATCACGATAAAAGCCTTGAATAAGAGCGAGAAAATGACTTCAAAATATGAAAGTGTATATCCCAAGGCAAAAGCATGAATATGAGAAAGTGTGATAGTCGGTGAATTATTCCTGAAAGCTACTCAAGAGTTTCACACTCGCCTTTTTGCTATCAAGGGAGGAATCTTGCTGCGTCGCACTCAGAAAGTTCCTTTCTCAGTTCGACGGAGAAAATGTTCCATTAACAACTTTTAACCAATCCTCTGTAAGAAACCGCATGAACGAGCTGAGAGAAATTTTCGAATTTAGATTTTTCCACCGAGTAGCCATGTACAAAGCATAAAAGGATAAAAGTGAAGTATATTTCGCAGAAGTGGCTCTTCTTAACTTAGTTTTTCAAAACTTTAGTTTCAAGGTTTAACATCCGCATATCAAAAGAATCGTTTTAGAATAATGCAGGATAATTTGCATTTTTCAAGTCGACAAAGGTACCTACCTAGACTAGGCGAACTCTAGCCATTTAATTTCCTAGTCTCTTTACTAAAAAAGCCTTTTTTTTACAAAAAAAAAAAGATGAAAGGAAGTCCTACCATCGTTGGTTTCCGCTGTATCTTCTACAGTATTTTCATTTTTCTTTTCTAGAACTTTATTCTTCCTCCTCTCATCCTTGACTTTTGGTTTTTCCCCTTTAGTCAATTCTTTTCCTTTTGACTCTATTTTCAACATAATTTTGCTCATCCGCAAAACAAGATTTATCTGAGAAAGTAGCCAGTATCGCCATTCGTGAACCTCGTCACCAACCATTGACAACCAACAACTCCAAACTCGGAATTTTTCCGATGGCACTGCAATTAAACGATCCATGGATTCTATCACTCCTCTGAAAGTAAAAAATAAAAGATAAGATTTTCAATTTTCGTAAAGTATGGGGATTTTTTGTAAATTTCCAAAAAAAAAAACAATCAGATTTTTGACAACAATCTGTTCGATATATTGGTAACGTCACTTTTATAAGATACGAGATTGTTTATTGAACTTCACACCTTTCTAACAATAACCAAAGAGAACAAAATCTCAAGAAGAATTCTCCCCTTTAAAATTCGTTTCTGCTTAATATTTTTCCTCATATTTGTTTTTTTTTTCTTCAAAAATCTCGCATATAAAAATAAAATACTTTAACATTGAAAATCTTGGAACAACACATTAGTTCAAGGACCAAAAATAATAATTTTCATCGTCATCGTTTACGAAGTAAAACAACAGAGAAATTTTTTACAAAAATCTTTCAAAATATAGAAAACACTAATAGAAGACTCGAGACAAATTACGAAAATATTTGTAATCTTTCTTGGCAATTTTTCATCAGTCTTTGATGAGTCAAATATACCATGTAGTCTGAAAAGCATTAGTTGAGCTTTTGCTGTTCCGAATAGTTGAATATACATATATCAAAGACCTTGAATTACCGAGCAGTGGAATGGCGCAAAGGTCTCATTAAATTTATTATTTCCCCTCTAACTCCACCCCAGAATCAGTTAAAGGATAAGTTCGAAAAGTGTGAAAATTATCCGAAGTGGGTCTTTCGCAATTCGGAATTCCGGTAAAACGTGGTGGAATTGCTGTTTCCTGTTTTTGTGTGGCTTCTGTTTGCGTCACTCAACCTACACCTTGGACTAAAATTACCAATAGATGATCGTCAAACTATTTCGAGTGGGATTCACATGAGAGAGAAGATATGAACTAGTCTCGACTCGTTTTGACAGAAACAAAAAATAACCAGTTTTGAAGTTGTATCAACTTTTGTGTCTATTCAATGAACACTTTGTTTTATGGAAGCAAATATGACGTGTTTCCTCATAAATGATTAATTAATAATTATTTTAACTATTTTTTTTTTAATTGGGATTTTATTTTATAAATTTTATTATATCAATATATGTTCTTATTGCCTTGAGTTAAAATCAATGTACTGGATTTTAATTACTAATTATTAAATTGATTTAAAAATACAATTTACTCAAATGCCATTAAAAATTCCACACATAATTTCAGCAATAAATCAAAATCTAACATCAAACATATCGAAAAATTGTGTGATAAATAAAGTTTCAATAGTTAATGTTAATAATTTTTTTATTATTTCTAATCTAACGGGTCATTATTTTCTCGTAAATACAAAGAAGGTAAAGAAATACATATTACTGGTATCTATTCCCTTGTCTGAAAAAAAATGTTTTGTGCTCTAATGATGTAAGCTTATCAGATGAGAATTTCGACTTACATATTTGGTTGAACGAACTTGATCCCAATTTTCTCGAGCGAAGGTGTCAAAGCTATTTTGTCGCCCCTTTTTTTTCGCTGCTCCTGCCTTTCTTGCCATATCCTTTCTCTCTCCATCCT
>CAJFCP010000181.1:34477-70594 GCA_904066005.1 Synergus itoensis
AATATATATTCAAAGAGGCGTTCATGACTTTGAAATATTCGTGGAATTCACAAATATTTTCACTCTTTTCATGCCGGAAATCTCGATTTTTAATGTTCGCTTAGTCATTTTACAAACAGTTATATTCGTAAATGCAAAGATTTCCAAGAAAATAATTTTTCAAACCCTCTTAATTAACTATTTTCAATATATTTTAGTAAAAATTCGTAGGATTTTATTGAAACTATTTTAATATTTTGAACTGAATTATTAGGATCGAGGTTTAAACTCATAAAGTTGACAGTCGAAGATTTATTGCTCTACGAATTCGAGGAATTTAAACTGAAGTCATTAACACTTGAAAACATATTTTGACTATTAAAAATGACGACTTTGGAAATGGAAAATCGTCATTGAGATATTTATTATCATTATTAAATCAAATGAATCCTATGTTGTCAAATATCTCGAAAATATCGAATACATTGTTATCGAAAATCTGATTGATTTGGAAATTGCGCGAATTGTATGAATATACCGAATTTGAAAATTATCTTCAGATTATTTTCGTTGTCAAAACGATTGCTGTCAAAAAAGTTTCACTGGATTAACAGTGTTAAAATAAGTATAGATCGAAGCGTTTTAATTGATTTTAAAAAGCACATTCAATTTATCATTATCGAATTTCAGTTTATATTGACATATTTTGATGAAATTAAATTATCTGATGTAGAGCTTGAAACAAGAGAAATGATTTACAAAGATAAATTAGATGAGACCCTATCATTATTATCGAATTATCGAAACGTGTTCGTTTCGTTAATTAAATGCCAATAAAGTATCATTTGACCGCAATTATGCTACCATGCCAATTACTGTCTGGCTATTGCGGTCTACCACTACTGCACAATGGACATTGACCGCCACACTAATGAAGACAAGTAGTAGTAGCCAGCAAGGTAGGACTTGCCTGAATGCAGGTAGAAAATTCACTCGTAAAATTTCAAGTGGTCTAAAACCGTTCGATCTTGCACGAATAAAACAAGTCTGTCGTGTATACTTGTCGGCGCTATTAATAAACCAGAGAGTACGAACTACCATCAAAATAGTTTTCAGGGCTGTATTACCATTTTATAATTGCCCGAGGTTATTATACAAATATTATCAAATATTTAATATCAAATTCCTCAAACTTATTGCACTTAGCAGCTTTACAAATAAATAAAAAGAAACAAAGTAAAAAATGTTAGGTATAGATGAAGAATGAGAGTAAAAACGAAATAAAATTCACTTTACGTTATGAACTAGTTTTCAGCTAATTACTCAAGATCTCTCGTAACTTTTCCTTTATTGTTACCGACACTCACAAAGTTGAGAAAAAAGCTCCGGGAATAGTAAGAAAAAAAAACAAATATGTAAAAAATTAGAATTGTAAGTACAAGTCGTACAGAAAACGACATTGTTCATCGGAATACGAACTATGGTCAGTCATTTGTGAAGAAGCTGTCCTTCTGCGAATCTTTTGTTTGAAAACCTCGTTCATAATCGTAATTCGTAATGCATTTTCGCGTTTCTGCATTTACGCGTTTTTTAAATTTAATTGTTGAAATTCTGTTCATTTCTAGATAACAAAAGACTACTTCAAGAGACTCTCGTGAATACAATTAAAAGAATTTAAAAGCTCTTGACAAATGTTTTCAATTCATAATAAAATATTACTTTTTGTTTCATGTGAGATAAAAATCATGATTATATTAAAGACTTCTTAAATTATTTAATAAATATTGATTTCTACAAATTGTGTAGATTCCAAAATAAGATTTAAAAAAATATTTTCTTTTTATCTACCTCATTATCAAACTTATTTTACTACTTCCTGGACACGACCTAACTCGATTGGTAAGATTTATGCACGTCAGGTTTCATCGTGACAAAGTAATCTATTTTCGGAAACAGAGAACTTCTGTTAAGCCTCTTCGCAGGACTCTTAATCAGTTTCTAAAACAAGTCTTGTTTTTTCATAGCTCTAGTATCTTCACCACATTTCTTAAACTTTTTGGAAAACTTAATTCTCTCTCTCTCAAAAACAAAAAAAAATACAAATAACAAATAATTGGAAGCTTTCCAAATTGTTGCTTAGAACTGAAATCAATATTTATCGTAGATATATTTATAAATGTTGAAAGAGATCAATATTTTTTATATTTTATATAGATTTATTTTGAAAGACGACTTGAAAATAAAAAATCTCACATTCCAAAGTTGTAAGGGTGTACAATTCTTACTTTAGGTGGGATCACGTCAATTTACCGAAATTCTCGGGAAACCCCTTTCTTAGACCTCTGTCAGATTGGCTATAACTTGCTTGGTTATCGATATTTTTACCTTAAAAAATTACTTATCTTCTTGAAATGTGTATTATTCGAGCTGTGGAACATTTGTCAATAAATAATGAAACCTGTTTTCAAAAAAAAATCTCAAAAAAATCGTTTCTTTGGCCTTGCGACGAAAATTAATCAAATAAATACCATTTAGAAGAAAAAATCTAGTTTAAAATCTCTTTAAAAATTTCTCATTCAAGGAAGGTAAAAAGAATCCCATTATCGCATTTCGATACGTAGGACTAAAAAGAAGAGGGTCCTTGACGACAGAGTGATTCCTGAATGTGATATGAGACTACGAATCGAATCAGTGTCTCGATCCAAGCTTGACAGGGTAGATCATCCTTTCGATCCCCTTCTGTTAGTGAAATCGCGTTTCCACGCGATTTACGTGGAAGATGGGGGCGTTTTGGTATTTCGAAACGAGTTTCCCGCCGACGTCTATAGGACGTTTCGCCTCAAGGATCAAGGACGGATGTCGTGGTCTCTCAATAATGCTGCATTCCCAATGGCTGCTCAGAGAGGCATTGAGAATCACAACCCTGAATCAGCCAAGCTTTCGAGCTTTCATATTTCAATGATACAGCAGTGTTCTCACAAATCCAAGAAACCACATCCAGCTACCTCAGAAATTGCTACACAACTTGACTTTAAAATGAGAAACAAGATTCGATAGACGAAGAAAGAACAACTCGAAGTGGTGGAAGAAGATCTTGCCAGAAATAACTAATAAGACATTCACTCTAAGACGGGCGGCCATCCGGCCCGGACGAACGCGGTGCGTCCCGAATCCCGTTTAGTAGTATCGAGTTTTTAAATACAACTGCCGTTCATCTGAGATACATTTCAATCCATAAAGAAAACAAAAAATACCTCGCATCTCATATCTCACACCTTCGTTTGTACTAAACTGTGAAAAAAGCCGACCTGCCTGCTATATCATCACCAAAGATCCTCTGGTTTGTGTGATCCTTAACAAAAGACCTAATGACTAAGTGTCTGAAAAAAAAATCGCGATAATCGGTCCGTTACGTGTCGAGAGTGTTATCGCTCTTCATCTTCTTCCCAGAGGAAGAATTCCGAATTTGTGATCCCTCAAGGTGCTGATAATTTTTTGGTCCTTTTGTGCCAGTGATTTTAGTGATTCTTTTGAGTGTATCTAACAGGGGGTTTGATTGGTTCTTCGAGGTGAGAAATGGAAAAGATGGTGGAACTGATTTGTGGTGCTGATATCACAGGTTTCGAAAATAATTTTTAAATTGTAGAATTAATCTTTATTCGACTTGGTATTAAAATCACTTGGAAAATAGTCGAGTATAATTATAGAAGGGATATAAAACATGATTAAAGGAGATTAATGATTTAGAAACAAATTTTCTTGTAATTCTAACGTAGCGACGAAATTCTAATGTATGTCTAATTCGAAGAACAGATAGGATCTCTTGTGCCAAGTACATGCGCAGAGGGCGAGGTGTATTTTTGTACGAAGCTTAACTCAAAGACTCATCGTATTATATTTACGGATAGCATGTGATGATACCATTATAATAACAGAAAAACTCTTATAGAGAATATGATCAAGTTAGTCATTGTGATCCTCTTATGATAACGCAATTTTTTATGGTGATATCAATTTCATGATGTAATACCTATAAAGATTTGAAGGTAGTCTGCATGAGATGAAGTTTGTTTGACTATTTTTATAAGAGGTCGGAAATATAATATTTATCAGATACTTTCTAAGTCTGAATTAGGTCAAAATGATTAATTGAAAAGAAGTCAACCATCAATCTTCATTAGTAAAGGTATAATTCGTTTACTACTGCAGTAAGCACTAATAAAAAATTTTCCTCACTGAATTGAATTAGTAATTAACTTTGTGTATGTGAATTATTTCTCTAAATTATTTTTAAAAGCAGTGAAATTAAAACACTTTTAATATCTTGTTACAGAAATAAAAAAATTCATTCATGGATCTTTTCCATAGTATTTTGGTATACATATTTCGAACTGTTCTTGAGAGAAAAGCTTTTTTAAAATCGTTAAAAGATTATGAAACATTATGCAACTGAAGGAAGACAGGTGGTCTGGAAAATTTCAAGGTTGCCTTCTAAAAATAAAATTTAAAATAACATAGATTTGAGTTTCTTTATTGCATCAAACCACTACTCTTTAATAAACTCCGCGCCCTCTGCGTACGATTAATTTCTCGTTTTTGCACTCCTTTTGTTGAAAAGATTCAGAGGATTTTAAAATGTTATAAGGGATTTCAAACGTATGCGAAATAATTTAGATTTTTTTATTTTTGAAATGTAAAAACTTGTAATTCATTGTCGAATTTCAGGAATCTCGATAAGTTTTATAAAATTCTTTTGAACCCCTTTAACATCCTACCAAATCTAGTGACACTCCTTTAAAATTCGTAAAATTCCTTGAAATCTCATAAAAGTTCCTAAAATAATGATTTAATAAATATATAATTTTATATCAAATACAAAATATTTTCAAATATCAATAAATCCTTTAAAACATCTGAAAATCCTTAAAATTCCAGACAATCACAGTAAATTTCATAAAATTCTTTAAAATACCGTGAAACGCTTTAATATTTCTAAAATTTCAATAAATCTTGTAAAGTCCGCATTCTCTGTATTTATACAATCTTTTTGAAAGCACTCGTTTCAACAACAAAAATATTCTGAATTCGCACAATTTCCAAAAGTCCAATCAACTTTTCAACAACAATGTGTTTCATATTTTTCAAATATATGGTAAAATCGCTTGTTTAAATATAAGATTACATAAAATAACACATCTTTAAATAGTAAATATAAAATCCTTTACCAAGAAACGAGAAAAGAAAAGACAAAAAAGTGCTTTCATTGAATAAGAATATAAATTAATTCATAAAAAGCCCCTAATTTCAAAGTGATAACAGCACAGCTCAATTCAGTTCCCATTACAAAAGAAAATGCATAATTGAGAAGCCAGTCTTCATTTAAGAGCAAAATAGTAACAATCTTTCGAGAATGTAGTGCCTCTTTCCGCCTACTTCTTGCTCTGTGACATTTACGAGGTTGAATCATCTCCCACGTAAACGTGCCGGTGCCGATCACAATTTCCGCTGCCTGGAGTGTAAAATAAATAATAATGAAGCAGAGCGATCTTCGACCCCTGCCTCTGCCAAAAGTGCCAGTGATCGTGATTTGTTAATGCCTCTTTTGTTTCGGATTTTCTCTATTCTTTTCGTTTTTCTTTATTTCCCACTGGAGCGATTATCAGCTCATGCAACAAGAGCCAGTACTTTGATAAGATCTTCACGATCCGGAAAGATCAATGGTCAGCGTTTCCACCCTTGCCTTGGAGAACCGGTGATGGTTCGCGACTTTAACGGTACCTAATACCTGTGCAGTCGCCGTGCACGGAATACGAATGACACCTTCATCTCGATAACGCTTTCACGACTCTCATGGATTACAGGGTCATATGTTCACTCCATAGTCCACATTAACCTCGACCAGGGGCAACAGAATTCTAATAACGACCGAAGCAGTACTTCACATCTGTAAGTGACGTTTCTAATGGATTCGTCATATATGTCTCACGCAGCTGTTTCAGTCGTTTGTATTGTACATTTTGCAAAAGGGATTTCATCTTTGTTTGATGATTATGGTCTTGATTTGGCTAACAGAGTAGGAATTATTATGCTAGTTCAAATTTGAGCCATTTCAGCCATTTGTAGAGATTTCAGATCTTGATATTCACGAAACAAAGAATACAAGAATGTGTTTGCAATATTTCTGTCGATAGTTGGTTAATTGTTTAGAATGAGAGGTTGTAGTACAATTTTGTTGTTTCATTTTTGAAGATATTATTCACCTTGAACAAAATCTCATCATTGAATGGAGAATCTTATCAACAGAGTTCTCAATCTTTTTTTTAGACCCTCAAAGGGATCGTATATCATTTGGATAGAATGTATCCAGAGCTCTGTTTCCCCTTCGTCGAAACTGGTGCTTTTCAATTTTCTGGCTTATTCGCAAAGTCTTATTAATCGGTATTTAAAGATAGAAGATAGAAGATAGAAGATTTTTCACTCCATATTACAACTTCTACTACCCCATTTGTATCTACCCCTAAGTTTATCTTCAGACTAATTTATCTTTGCAAAGTAATTCTATTCTTCTTTACTTCCTCAGCGTCGCAATTTTCGAAATCAAATATATACGATTTATCAATGAAAGTTATTGTTTTAAAATGATATTTAAATAAGAAGTAATTAGCGGAAATATATTTTAATGGAATTATTTTTGCATATACTGAATTTTCAATTATATTGGGTTTAGGAAATCTGGTGGCCTTAGGGTTATAGATAGCTTAGCTTGGTGAACTTTGATCAAATATTTGCATGACTAGAAGGTCTTAGGATTGATGGTAATACATCAATAAATTCAGTTTTGATAAATCCTATTCCTATCAAGAGTTTATTGCAAACGTAGAAGTTCGGTCAAAGTAAAGAATTCTAATCTCATGAGGAAGTAACTCCAACAAAGTGAGAATATCTATCATGTATTGAAATAAGATATTCTGTGAAAGAAGTTTCTCTAACACAAGTTTTTTTAACAAAAAAAAAAAAAACATAAAATTCAAGAGAAAGATCCTCTGATAAAAATGTGTTTCTTAAAATTTGTATAAAAAATGTTTATACAAGTTATAACAAGGTTTTAAATTTTCCCTTTATTTACTTGATTCTTTATCAAATTCAAATCCTCTAACAAAGATTCATCTTCTGCTGGAAAATTTGCATCATTGAATTCAAATTTCAGACCCCACTTTTATTTTTATTTATTTACTAGCAGAAATTTACCCAGCGTTGCCCGGAATTTTAAGAGACTTCAAGTGTATTTAGGGAGTTTCAAGATATTCATTCAATTCATTCAAGATTTTCATTTGATTTTATGGAATTTGAAAAGATTTTTAAAAGAGTTTAGCTTTACCTCAACCGGATTCTTTCTCGAAAATAATAAACAAAATTCCTAATAATACAGAAAGTCTGAGGTGACCTTCAATCCAGTCTCTAGTTCTCTAGCGATTCTTTGTTGTGAGCATATTTCTCGTTGCAGCAAGATATTTGTCGATCGTCGTCTAAATGTCTAAAATTAAGTGTTAGATAATCTGCACCGCCTGAGAGTCGTCGGTCGGTTAGTCGAATACTAAAAGCCGGCAGTGTTCGTCTCTTGTGGTCAAAGTGACGGTGCCGAAAGCTTCGAAGCGTGCCAGAAGCTCCCTACCTCATATCCCTCTCGTCTAAAGTCGCTTAGAGTTCGAGACTTCGAGCCCGCGTGTTCTAATATGGCCACCGGGTGTCCAATTACCTGACCCATCTGCTCCACCTCTTTTCACTTTTTTCTTTTTTTCCTTCATTTTTGTTCTTCATTTCTGTACGCCATTTTTACTTCTCAATTTTTAAAACCCACGAGCGTCATTATCGGCTGAAGAAGGTCGAATCTAGCATTTAGAATGTAGAATGTAGCATTTAGACTGTAGAATGTAGAATTTAAATAGGAATTTTCCTCCCATCCAAAGCCATTTTCAAAAGGCCTCATTTTACCTTAACCTGCGTTGCATCGCCACATCGCATTTGCTATATAATTTCTAAACGTCTCTCGCGATGTCCCTAGCACGGAAATCCGGACACGGATCCAGCATGACGTCAATAGGGAAGCGTGCAATGTATATATGTATATCAAAGGGGATGAACGTATTCCCTCCTATCTCGGGGCATCGATTACTGCAAGTTGCCATTATTTTTATATTCGTTTGGATTTTCTCAATTATCATTTTTGATAAAATGTATAAATTGCAGGTGTTGCAGGAAATTTCATGATATTTTTAAAAACGATAACATTTTCAATGATCTGGTTATAATTCATATAAAACTAAATAATTAAATTTAACTTTAAACATAACCATCACATATTTGTATTAGAGCTATCCCTGTATAAAAAAATTCTACATTTTTTTGCCAACGAGATCAGCGAAAGATTTTATTTTACGATCCAAGGACCAACAAAATTTGATTTTCAACAAATCCATTTTTATTGAGCTAATAAAAAAATTATTTCTGCAGGTATCGAGTAAAAAATGCAGTAAAAATATTGCGAAAACCTTATACGAGTAAATCTTTAAAAAAAATATATATAAAAACATATTTTTTTATTTGAGTTTTAAATATATATTTCACTTGAAAGAATTCCAGCTGTCTGCTGAATAAATATATCAGAGAGAATACTAAAACGCAATCGTTTTCTGATTTAAATTTTGAGTGATTGGTAAACCCACAAAAAAGGTAGTAAATCGACTCTCAAACAATTTTTCGAACTTGTGATTTCGCGATTGTCAAAGCACTGATGAAAAGTGCTCAATTTCGCTTCACCTGGCACTAAAACCGATCCTTGTGTGCGAAGAAATATAGTACCATGGATACGTTCAAATAAAACTACCTTGTGCTACGCATGTAAAAGGAATGACACGGTATAATAAAAGCTCAACCAAAAAAATGATTTGCTTTCCCCGATTTCAATTTACTATTTCACGAACTTTCAGAAAATATTATAGCATTAAATTTAATGTACTTAAATTAAGTATTTTAAATAATATGAATTATTTAAATATAACTAATTTTTCTCTAGTTATGAGGGTGGCCACATGTCAGGAAAGTCATTAGAAGAGATTTGTATAATATTTAAAAGATTTCGTGGAATTTTGAAGGATTGTAGGAAATTTTAAGAGATTTTTAGGAATTTTAAAACCAATAGTAAAAATTTAAAGGTTTTCATGAAATATGAACAGATTTGAAGGGATTTCGTCGAATTTTAAGATGTTTCTAAGAATTTCAAGAAATTTCAATGAATTTTAAGAGATTTCCAAGGTTGTAGTAAATTTGAGAGATTTTTACGAATTTTAAATGACGAAGTGATTTTAAATTTCAAAAGATTCAAAGTGATATACAAAATTAAAAAAAAATTTCAATAGTATTATTATTGAAAATTATTTCGCATTTTTAATACCGTCCTGTCACTCTCTAAACTTGAATCAGTGAAATTCCACTGATTTCAGTGACTCTTTTCTCACGATTTTAATCAGTGAAAAATCTACTGGAAATCAGTGAAGAGTCACTGAAATTTTCAGTAGTTTAGTGACGATTACTGAAAATTTCAGTGACTTTTCACTGATTCTCAGTGAATTTTCACTGAATGAAATCGTGAGAAAAGAGTCACTGAAAATCAGTGAAATTTCACTGATTCAATTTTAGAGAGCAGATAAATTTGTCTGAAAGTCAGAAAAAAGCCAGAAAAATGTCAGGGAAATTTAAAAATTGAATCTTGTGACCACCTTGGTTTTGTTATATATCTTGCAACACCATATTGAATTAAGGAGGCGTAAATCTTGACGCATTCGATTAAAAATACAAGCATCGTAGATGCAACTAATCGAAGTATTAAATTTAGACATAAGTGCGAAGATAAAAGAAGTGCACTTGCAGGGATCGATTCGTTCATTTAATTTTCACTGCTACTCTAGTAACGTTCTGAAAGAAGCACTTGACAAAGAAATACCTTCCCAATTTCCGTCACGCTGATTTCTAATCGTTTTTCGAGAAAAGTGGAGAGATTTTAACGAAAGTGATTTTATTTTAGCTGAAACAGCGCCGAATTTTGGTGGTCGAAAAGTGCATAACATCGGGGCCCTATAGAAAGGGCCCCCAAACGGAAGGAGCCGCCCTTAGGCGGAGTAAAGGGCAGGTGAGTCAAAGAATGCATATTTAATTTAAATTTAATACTAGATAGCTTTTTTCTCCATGTAAAAATTATTTTGTTTATTCAATTAAAGAAGAGTTTGTATTTAATAAGGACTTAATTACTGATGATAATAAAATTTTAATTATCTTTCTAATGCTTGTATAGTAAAATGAAAGCTAGCGTTATTTCTTTTATGGGAAAAATTAATTGACTTGTAGCTTGAATGTGCCTATAGTAAAAGCAACGAAAGTGCAAAATCCAAGTTAATACGGGTATAAGCAATGATACGGCACAGTGGAAATGGAATTCGGGCTTAATGGATTTCGCTCATTATGGCCAGAGATCGCAAAAGCTTTCCTTTGCCACAGATAGCATTAAACGGATTAAGAGAAAATCTGACGATAGGATACTGCAGAAAAATTATCTCTCAAAACTAACACGAGTTTCATCCTCTGGAAAAATATTTTTCGGCTTGTTAATGTTGGATTTATCATTTAAAATAAACTCGCATTTGAAATACATACCTGAAATAATTAAAACGTTATCCGATTTTAAAATGTATAATGCATCGTTTTCCTAACGAATTTATATCGCCACTCCCTTTTGTAAAAATAAATATTTCTTTCTCTCTCTTCGAACTTTTAATTGCCAATTTTATCAACGAGAAGAAAATTCTCAGAGAATCAGTTCAATATAATGAATATTTATGAAAGCTAGAAGAGTCGGCCTTGTTTAACCTACGTACCGGAATTCTCGATCTATTAGTCTCTAAATTGGACATATTGGCTTGACCTATAAGTATCTAGAGTGCTAAAAGTCCGAAATTTGTTTTCCATTCGTCATGCTGACTTATAGAGGTACACTGGTTTTCGCATCAAAATCGGTATCGAAAAAAAAAATAAAATAAAATAAAAATAAAAAAGTAAACGGCGAATCAATTATCCTAGATTCGATCGCCCCTCTCAACCATTCGAAGCAAATTGCTTCGCTTCGACTTAAAACGGAATTGAAGTTTATGACCGTAATCAAACAGTTCGAAAAAGTTTTTTCACTCTCAGTGCAGTGACTTTTTTTTCTCATGTATTTTTATTAAAAAGAAACGATTGAAAATTAATAATGCTGATGCTGATATGAATTTATCATACCTTATGTTTTTTCTTGGATAAAAAGTCGACTATTTCTTTGTAATAGGAAAAATGTGCGTTGAGATGAGCGTTTATGGGAAAAAATGTGAAAACTATGTCAGGAAAGTAGGAAAGTGCAGCACTAAAAGTAAGTCACGTCTGACGCCACAGCGACCTTATCTACTTGCGGCGAGCGGTGGCAAAACTGTCCGGCGTAAAGGGGAGGGTGTAAGGGAGTAAAGTGTCTGCTACCGTACGGTTTACTTTCAATGTAAATTATTAAATTAAATTTTGTTCTTTTAAGTGAGTTAAAAGTTATCAAAACCCTGCTATTGAATATTGAAAGTTTCACATATTTTGAATCAAAGTTTAAGCTTTAAAATCAGCCCAAGAAATTATAAAAACGTTTATTATTTTGAAAGTTATTGATATTTTTATAAAACACTGTTCTCTAAACTTGAATCAGTGAAAAATCAGTGAAATTTCACTGATTCCTAGTCAAATTCTTTTAACTTAAAAGAAAAAGACGAAAATGTAAAAATGTAATCTTTGATGTAATTAATTGAAGAAAATTTTAACGATCATCGAAAAACGCGTGACTCACAAGCCTGGCCGGTAGTATACTAAACTAACAAATTAGTACAAAATCTATCAGAATTTTTGAATTTTCGTCAATTAAGAAACTTTTCCAATGCAGTCCCTTTATTGATACAACATACCCAGTCCTGCGTCGTCCCCACTCTCTGACTATAAATTAATTACACGCTCGCCAGGCTTGTGCCTCGCACTGAATTCGGTTAATTTATTGTAAGGGCAATTTCATAATTAAATTTGATCCCTCAATTAAGCTAAAGCATACTTGCGGTTTTAGAATTTCCAATGTAATTAAAATTTAATCTTAATCTAGCGCCTGCTTCTGTGTTCTCTCTGTTTACAAAATTTTGTAAAATACTCAGAATTACAGCAAGAGTTC
This sequence comes from Synergus itoensis, assembly GCA_904066005.1. Lineage (NCBI taxonomy): Eukaryota > Metazoa > Arthropoda > Insecta > Hymenoptera > Cynipidae > Synergus > Synergus itoensis. The sequence continues at coordinate 46,737 of CAJFCP010000181.1, forward strand.
CTACACTGAAGTAACTCTTCTGATAAATAATATTTGTTCAAATAAAATCGCATAGCGCCATCGAACTGCAACAGTAATAAAAAGTAAAAAACAGTGACTCGTGTTTTTTCATAGTTATTAGTTTTTTTTTTGTCTCTTGGGCAAGTTTTCCCTCAGCACGTAGTTTTTTGTATTCCGATACACGCGGTGATTCGTATTACGAATAAATGGCGTGTCTCCTTTCATACTCGGTTTTGCAAGGATTAAATTTATATCCATTGTCCTATTGTTATGTCCAATAGAGACTTTAATCTGATTCTAGTCTCTAAATGCAATGAACTCGATTTTCTCTGAGGGAATTTTAAAATTTGATACGAGAAGTAGTGAACGAGTATTGGTAAAATAACGTTAGAATGGGTAATAAATTGAATGAACTGAAGCGACAAGACATTGTCAGCTTCTCTGCCAAATTTTAAACGTCCTTAAGTGTCACTTGTAGAGGCAACATGTGCAACCATTTACAACTTAGCGGTGTGACTTATTTACATTTAGTTGCATCAGTTAAATGTTTACGATCTTAAGTCTTAAGTGCTTCGAATTGTGACAATTTAAATGGTATCTTGTTTTATGAGTAAAAATAATTAAATATTACAATTATCATAATCATTATTAAATTATTATTTATGTAACTCTCAGAATATTATCGAAATTTCAAATATTTAATAACCACACAAGGGTAAATGAATTACCGACCGTAGCTCGAAATATATTTTCCTTGACTCCAGAGCGAGAGCTTTTCGCCGGAGCTTTTCTCAGCGAGCTTTTGTTGAGACACCTAACTTGCCGACACTCTAAGTCGATAATGTCAGTTCAGCTTTCTCCTCAATTCAGAAAGAGAGGTCATTGCTTTTTAATGGGAGACTGAGGTTCTTGAGGAGGAAGCTGGAGAAGTTCGTGGGAGAAGTCGCGGGTGGCAGCACGTGACTTTCCGGCTCTGCTATTCTAAGAGAGCGGCAGAATGTTGAAAATAAACGCCGCTGGAAAATGGAAGGTGTTGACTAAAAATATCCCTTGGGGTTTGGTAGGACCTAACAGAAGAGCCAAGTATCAGTATCTGATTCCGCGTACCAACTGGCAATATCGATCCTCGATCAGGGTCAATTGATCGGTTCAAATTCGCCAAAATTTGATATTTTTTTTTTAATTTTTTGTCTATCAGAAGTTGAACAAACAACCCTTCTAAAGTGATCTTCAAACACTCTATCGGGTATGAAATTCTCGATTATTTCCGGACTCGCGAGAGAAAGATTTGAAGCTCTAAGCTTCTTCTGTCACTCGAATGTTGAGGCATGCATGGATTCCAAAGTTTCTTGTAATAATTGAAGTTTAGTGTTCTTAAAAGATATGATTTTTAATCTATTCTATGATAAACTTCGATAATGATTTGTAGTTGGCAAAATGTAAAAAAACCAAAAAATTGGTCTTCTGTATTTAAATTAAAAGAGGTGACCACTTGAAATTGTTGATAAACATGTTGACCTCAAAGATTTTTATTTCTTCGAGTTTTAATACCAAGATGCTCTAATTTCGAAAGAAAAATTCTGAAGACTTCAGTGATGACTCATTCGAAAAGGTCATCTTCATATTGGGACCATTTCACTTTTACCTTTTGCCTGAATTTAATGTTCTCAGTGAAAAATAGGTGGAGAGTCAATTCACGAAGTAGTATAATTATAATTATGAATCTAAATTAATTTTGAAATTTCGAAATATTTGTTTTCGCCTTCCGGCTTTCAAATGACGCATAGAGATTATTCGCACCTTCACTAACAAAGAAAATGCTTGAAACTAGACTGGCATCACGTTTATTTTACTCAACAACGTAGCTTATTGCGAAAAGCAAAATCCACGTGTTTTTCTGTTTTAACACGTGTGGAAATATATTGCAAGTGATTGCATACTAAGAAATAAACTTCATTAATTTAGATGAGGCATTTATAAATACTTTCTTTCCAAATATGACTGAAAATATCAAAATAATGACAAGTAACAATTTTCTTTGGTCCTCATGAAACAAGAAACAGAGGAATGTATATTTTCTTTCCTCAAGATTATAAAAAGTCTTTTGTGGAGAGAAGCAGATGTTTTTGCATATTTTTTAGTGAGTTTCTTAATGATATTTCCACAAAGTCACTCGCTTTGTGTAAGCAAAAATCATTTTGGTCCAGACAACGGAATGACGATGCGTAACTAAATTTTTGTCTGACGAATGCATACCTAAACCACTCTCTTGGTTTGAAATAATTATTTATAGAGTCATTGTTCCATTTAAAGAATTTCTAAACTTCACAAAGTCTTTAGTTTATCCACGAACAGTGATACTTGAAACATCTTGTGCCTCAATTATAAAAAAGCCAAGTAAAAGTCAACTTTAATATAATTTCTAATTCAACTTTAATTGTTAATAAATTTGGTGAATACAAATTATTATTTCGGAAATCTAACCACCTTGAAGGAGCTTAAAAGCCGTGAAACTGAATTTATTTATAGACTGAATGTCCGAAAACAAAACGTGGATCGGAAGATCTGATAAATTAAGATTGAGAAAGAGAAAGGAAATCTCGAGACAGTGACGTTGGTCACCCACGCTTCATACGTTTGCGAGCTTCTCAATGAAAATCACGACATGATTTGCAAAAAGAGAACAATTTAAAAATGAAATAATTTAAATAAAATATGTACAATTAATTTTAGTCAATTAATTTTTACAAATGAGAATCTAGTTTCTATCTCTCGTTTTATTTTAAGAATCTACTTTTCCATGCTAATTTTTTAAACGAGAAGAGGATGCAGATTTACAAGCTTCTTTAAAAAATTAAATTCCTGATACTTTTTTCTCGTCTGCTACAATCCCTTGTACTCGTAGATCAACAAGTGGTTCGTCAGAATAACAATGCATTCAACGAGACTTTTTTAGTCTTAAAAAAATGTCATAAAAGCGCGCTTTTCCAGAAAGAAGAAATAAATCTTTTTTAAAAAAGAACAAAAACGAGGAAATGGGTTAATATTCAAATTTCCCGAATATCTTCACTTTCCAGTCTGCGGCAGAAAAGTTAAAATTAGACTGATTTTATTTAGACTGTCTCATGAGACACAAGTTTTTTGAAAAGATGAAGAGGCAGTTATGGACAAAGTATCATTATGAATAATGAAATACTATATTATCAGGGTCATAAACAAAGAAGAAATTTATAATAATATTTGAATTGTCTTTTTTTTCTGTAGAATTTGAACTTTTCCTGTAGGGGTAATCGGTACAATGATTGGCAGTTTACGAGAGGCAACACCAATCTTACTCGCTTAAAAAATCCAATATTGTATAAATGGGTGTACATTTTGATTATTCTAAAAAAGAAACTTTAATTATTGAAATGTTATGAAGTTTATGTCGAAATTTAGAGTGTTCAAAGAGAATTCAACAAAAAATGTTAAATATGAACGAAAGTACAGTTATTGGCAATAGTTGTCACCGTCATTGGCCATGTTCGAGATAGTCATTGGCCATTACTGACTTATTAATAAATTTTGATGAATTTATTCAACAGCACAATCGAAAAAGCATGAATATAATATTTATTGAACTTATTATCACAATATAGGAATATAATTTATTTTATATCGAACTAATATCAATGTATATTGAAATATTCATAACTTAAACGACAAATATTCAAGGCAGTTTCAAACTAGTTTATCACAAATTTTGTGATAAACTAGTAAAACACCGAACAAAACGTTGTGAACAATAGTTCACAACGTTTTGTTCGGTGTAATTTTTTATGTAAGAGGAACCTCTCTTAACTTTCGGCATTTAGCTACATTTACATAACCTGAAATATATTTCAAGTATGTAAAGTCCATTTTTATATGACATTTGATACATTTACCGCACCGAAAAGAATATTTTCTACGTTTAAGAGGATTCCTCTTATTCTGATGCAATTTTTCCTCTACAATATGGTATATAAAGTTTTCCTCTTAATTTTAGAGGATTGTTCTCTTCTAGAAAGGATTCCTCTCAAATAAAGAGGAATCCTCTTAAAATTAAAGGGAAAATCCTGTCAATTGAAAAGGTTCCTTTAAACTGTTTTTTTATTTGTCTAGGTTATATTTTAAGGTTTTTGAAATCAATAATGCATTTTGAACTTATAATTTTAATTTATTGACAAAACGATTTTTTAATTTTACAGTTTAAAACGTAGAGACACCATTAAACTAGTACTTCGTAGTGCAATTACTAATTTCAGTGGTTGGTGCGAAAGAAAGTCCTTCTGCGCGAGACAACATGTTTGGGCGTTTGGCTCATACTTAGTTCCTTTCAATAAAACCCATTTCACTGAACTTACTTACTTTCGAATGATTCGATGGAAGAACCTAGGCCCAATTGTGACAAAAAAAGCTGATAGTGTCGATTCCATCCTGGCACTTTTGGAGTTTTGGGTAACGCAACCGAGAAGCGAGAACGCGACGCGAACACGCGAATAAGTTAGATCATTACACTTCACTGACGTCACTGATTGCGCTGACTGCGCATGTGTAAGTCCTGTTCTAAGAGTAAATCCTCTCAGTATTAGAGGATTATTCTTAGTTTGAGAGAAAATTGCAAAAGTAGTAATTTTGTCACCTCTATTCTTAAAAGTAGAGGAAAATAATCTAATTCGTAGAGGAATATGCTCATTTTTATAGGAAAATATGAGAGGATTCTATAAAAGGAATTTTCCTCTTAAATGAAAAACTATTTTTTTCGGTGCGCAAAAATTGAAATTGTTAAATGTTCAAAAACATATGATATTTTAATTGCATACTTGAAAAATTAATTATTTAACAAATAAAATTAATGCTAGCAATAAAAATGAAGACTTACCATTATCCTCAACAACAACGCAAATTCAGTTATTTCAGTGCCAATGACTACCGAAACAATAACATAACCTCAGATACAGAGATTGGCCGAACGGCCAATCACTGTGGTCAGCACGTATTCGCGATATAGTAGTTGGCAACTTTAATTATTTATAAAATATCTTGATTTCAAGCAAAAAAAACATTTATCGATGACGATAAACTTCTATTAATTTATTATAAAACATAATATTCGGGTTATGTTTTTTAAAATTTCTCTGAAATGTCATGAAACACTACGTCTGTACTACGACTTTTCGATCAATGTACGTGATTTTCACGGTAATCTCAGTAAGGTCATATTCAGTGTTGCCGGAAAAGGATAACGCAATGTTCCAGCACATTCCAGTGGAGGAACCAATTTTACCCAGGCCAATTTGAAAATTTCCCGGATATTTTATAACTTTAAAATATGTAAACTTAAATTGTAAAAACACGTAGTTTTTAAATTTTTAAATTAAATAATTCTTCTTTATTAATGTAAAATAAGTTGAAATTCTTAAGTTAGGTTGCTTTTAACGTTTTTTATTGAATAATTTTTATTCATTTTCTATTTTCGATTATAAATATTACTTTCTGAAATATTTTCTAAAAAATATAATTATTGAACCAAATTTAATTGGATTGTTCCGCTTCGTTCCGGTATTTGTCGATTTCCCGAAAAATTCCCATCAGTGTCGAAATTACCCGGAAACCGGGAAATTTCCCGGTCATCGGCAACACTGGTCATATTTCTTGTTAGCGTAAATATACTTAATATGCATGATGAAATTATGTTTTAATAGTTTCTAAAACCTCAGAGTTTGAGGTATTAAATGATATCTTTGTAAGTAACATAAAACGTATAGATTTTTTGTAATTTATCTAAATACAATACGCTGGCCAATGACTGTGGGGGGGCCAACAACTGTACCGATTACCCCTATACTGTATATTCCATGCTTTTAATGACAATGAAATTAATGATGGAATAAATCTATAATAGACAATAATTATTCGATTTTATTCTTGGTGCACAGTTTCGACATCAAAGAAGTAATGAAAGGCGAATATAATGTAGAGTCTAAATAGTTATGGTTAATAAAAGATTGTTGATGGTTGACTTAACTCTATGCATCCTAGGCGGATGCCTTGGATTCGGGTCAGACCTGAAATAATTTCACGATGCCCGAAATACTCATAAATCCAATCTGACTGTCTCGGTGCAACAATCGCAAACGTAACACGAATTTTACACGCAAATGCTAAAAGTGTCCGAAAGAAATTAAAAATTCAAATTTAGTTAATAAATTGAGTCCCATTTTTCCCAAACAATCAAGTTTAAGTGCTTTACCTTTGAAAACTGTTATTAATAAAAAGATGATCATATTTCTGAAAGATAAAGTCTAACAGAAGTTTGTCGGTATTTTTTTAGAGATCATGGAGCAGTTTGAGCAGCTGCTGACGTGTGCAATCTGCTTGGATCGTTACAGAAATCCAAAGTTGCTGCCATGTCAACACAGTTTTTGCATGGAACCATGCATGGACGGCCTTGTCGATTACGTTCGTCGACAGGTCAAATGTCCAGAATGTCGTGCCGAACATCGTATACCCTACCAGGTAAAATTATTATGCAAGCATTTTTAAACGAGAAAACAATACTTTTGACATCAGTAATCAATTAATCTAGAATATTTTTTCCTGACACAGTAAGACTAACATCTAAACATCCTAACATCTTTAAAGTTCAAATCCCATATTGAAAAAAGAGAAATCAATCAAGAATAGTAATCTATTTATGTTGTGTTTTATAATTATCAGGGTGTGCAGGCCTTCCCAACAAACGTCACTTTACAACGTTTCTTAGAGTTACACATCGAAATTACTGGAGAATTACCAGATCCCACAAGTGGCCAGACCATGGAACGTTGTGGCGTTTGTTCCGAAAAAAGTTATTGTGCTCTTTGCGTCCATTGCGAGAAAAAATGCTGTCCGGAATGCAAGGATGCTCACATGGATATTCTCAGGCGAGAAATTACTCGCATCAATTCACAGGTAAAATTCTTTACACTGTAATCAAATATTTTTTATTTTCTAGATCAATTTTTAGATATTTTCTATATTAGCAAATTGGCTTTTTGGAAATTGCGCGAATTTTTCAAATTATTATTATTATCTTCGTATTTCACAAGATTTCAATAATTATTAGAGGATTTGAAGATATTTATAGTGATTTTAAGGAATTCTAAGGAGTAAAAAAGTCTAAAGAATTTTGAAACATTTCAAGAGATGCTAACATATTTTTACTGATTTTAGGGATATGTTGAGCGCTTCTCAGAAATTAAAGAGATTTTAAGAAATTTAAAAGAATTTCAAGAGAATTCGAAAGTATTAAAAAAACGTAAATACGTTTTATAAAAATAAAATAATTACAAAGTAAATAATGTTCAAGAATTTCCAAGAATTTAACAGGAAAATCTCTTGAATTCGTTCGAAATGTCTTGAAATAGTTTAAGATATTTTGAAACCACTTAAAATATCTTGAAATCCTTTAAAATCATTCCAAATATCTTGAAATATAAGAAAATGCAAAAATGAGAAATTAGCTTAGTTACTGGTATATTTAAAATTGTTTGCAGATGACGTTAAATTTGTTTATAGTCTCGATGCCAAACGGATCATCGAAATTGAGCTCTAACGTGGTTCAATGATTCACGTTTATTTCCGTGAATGATAGACTTTCGGACTCTTTTCTTGTGCCAATTCGAAATTTCAATAATAATCCATTTTGGTGAATTAGTTAACCTTGTAAACTTATTCCTCGTGCAAACCAGACCAATTAAAAGTTTTTAATCTAACTTTCATTTAATTTCATCAATCAAGTCTAATTATAAAATTTTCTGGATACTCTAAAATCGATTTAAATTTTATTTTGTTCTTTTCATTATAATAAATGTATCATTAAAATTTTATTTACCTATTTCTTTTCATATCTCATCTTGCACGAGCTTTTCCCTGTGCGATCTGTAAAATAGAAAGGAAGAACAAAGTTCTCCAACAATATTTTCAAAGAGACATGTAATCTCTTTACTTTTATATAACTTCTACACTTTGTTTTGCTCCTATTTTATAGGAATTTTTTTCTTTAAAAATGGTATAAGAAAGTTTTAAGTAAACTTATTAAAAAATAGTAAGTTTCTGAAATAGGGATAAAATTTTAAGTAGAAGCCCGTTTTTAAAGGAAGAAGGTGCATTAAGATTCTCAGACGATGATTTGTCATTTGGTCGAATCGGTTGGTAATGACATTAATAGCTAAATAATTTACCTTGGACGATTTCTTGGCCGGTAGCACGTTTTTCGCGAATTGACCGATCACGTTGCCAGGAGGCTCATAGTTGCAAACGATGAAAACGTATCCCTTTTTACTGGTCGCCATCCCAACACCCACTTTTTCCGTTTCCTTCCACACCAATTGAGTAAAGTGTCCAACTGCACTTGGATTTCTCGGTTTCGCCTCGCCGAATTTGTACAAAGAGATTTCATCGTACCTATGTAGAATCAACTTTTCACATTTCTTTCGATACTTTTCAAGTTCACGAAGTTTTATTAACAATAAAAAATTCGTTTCTGCCTCAAATGCCATAAACTCAAATATTTCCTCTCCCTTTCAGTCCAATATATTTCCTCAATTATTGTCAGTGGAAATAAAAATTACATCAGAAAAAAAAATATTTTTAAATTTTTTTTCGGAAAATAACTAACCAAGCTTTAACTGGGTCTATCGGCTTCATTACCCATTTCGGATCTGAATTGTACCCTTGGTAGATATTTTCTCCGTATGGGTTATTGCCTCTGTGTTCCATGGTGTTTCTTTTTGCTAAATTTTCAGCCCATTCTTGTGCAAGTTGATTCAGCTTGAAGATAAAAAATACATTATCATAAATTGCTAATCCACGAACATAATAAATAGCGTTCTATGTTAAAAATGTTAAGTTTTTCAGAATTTTTTTTACTTTTTTATCCTCTACTAAAGGTGGGGAACCGTGAGTGGCTCGATAATCGTTATGATGTTTTATACATTCTTGAATAAACTCTGAAGATATTTTCCTAAAGAAGAAAAATTTCCATTTAATTTAGTAAGCATACTTTTTCAGAATAATAAGTTTAGCACTTACTGAGCCATTTTGAAGTTAAAAATTTGTTACAGTTCCTTTGAAGTTATATATTATTTTCTAATTATGAATTTTTAAAGTTTTTTTTTTCCGAAAAGTATAATTTCGAGGTTACTTGCCGAAAAACATGTTTACTTTTGACCTAGACTAATGACAGAATAAAAAAAATGTTGATTCTGGACTTCAGTTGTTCTTTTTCGATTGATCAATTTTTATGAAACAGGAATTTAAAATTTTTTAAGGGATTTCAAAAAGTATGCAAAATGATTAAGAATTTTTAATTTTTGAAATATATAAACTTGTAATTCTTTATCTAATTTCAGGAATTTCAATAAGTTTAATAAAATTCCTTAAAATTCCTTCATAAATAAACAATGTGTTCAATATTTTCGAGATATATTATTATTTCCTTTTTTTAATAAGAAAATGATTTTTAAATATTCAAAATTTCAAAATAATAAAAAAAAAAAAATACTAAACTGGAGTAAAATTGATAAATAATTTTTAAAAATATTTTCCAGGTGCGTAGAGGATTACATAGACTGCAGGATGCTTTAGCACTAGTGGAAAAGAACACCCTGGGTTTGCAAACAAATTCTGCATCAGTGGCTGAGGAAGTGGACGAAATCTATAGAAGACTTAGCAAGGCTCTCAAAGATCGAACTGAATATTTACGTAACGAAATCGATCGTTACTTAGGCACAGAACTCAGAGGTCTCATCCAACTTAAAGAAAACCTTGAGCTCGAAATCGCTAACATTCAAAGCAACTGCGACCTTGCCGAAGCTCATATCAATGAAAATGTGCCCTGGGATGATGCAGAACTTCTCGACACCAAAGAACTCTTTTTACGAACAGTGGAATTCATCAGGTAATTGTTTTATTACACAATTAAAATAATTATCTCATTAATTAATATTTTACTCATTTTTAGAGGAAGTCGTAACAATTTCAAATATAATATTTTCAAAATGATTTAATGTCTGATCATGTAACTCCTTCTCTACTTGAAAGAATTAATTATTGAAGTCACAGTTAGTTTGATGTTTTTCATCGTGTTATTAATTTATTTTTATTAAAATTTCTTCCAGAAACTTTGAATACGAAGCAGGCGATTATGGCCGACGTGTTCGTTTCGTAATGGCACATGATCCAAACCAACTGGTGCTTCATGTAGCTGGATATGGTGAACTAAACATCAAACCGGAAGCCGGAACTGGAGGCCTTTTAGGAAGCAGTTCCGGATCTCTTGCACCTCCCGGTGGATCGCCGGGATTAATGAGAAGCAAAAGCGATCATCGTCTTGCTTCTCAGTATCGCCAACCAGATGACGATCGGATATCCAGAAATCGATACGTCCCCGACTACGAGTAATTATATATTTCATTAAACTAGTTACTCCTAAAATTAATTGCTAAATCTATATTTTAAACTCTTAAGATTTAAGAAGAAACTTTAAAGGTCTAAATGAAGGAATTGAGAAATTTCAAAGTCGACAAATAATGGAGAGGAACTGTATAAATATTTTTTTAGAAACGAGTGTTAAATCCCAAGGGGAGTAATTTAAGTAAAGTGCTGAAACGGGAAAGATCAGCGACTCGAAAATTTTGTTATGACAAGCAATAAGGATAAATAGGTTGTGGACAAGACTTTTTCTAAATTCTATAGGTAATTTGATAAAAGAAGCACGTAGGAAAGACAGTTCTCGGCTTTTTTCGATCAAAGTAGCGAATTGTTTTGGCGAGCTGCCAAAGGCCTGACGAGAGGGAATAAGTTTTTCAGAATGACCCACATATCTATTCCAGAATAAGTTATAAATACTAAACGCTTCTTTCAAAATTTCCACTTGAGTGTGGTAAGCACTTACTCGGGTATAAAGCGAGAAAATTTAATTACAGACCGTGTAAGATAATACTCGTCAGCACGTTGCCAAGTCGCTTAATGAACCCGCTCGAAATGCAAATTGTTGAAACAGTTGCGTGCTGAACGCAAGCGTAAATGAAAGAAAAGAAATTGGCTATAAATTATTTCTTTTCGACGCTACACAATTCAACCCTGCATTCGAGTTCTGCCCTTTTTCTATTTTACGACCTCTTTTTCTGACTTTTTATGGCACCTTGCTCCTTTTATACTGCGACGAATCTTGTCCAAATGGCATTCTTGTTTTCCTAACATCTTTATCGCTTGGGTAATAAAATTGTAGAAAGACTGATAAGAACGGAATTCCTTTTTCTAATTGGTAAATTGTGATGTTGAATTTCCGAAGGAATGAGTAATCTCTTGTTAGAAATTTTAAAGAGAAATTAAGAAAGAATTCGGACAGGAGGAGGACTTTAGTTGATTAAATGATAGATAAACTCTTGTATTAATTAAATCAGAGTAATTTTATATCAAGAGTAAGAAATCAAAATGTTTTTACTTCCTCATAGAGGAAGCTTTGTAGTCGTTATATTTTCTAATATTTTAAAAATATTTTAGTTAAACTTGCTTGCTTTTTTATTTTGAATAGAAATTTAAAAAAAAGTTTCGGGAATTTGAAGATTTGAGTATTTTATATTTTCGGGAAACTGAAACTACGACAATTTCGGCACAAAAAAATATAAATACAGTTAAATGAAACATCCACGCCGAGAATGAATTCACAGCTAGTTTATTTATTTAATTTAGGTACGAAGCTCCGGAGTATGAGGCACCGAGGAATAAATCGCGGTACAGGAGCCGATTTATGAGGCATAGAGATGGGGAAGACTCGGATGGTGATACGAGGTCAACTGTGAGATTCACCGGGACTCAAGATCCAGCAAATCCGAGAGAAAAAGTCCTGGATACGGAAGATGCTGCGAGAGGTCCTCTCTCTGGAATTTTTCGACTCACGGATTCCCCTCGTGTAATGAAGAAACTTCAAGAGTGCGAAAGGGCAGGAAAAAGGAAAAAGGAAGAACCCGTCCAACCGCAACCTTCCCCACAACCAAAGCCCCAGGTGAGCAAAAGCATTCTTTATTATTAGGTAGACTCTTAAAACGAATACTTAATCTTGCTTAAGAATAGAGGTCGTACTTTATTTTATTTAAAAACTTCATTTATCCTTTTCAGCAATTTCTCATTTTTTCAAAATATAACAATTTAATTAAATCAAACCGATGGATGATGATAGTTAATTTCTTATCTACAGAAAGTAATTTATTTTTTAGTCTTCTTCTAAATTCTTGAGTTAATAATTTTTAAAATTGGTTTATTTAATTTTATTAAATAATAATTAAATGGAATATTTAGACTTTTAGAGATAGTTACTAGTGTTTAAGGTTAATTTAAGGGGAAAATTATTTAATGCAATTATTAAATAAAACAAATGTTATATTATGGCCATCATTCCGCAATCTGCAGGATTCAGCCAGTTGCTCAAGAGGATTCAAGAAATCACTTGGCTTCCTTGAAATGAGTAAAGACTACGTTTTATTTATCTTGTGTTGGATCACGGTAGTACTTGTAGTTTATTGGAATGAATTAAGTCACTTAGCAAAGCTATTACAACTTAAACAATAAAAAACAAATGAAAAAAAAATCATTCAGATATTTTCCCCTTTTCTTATTATTATAATATAATACCCAAAAAAAGATGTACGTTACATTTTTGAGTTAAGAATTATAAGTTTCATACTTTTTTTAAATCTCCGGGAAAAAAATATATCTGATACAAACTCATAAAACTTTAGATTGTCTGTGGAGTTTATTTATCGTTTTTTAATGAATTTTTATGGTAGGAAGTTTTATCGATATGTCATAAAAAGATATGAACCAACTGTACAGAATTTCAATTGAAACTGTGGGTGATTTATAAACAAAACGCTTTTGACAAATTTTATAAACTATGATACGAATTCTGTAATAATTCGAATGCAGTTAATATTTTGAATCATTTAAAAAATCTCAATTTCAACAAAAATTGAAGAAACTAAAACCCTTGATTGTTTATGATTGACAGGATTTGTCAAATTCTGACGAATAAGAGCAGAAAACAGGGGGAGCCATCCACACACTCAACACCTCGGCACAACGAAAAATAAGTTCGAAACAAACACCGTTTGAGAGATTTTGAATCTTAATCACAGCAAGACTTGTTTGAAAAGAAAATTCACAAAAACACTGACCTAACGGCACTTTTTTAAGTTTTGAAATCTCCTTGATTGTGCGAGCTTTTCTTAGCGCAGTTGCTGACGAGTTTTTTCTTGTTTGAAGGCAGATTAATAGAAATGGCGTATTTTGCAATTTTTATAGCAAAAAGTAATTATTTATATTGCAAATAATATATATATTCTTTTCTAATTTAGCAAGTGCCAGTATAGGTAAAAAAAAGCATGTGCGCTAATAAAAGGCTGCCTAGTGTTGGCGATTGGACTAATAAAAAACGTTTTGCCGTTGTGTAAATAGAAATTGTGCGAAGGCTCTCGGTTTGTTTGTACAGTCTCCAAACTCCAACTTGCTGCCATTACTATCGTACTGCAATCGTAATTTATTTTGCGATGCAGTCATGATTTATACGATCTCGAAACTATTTTCATCTTTCTAAAATTATCATTTTTCAAGGTCGTTTTAATTGGATTTCTCAATTTTAGAATGATTTTCATTCACCAGACTTTGTTACAGTTTTATCTGGTTCTTGATTGATTAGATATGCCTTAAAAATTCGAAAAAATCGAAAAATTGAACTGAAACTAAAATCGTAGTCCTATTTCCTTCTATAAAGCATTTGTAGAAATAGTTGTGTAGTTTAAGCGTATAGAGAAATAAAAATCTCCTTCTTTTAGTTTACAATATCCATAAAATTGACATCACACAATTGTAAAAATTATTTTTTACCACCACCATAGAATAAGCAGAGTCCCTTCAATATTTTTTAAACATTTTACAACATTGTACAATTGCTCAGATGTGTATATTTTTTACTCACGAGCATACTGAGAATGAAGAAATAAATGCAATCTTCTTACAATTCGATGTCGTACATTTATTTTTTGTGTCATTTGTAAAATTTAAAACATCAAGCATGAATCAAGTGACTTTCTATCAAAATAAAAATTTTTTACGCGACAGGTCCAGGTGAGAAAAACACCTACGGCGATGGCGAGGCAGGTGAGCGAAGACGACGAAATTTCTAGAATTAAAAAGCAGAACAAGAACGTACCTGCCACGCCGGAAACGGTTGAAGAACGCCCGCCCTCCTCTGTACCGGTCCATCCGTCCTCCAGAGATATGCAAGAGAGAGAACCGGAGGACCTCCCACGAAGAACACCTGTCTCAAGGTAAGAAAATAAAATTTACTGAACCTACGAAATTGAAAATTCTTACATTTATTTATAAAATATTATATTTTTATTTATTAACATAGTTACACCATTTTAATTGCAGGAGAACATCGACAGAGGCCCATACTCAGGGTGCAAGAAGTGCATCTTCGGATTCTAGTACTGGTTCCGAGAGTTCGAGCGGATCTGGTATTCGCAGTACAGGTGCACCATTTACAGCAGAAGAAATGAAGCAAAAATATTTGTCGAGAGCTCCAGCCACAAATACGACCACTTCCACTGTTTCTTCCGGAGTCGGTGGTCTTTCAAGTTCAGCTAATAGAGAACCCCCAACTACGACAACTCCCTCTCCCAGACCCTTCCAAAGCCGTTTTTTAGGCGGAGGTAATTATAATATAGTTTCAATCTAAAAACTCGATTTCCTCATTTTACTTAACAAATATTAACATTTGAATTTTTTTCCTCTGTAGAATTAATCAATTTTTAACTAGAATTATGCGCACAGAGCGAGAAAATATCTAATTCAAATATTTTTTAAGTAAATGAAAATAATGAATTTTGAAGTCAGATTTTGAACTCTTCGTTTTATGCAAAAAGTATCGAACCTAAATATTTTTTCCCTCTGTACACAGTCTTATATTTGAACAAAAATTAGTGCTACAGAGCGAAAAACTGTTTATCTATAATTTTCGTTGAGTAAAATGAAGAATGGAATTTTGAGTTGAACACTTGGGTCCAACGCCCTCAATGTAATTAAAAAGAGAACTTAATCATCGAAAAACAGATGTATTCAAACTTTAAGTCTGTACTCTATAAGAATTAATTTAATAATTAATTCATTAAATTAATTTCAATGAAATTAATCGCTATAAAACTAAATATCTATTCATCCTTTTTAATTTTTAGGTAACCGTGCCGCACCACCACCTCCTCAAGTGGCACCGGTGCCAGCAAGGGAGGAATCAAAAAAGAAAGCGGAGGAGGATGACGATGATGATGAAACGACTAGTTCCTCAGAAGAGACAGAATCCGAAACCGATGAGGAGTCAGAAACTGAAACTCGACCATCGACAACTGCGCCAGCAACAACTCAAGAACGACAAAGAAGTGAATCCGCAATGGCACGAACAGACATTGGACCTCTTCTTGCACGCAGTGCAGAAGCTCGTCGTGGTAGTAAAGAAGACTCACCTTCTGCTAGGTAAGATATATTTTCATTTAAAATCACTATAAAAAGTATAAAAAGTTAGGATGAAAGTTTCTGAAATATTTAAAAATAATTCAAATAATTTGATAATTTTCAGGTACTCATCGCCGAGGGGAAGTCCAGCTCAGACAACTCCGACAGCAGCATCGATGACATCACCAGGCGGCTATACCAGCAGGTTCGTAACAAACGATCACGACATTCACGACTTGGGTTCTAATTCCAATAACCCCCTGAATGATAATCGTTTTAGGGTGGTTGATGACGAAAGTGCTAAATCGTCAGCCAATAATATAAAGGATAACAAAATTGCGACGTCCGACGCGAAAAGTAGCAATTTACAAAACGAGATTGATTTCACTAAAACTCAGTCGGACGGTAATTCAAAACTAGACGAAACTCCATCATCGACAAATAGTCAAGACAGTCATAATATTAACGATTGCGTAGCGAACACAAATTCCACAGGCACGGAAATTTTAGTAGTCTCCGGTCATAGGGAGAACGATCTGGAAACAGATAATAGTAATAATAATAATAATAATAATAATAATAATAATAATAATAATTGTTTTAACGATAATAATAGAGAAATTAGTGATGATAATGATAATAATGATAGTAAAAATGAAAGAAAGGTTTTAACACCGGACCCTAACAAATCGAATGTTGGCGAAAAAGTCATACGGAATAATGATCAGAATATCTTCTTGTCTAGTCGAGACTCCGGGCGTGATTTCATCAAGCAGAGGAACGTCATCGACGACAGGATTGAAACTGAGAAAAGAGACACAAATAATTTGGAAACTAATCTCAGGATAAAGGCTGAGCTCGAGAAAAATGGGGATCACTGCATTAGCAAAACTGATGGTCATTCCGATAGTAGAGAAGAAGCTAAAAGCAGTAATAATAATTTTCAACGGGAGGAGAAAATCAACTTTGGAGAATTAGCAATGGGCACAAATGAAGAAGGGACCAAGAATGGGGAAGTAGATGATAGGACGGGAGCAATCTATTTCGAAAGGGAGATCCTGAGACCAATCATGGAAAGTACAAACGAGTCAGAAGACGTTGAAGATAATGAAGAAAATAAGGAAATAGAAGCTGTGCTTGCTTCGAGACAAAACGGAATTCCAAAAATTGTCATCAACGAATCCAGTTCGGATGATGAGGAGGAAATAAAAGGAAATGGAGTGGAGATAAATAACAATAACCATCTCACTTCAGAATCTGTAGGAGAGGAATCAGGAGCAAGTACTTCAAAGTCAAATTTAGAAGATACTGGTAGAAGCATTCCTGCAAAGAAACTAGAGGTCGAGAACCTTTTGGACGACAATGGATGGATCGTGTCGGAGGATTTAGATGAGAAACAAGATTATTCGAGACGATTTTTATCCACAGAAATTAAAGAGACTGATGACGAAAATGAAAACGACGAACGAAACGAAGAAAGCAACTCGAATTCAGATAACCCAAGAAGTAGAATTTATAGGCAGAGCAGCATTGGAAAAAATGGATGGATGACTTCTGATGATGAGAGTGAGAGTGAGAGGACTGTTTCACCGACGCTTCCAGTGGATAGCAGCGGAGTTGAGGAAGAGATTAATAATAATGTGGAGGGGAGACAAAATTCAATTGGAGAATGGAATATTGGAGATGATGGATGGGTGATTTTGGACAAGGAAAACGAGAAAAAGAGCCATGATCAAAATGGTGATCTGAATGGTGGCGACATTGTTGAAAATGAAAATCATTTCCGAACGAGCGACCCGGTTGGGGATAAAAATAACGAAATTCAGAAAGATGAAGCAACTTTGAATGATACGAGTATACCGATGAAAATGGTAACCACCGTTCTCTGTGTTTCCGTGCTGTGTTGCAGCGTCTTATTTAATTTATTGCTGTGACTGAAACGTCTTGAAAGTCGAAGGTGGCGGGTTTAAGAATCAGATAAAGACCGAAACGAAACATTCCCTTTGCTGCTGTTTCTTTAAGTATTAAGTTTTTCAAGAATCATTTTGCTTATTTTTTTCTCGTGGACTGCTTTTTTTCAATTGAATTGCTTTTCAAAGAAAGGAATCCATGATCATGATCAATTTTTGAGGGAGATGATTGAAACGAGTGCTATCGGGATAAATAGCGGAAAAGATTATTTTTTAAAATAAAAAACAAAGTACATAAAACTGAAACCTTAAAAAAAAAATTGTGTACAGAAGAATTTGTGAATTATATATATATAACTTTTTTTTTAAATATGATTATAAAGGTAGGTGTCAAAATTAAAACTTTTACACACTTTCTAATTGGCTGTTCTAGAAATTCTTATGTAACAATTTATAAGAGTGTGAAATACATTTTAAATATGCTTTTTTTTTAATTTCTCGAAATGGAAAATGAAAGAAAAATATATATTTACAGGTCTTTGGTGATAGCACTCGTAAATTAAGAAAAATATTTTTTTTCTTAACAAAAACCTTATTGCAAAAATCCAAAATGGTTTGTAGTCTATTCTAAATGTTTAGAAGTTTGTTTCTGCTTTTGCTGCTTAATTAAATTTTGCAATACAAATAGAAGAAAAATTAGAAAAAGTAGTTTGATTTAATAATCAAATGCAAAAATAGAAATATACAAATAAATAAGTTTATTTTCTGATAATTTGTTAAATTTCCAAATAAAAAATTATTTTTCAATGAAAAACTCGCATCTGCAATGCAAAACTTGCGACTTATTAATAAAAAGACTGAACAGATAATGCCAAAAATCTCAAAAAATAAATATCAAATTTTTTACTGCAGCTGACTGAGAGAATTCCGTCCGACTAAAAAAGCCGAACCGTAACGAAATTGTTTCTCGTGAAAACTGGTCTTTCTCCGATTCTCACACCTTCTTTTATTAACATTTGTTGAAAGTAACACGATCTCGCTGTTAACGTAACTTTAACGGGCGGAAAGATCGGAGAAAAATATATTTAAAAAAAAAGATAGAAATTCAGGAAAAAACGCTTCCCAGTTTTTCTCGAGTCTACTTGTACCGCAGACTATAAAAATAATTAATTGAATGACGATGATTATCTATAAATTATAATTATTTCGCGGGTAGCAAGGATCCTTAGACGTGAGACTAGTAGTAATATATTAGATTCTTATATTTATTCGTTGCTAGACCTTTGCATTTCTTAATTATAATTGTGATAATTGTTGAAAACGTGTTTTTAACCGTTTCCTGTCTGCAAATCTACGTTCCTATTTACTCTGTGTCTCGCACAATCGTATATTTTGACTGTTGCTCAGATCCGTAATTGTATAGCTATAGCTTCATAGCACTTTCTTTGTTTTAAATAATTTTAACATTTTCGCGTCCCCACTCCTCCCAGAACCCCTAGAATTTCTTTAAACAGAGCTAAAGAATATTTTAATTACAAAATACAAGTTATATTTAAAGAAGTTAGTAGTTTACTTTCTCTTCAAATTTGTACTTACTTATAATTTGTATTTTTTAATTTTAATATTACGAAAATTAATAATAAACTACTAGCCTGCTCTGTCTTTTAAAAAATTCCTGAAATTGATTGACCGAAAAAAAAAGAGAAAGAAAGAATTAGAGTCTTGAAAGTCGTACGTAACGAACAAAAAATCGTATGTTTGGAAATCCATGAGGAAAGTTATTTCATCTTGAGTTTTCAACAATACGATTTACGAATATACATAATAAGTTTTTGTACACTTGTTGTTTTTCCCAGCGAAAACATATACGCTTTTGCATCAGTTTTGTTGTGTGGTAAATAAACTGCATTTTTGTGATAACTCGCATTTTTTATTTCCCTGTCAAAAACCGTCCCTAGTTATTTTTGCATCCCGCTTGTGAATTATCACTTTTGTCCCTCAAGACGATACTTTTAAAAAATAACGGTAAACTTTCCAAAACAGAAGATTATTGATCTCATTTTTATTGCTCTAATTTTTTATTTCTCTTTTTTTTCTTTGGTCATTCTGTGGATTATCGTTATATTGTCAACAGGCAATTAGACACAAAGATTTACAAAAAAAAAAACCTTTCACCTTCATTTTACTAACTAGGATTATTTTTATTCGGTTTCGATATGAATTAATTTGTAATTAATTCATACTGATGTTATCAAAATGATATAAGTCGTTATTTTTTTTATACTGGTCTCTCGCAATAAGTTTTCATTTCAGTCCAAGTTCTTCAAAGAAATTTTCATTTGATTTTAGACCGTTCTTCCTGCCCAAAAATTGATTAATTCGTTAATTAATTAATTTATTAATAAAGCTAACAACTTCAACTAATAATTGAAATTTAATGCAAACATAATTTGCTTCATCTAATTCAAATTGTTTTATATTCGTTTGTTCAAACTTATTGATTTTTGAGTAATTATTGGAATTGACGAAATAATTATTCTTGTAAATTATCTTTATTTTTTCTAAAGATTAACCACCATAATTTTAAACTAGGTCTGAAGCACGTATAAAAGTAGAAACTATTTTTGAAATTTGACTGACCAGCTTATCATTATTCTATTTTGCCTTAAAAAAAAATGAATAAATAAACTTTATAAACTCAATGAAAGAAGTAAGTCTGACCTTTTATTTCGAGTAATTGGAGTATTCAAACTAAGGCTGAGCAATTCAATCCAATTCTAAATCATTCATACAAATAATAAATTAAATTACAAATTAAATTAATAATAGATTTAAATAATATAATTTAAAATTCTCATTACCAAATCTTAAAACTGCTTTAAAAAAGAAGCTGATAAATAGGGAGCGGACTAGATAGAGTATGAAATTGGTTGGTATCATACAGAATTAAACAAAATTACTTATTTATTTATTAAAATAATTTTGATAGTGAATTTTCCATTGACGAGAATTTTCTAGTGCCGGGAATTTTACAGCGACGGGAATTTTCAATTGTTGGCAATTTTGTAATGCCGAAAATTTTATTATTCGAGAATTTTAAATTTCGGTAAATTTGCGTCATTAATTACAAAACTAGAAAAAGTTTTGAAAACACACTTCATACTCTATCTCCCTTCCTTAATGATAAATAAATGTTCAGCCTTGGAAAGAAATGGAAAGTGAACTCGGCAAAAGGAGGTGAAAAAGTAAAGGGTGCGGAGGTAGTAATGCAAGAAAATCCCGGTTTTGGCATCTTGCAGATTTCTGAACAAGAGCAGGAGTCAGGCGGCGATGGCACCTCCCAGGGAACGAGAACGAGAGCCAGTGGAAGTGGAGCCGATAGAACCCCTGTCTCCGAGGTCGAGATACGCGGCCTTGAAGGAAAGGAGGCAAAGATTGGCGAGGTCGAGGAGCTCTCACAACTTCGGTGGCGAGGACCAGGACATCGACGAAGACCCGCCGTCGCCGACGACTCAGTCTCCGAACGCCTACCTGGCCGCCAAATACGGGGCCGGGTCGGAACTGGCAAGGAGTCGCAGCACCCACACCCTAAAGTCCAGGGAACCGAGTCCGGATCGAGATCGAGGAGGCGCCGAAAAAGACGGCGCTGCCCTTAGCTCTTGGGCTCGATATCTCAAAAACAAGTACGGGAATAGGAGCACTAAGGATAAGGAACCACCGACCACCTCTTCGATCCCGTCTTCTAGGTAGGATCCAGTTTTTCCAAATTTTTTTCCGAGATTTTTTATCAATTATTATCATACTTAGAAATTAGAAACTAGTAAATCCAGTTTTTAATTCATCAATTCTCAAAATATACATATAGGTACATATACAAAAAACAAGAGATTATACGAGACAATGAAAATTTTATGCAGATTTTTATAGAGAAATGTAGACACTCTGTTAGACCTGTAGACCCTGTAGACACTCGAGTATTTTGAATCTGGAATTCTTTTAAAGGCTTGAAATAAAAAAATGTGTAAAATTCGATGGAAATTTACTTTAGACACCCCTTGAAAACTATCTCTCCTAATAGAAGGTGAATAAATGTTATAAACTAAGGGAAACATCCATTTTCGGCTTTGGACAAATGTATATTAGTACAAAACGATTTTTCTAAAATTGCAATATTTTATAAAGATTATCAGAAAATATTGTGAATTTTCGATAAATCGATGGGTAACAATATTGAAAGCCCTAAAAACTACGCAACAACCAAAAATCCAAGATTTTACTCTTTCACTTGACATGGTACGTCACATCTTATATTATTAATAGAAATGGAATTGCATGGTCAGACGAAGCAGTCACTCGCGAGTAGAAAAGACCGTTTTTATTCAGACAGACCTTTGTTAATTTCTTCTATGTCTGACTGTATTTTTCACTTTCTACTGGACACGAATTAGATTCATGCTCCAATGAATCCCTATAAAATATGATAATAATACAATAATTTTAATAAATGTCGATGAAGTTTGTCAAATATAATAAAAAGAAAATGTTAAAAGTACACGAATTTAAACCTACAGGAATAACGTAACTTACATAATAAACCATCTGAAAGGGCACCAAGCGAGGATTGTAAGGAGGAATTCAAATATTATGTAAGCACATTTTTCACTAATTTTTACAGGAACCCCTATATTGTAAAAACATCAATGTGTAAAAATTGGTTTAACTTTACCTTTTCTCCACTTTGTTTCCTAAACTTCATGTTATGATTTTCTGTCCATTCCCACTTTTCAATAAAAATCAAGGTAAGAGAAAAGAATACAAAATAATTTATTATAAAATTTTTCAAGTTTCTTGAAAATTAGTTCTGCAATAATTTAAAAAAAAACCCTCTTTCCCTCTCTTGCTTATTGTGCTCACGTAATATTTGAATAACCCCCTAAATGTTATTTAAATCCCCAACAGATGAATTTAAAAAAACAATCAACAATTTATATTCTCCATTTTTTTCATAAACACTTTCCCGAGAATTTTATACACATCACTTCTTGCATCACCTTTTTCGTTTTCAGATGTTACCTTGTGAAAAACCCTTCAATTTCAATTCCATTATGTACATACTTCCAATACGTACCTGTAATCCAAATTAAAGACTGCTTTCGATTATTGAAATTGTTAAACAGTTTTCTAAGTATGTCTAGTAGTTTAAAAACAATTTTATTATCTAGGTTACTAGGTTTTCCTCTTTGAATCCTAATTCCGATATCTCCGATTTTTCAAATAAAAATACACAACTCATCCAAAACACAATGACGTGATTATTACGACGCTCAAAAACAAGTTATTCAAGCCAAATTCGAAAAGCATTCTTTATCAAAATTTCTTCAATGTCGTAGTGCAAGCGCGACCTCTAGGAGGTTGTCGCTCGGTCTACCTCTGAGACACCCGGGTCAAACTTCCTTCGAATCTTCTGACGACGACCAAAAAAACCCGTCAGGCTCCCCCACGTCCCCTATAGCAGCTCCCGCTATACCCGCGGCAGCAGGTTCCTCCACTAGGTAAGTCTAATCGAGGTATAATTGCTTAAATTCCTTACCTAAAAGTGTAAAAAATGGAAATTATATTCTATATTTAATTTTTAAAAATACCCTGAAGAAGCCCTAGCGAAAGCTTCGGATTGAAATTTATTCTGAACCAATCCGAAATTTTTCGAATCATTCCGGAAGTTTTCAATCCGAATTAATCCGAAGTCCAATCAAACACAATCCAAACGTTTAATTCGAATGAATCCAAAAAATTCGGATTCATTCGGATTATAAGTCGGATTGATTTTGAATGGCCCGGATTAATACGGATTGAAAACTTCCTTTGGATTAGATCAGAATGAACCTATTTGGTTTGGATACAAACAGCGAACCTTACATTGTTTTGGATTTTATATGGTTATAGTTTTATTTGATTTATGATTGGCTTGTTTACGATTATAATCATGATTGGAAAAATAATAATTGACTACATTATTTTCTGTCGATGACGACACAGAGGTCAGTACCTGCTGAAGCGGCGGCAGCTGTTCAAATTTGGGATGCGGGGGAGCGAAGCCGGATGCTTTACTTGGCCAAGAGGCCTCGCTGTTGGGCCTGATAATTCCATCGTCGTGGCCGATAGTTCTAATCATCGTGTTCAAGTAAGTGACGCCAGGAATGAGACACAGAGGAAATTTTTTTATTCATAAATTGATCCGTGAAAAAAAAATTTACACGGAGAAAATGATTAATCAAAACTTTCCTTTACTGTCATCGACTTTAGGATAGGACTAGAGTTTTAATATAAGAAATATTTTTTTTCTATCTTCACTATTTGAAATCGGAAAGAATT
>CAJFCP010000181.1:80970-93139 GCA_904066005.1 Synergus itoensis
AATTATAATATTTGTTAAGTAAAATGAAGTGATAGAATTTTGCGGTTAACACTTGGGACCAACATCCTTAAGACACGTAATAAATTATTATTTTTTAAATTTTAAATTAAAACTATATATGCAATTCCCTAAAAATAACCAAAGCCAATAAAAATTTTGCACAATATCAGTAAATAATCCTGGCCACAAGACAGAAACATCTGCAAATCAGATATTAGAAGTATACGTACCGCGGTAACAAACGCGATTGGAACAATATACATCCAACAGACAGGAATGCTAATAATCATTAGTAGAGTAGGTATTAGTCAGGGACTTAAAGAGTCAAAGGGACATTGTACAAGAGCGGTTTACCAATGCCAAGCAACACCAATACTGCTGAAGCTGCAAGAGTTTACAGTATTAAGGGTAGATGGAAGGGTTGATTCTCTCTCATCAGAGTGGTCCTTGGAGTACATATTTAAGTTAGTCTACATGTTCGCGCTTGGGGCGAATCTTCTATTCAGGTGATCTATTAAGAGCGTGTTTGGAAGGTTAAAGACAGTGTTACGTATAGATATATACAGATATACAGACAGGCAGACAGACAAACATACATTAGGGGGAACGAGCTAAGTACGGACCTACGGTCTCTCGAGGGGTTGGAACGCTCTCCATTCCCTGCTGGCCGAGGCCTAAGGATGTCTCATCCTCTTGCAATAAATCCATGTTGTCCAGGAGCGGGGAACCACCTGTGTTTTTCGATAAACCCCTTAATGCCACGCTCCTGGTCTTAGGTTCTCTTAACTTACGACGATTTGAACTACTACTTTTTACAAAGAGAGAGAAACAGAGAAAGAGAGAGGAAAGCGGATATGTGCTTGGGTCTAGTGTCTAATTGTTAGTATAAATGTTGAGTTTAGTGTTAGTGTAGGACCGAATTGGGATGGAAAATCGCCTCTGAATAGACCCTATTCTAAACAGTGATATAACAGTAATAATCTGTCTTGTTCTTTACATTTGCATTTTACAGCTCATGGTATTAAAAATATAAGATCAATTTTTTAATAAGCTCTCCCGATCTTCTGATGGCCCAATGCGACCCTTTGTGAGTGTTAGTGTAAGTGTAGTGTTGTTTAAGAGTGTGCACCTGATGGATTTATATAAAATAAACGAGACTAACACAGCGCCAGATCGAGACCGCTATCTTGAGAGGGCCTCCTAGGAATAGGGCTGGCAGGCCGCAAAAATAGCCTCTCGTCTTGCCTCCTAGCTTCCAACCGATTCAGCTCTTCGGCGATCGCCGTGTGACCATTCTCCGCAGCTAATTCAGTGGCACTCCTGTTCTGACAATCTCTCACACGCAGCGCCATTGCGTTCCATCTGGACAAACGACAGAAGAACCGTCTTAACTTGACGAGGGCGAGGATCTGCCGAGGCGCGGATGTCACGGAAGCTCAAACCCTCTTTCTCCAATTAGTTATCTCTTCGTTTATATTTTTATTTCTCTTTTACTTTATCCTCATTTTATCCTTATTTCATCATTATTGTATTATTCATTGTTTAATTGGTCTACTCACCGATAGAGAATCCTGGCTGTGTCAGCATGACCAGCTGCGCAGGCCCAGGCAAGAGGTGTTAATCCAGCGGCGTCTTGGCGCAAAGCGTCGACTTCGGCATCTAAAACGCTACTTGGATTTTCGGCTCTCCAGTGAAGAAGTGCACAAGCTAATCTGGAATAACCGAGACCTGCTGCCAAGTGCAAGAGAGTCGGACCTCCGGATTGAAGAGGCTCGGCACCAGTACGCCAAGGTCGAACAACTGCATCCTAAAAGAGAAGGAAAACAAATTAAAATTCTAATTCATTGATGATATTGAAAAGTTCAACTTATGACTTTTAAATTAATACTTCTAAAGTAATACCTGGCAATAAGCGACCAGGCGTTCTTCAAGGTGAGCAGCAGGCGATGGTGGTCCGGGACCTTGAAGACGAGCTTCCACATCTGCGAGGCGATCAAGCAAAGCTTTTTCTGGACTAGGTTCAGATGTTGGAGGTCTTCGATATTCAAAGGCGACGCTATCAGAGACTACGAAACCATCACAGGCAACTTGTAAAGAAGCTATTCCCGGACCATGAGCGGGACATCGACACCGCAAGACACCTGGTTGGACGAGGCAAGCCTCCACGGGTTCTGTGTCGAAAAGAACCGAATAGGATTGTGAACTACTGCCTCCGGTCCAGGGTCCTGCCACCAGCACCTGGGAAAATTATTAACAGAGTCGATTGGTTATCGCCTTCGAATTGAAATTCAATGAAGAGAGTAATTTGGAGCGTCGCGGGAGTTCCAATTGCTTGACATACGATCAATTGCGCAGCCAAGAATCGAAAATGGCCTCTTGTAACGACCCTATCATTCACTCCACTTTCCGATAATCGACTCGAGGACATTCAATGTTAGGATAATGGTGATTAGTCGTGAATTTGGCAAATCTGGGTTCTCTGTATTAATGAACGGTTGATTTCCGTTTGCAATTTAAAACTGTTTTACTTCCCCAGGTCTCCCAGATTTCACTCTCATTTTGACTTCAAATTAATTTTGTATAGTCTCGAACTGATAATTATAATCATAAATTAATCTTGATAGAATACCTTAACACCTCCTTCGGTGTAACTCCATTCGGGACTGTATTCAGCAATATGGACGGTCGTTCCTGGATGACAAGCATTGTCATTTTCAATCCTCTCCTCGGTCTTGGTATGTTCAGCCTCGAAGTCGTGGAGCTCCGGGAGGTCCCCGAAGACATCGAACGCATCGAGATTGACCAGCAATTGATCGTCCGGTGAATCAATAAAGTCCATCGGATTCATGATGTTGTTGTCGGCGGGAGATGGAGAAGGTGAAGGCGGAACCATGTTTGCAGATAAGGTTCGTTGAATATCCTCTTGACTGAGGTCCAGTGTTTCCGCAAAGTCGGCGACTCCGGAACCACTTCCGGGAGTTGAAAGAGACTGAACAGTCGAGCAATCAATGTTGTCTTTAGAATCAATATCCTGCTGAGTTTGCTGTTCTCGATCCACACCGATTTGTTGCACGATCTTTTGGTCGGGAACTTGCTGCATCTCAACCTGTTGATTTGACTGTGGCACTGATTGCTGTTGCTGCTGTTGTTGCTGTTGTTGTTGATGATGATATGGTTGACTGTTGAGAATGAGGAGTCCACCTCCTCCTTGGATTTGTTGTAGACTTAAGACTAAGGGAGCCGGTTGCTGGCTCTGAGTTGAGTGGGAATGTCTCGAGTATACGCGAGGAGCCGTCGACGCTGTCGATGTTGGCTGTTGACCTCCAGTCGTTGATGAGACCTGGTCGAATTATTTTAAAAACTTAAGATTATTTTCTGAAGTCAGGATATAATGGTCTCTAAGAAAAGTTGTGCAACGAAATGACTTGAAAATTTCGCATATCTTATTATTTCAAACCTGATTGGCTTTTGAATGACGAAGTGGTAAGAAGTAAAACAAAATAACCGTATTGGTTTGCTAGTTATAGTAAATGATAATAATCTTCTAGGCATTGTCATCAGAAATGTGGTAATTTGTAAATTACTTATGAAACATATTGAAATAAATTTAGATCTAACTGATAATCACCTGATTGTCAGGGGTGAGCCGTCTGGGAGCAATTTGAGCGCTGCTGGTCGACGAGGCGGAAGAAGCCCTTTGCCTATCTAACAGTTGAGAGACGATCATGTCGACCGGATGATTAGAGTGTTGGGAGAGGTGAGGATTATTGGGATCGTCATCTCCACCAAGGAACATGGGCCTTAATTGGGACGCCAATTCGTCTCGCGTCCATTCTTTTTTATCTGGCGGCAAGGCGAGACATGGTGGTAGTGCCGCCAATTTCGCATCCCCGTCGGGATAAGGAACATTGAGATAATGGACTAGAACAACGTCCGGGTTCTGCAAAAGCCAATAGCAACGTCGATGAAACGTTGGCAGAATCGCTGAATGTACGTAGCACCCATATATACACTCCACGCCCTGGACCTGTGGGACAATTTTGAGGGTTAATCAACACCTCTCAATAATTCAATCTCTGCGAAGTAGAACAGTTTGTATATTTCCTAGTTGACAAAAACATTTTCAATAATAGATTTGGATAAAAAAACAGAAAATTTTATACTATTTTTTTAAAGGTAGCAAATTTCTAATTAACTAGACATCGATAACTTACCTTTAGCTTCATGTGATCCTCCCTTGTTGTTTTTCCGTCTTTTCTTTTCTTCCAACAATAACCATCTCGCCGATATCGCACTTTTTTTCTTGAAAATAACAGCATCGATCCGCTTCGCGGTCTCACTTTCGCCTCTCGACTCTGCCATTCTACGTGCCTTTGAAAATTAATTAGGATGGCAGCAATTTCCTGCAACAGAAAAAGTAAATGACAATTAGATCCTATATTCTTAAAATTATAAAAAACGTGTTTACTTTTTCATTTAATTTCCTAGTAAAAGAAATGACCCAGAAAATATCCGAGTGGATTTTAAAGTCGAACATTTTTCGTTTAGAATTCACTATCGACCGGAAATGTATCAGCAAAATGCACTATAGACAGCTCGATACCTTAGGGGAAGGAAAATCTCGTTTCCACTTGAACCTAGTCTCAAAAAGAGTCTCAGTGACAGGAAGCAGTATATGGAGGAGCTTGAGTGAATCTTATTTCGCGAAACTCATGACACGAGCTTTATAAAGATCTACTTTTATATCACAAATCCAGCCTCTCTGAGTGATGCTTTCAGCAAATCCTTCCCTTAGATTAGGCGTAAAATATATGCGAATATTTTTCGTCAAGGCCTCTTCTCAACTAGAGAAATAGTCTAGGATATTGTTTTAAAGAAAAAGTTACTGCGTGAAGTTCTTTTGCTGAATTTATGATAGGCTCGACTTGTCACTGCAAGGAAGAAAGCGGAAAAACATACAAGGACTAGGAAGGAGCCTAGATTCAATTTTTCAAGACAAATCTAAAGAAATATTAAAATTGTCTTGCAGAACAGAGAGACCTATGGAATATTTTAGACCTTGGTCTGAGAGAGTACTGAGTGTTTCCTATTGTGTGATAAACTGGCATAAATGAGACATTGTGTCTCGCTTGGTCACACTTGTCCAATCAATACCCTGATTCCGAACTTACTTGGCTCGCGTCACAAGGTACACACGACCAATGTTCCTAGTGCACCGTTGATTCCCATTACAAGTTAAGGATGATTGGTTCGTACGTAATACCATCACGTGTTCGAGCAATCTCCTTATAATCTAAGCAGGGACTTCTCTGATCTCGAGTCGAAATTTCAGACCTATTTAAGCCCTGCATAGTTCCAAATAGAACCTACTTTAGGCCTGCCTAACCATCCATGACCTTTTTTGAATTCCTTTGGACCTACTTTAACGCTCTTTAGAACAACCTATAATTTTCACTTGCATATTTTTAAGACCGGACAATTCCCGAATTTCCTTAAATTCCCGTTTGGTTGACATTCTAAAAAATGCCTAGTTAAGAGGCTATAAGAAAATACCATTGTTGAAAGAAATTTATTCCTCTCACATAAAATCTTTGTTCTCCGTAAATTTTATCCTTCGAAGTTTTCAACGAAGTAATAAAAAAAAGTGTGAAACAGAAATCCGCCATTAATTAATAATTTCCAGGAAATAACTGAAAAGCAAAATGAAGAAAGGCAAAGACGTGCTGGGAATGGAAGAAAGAAGTCTCGTTTTGCTGTTAGTCCGCTTGGACAGTCTGGGGATGGCCTCGCCTCCGTCTCGCCTATACAATTCCCCAGAACATTCTGAACGTGGCTTGGGTATAAATAATCTCCACGGGGGATGCAATGAAAAATGACGAGGAGAAAATAAAATGCAAGCGTCTTTTCCGACGGGAAAAGCAGAAAAATGCAAAATAACATCAACACATGTCAAAAATTCGTCGCGTTTGAGAAAGACAATATTTCATTTATTTATTTTCGTCTTATTTGTTACACTTTCTTTGGAAACAAAGTTTTATTTAAATTTAGACTAAGTTCTTCGTGAATTTATTATTCTATAAGTACTGCTTTTCACCTAATTAAGTTTTTTTTTTAAGCTCTGACTGAAATTTTTCCTACATTAATAAACAGCGAGATAGAAATTCTGACGTGAAAAATAATATAGGCTACCTACAGGGATTAAAGCGAATTTTTTTTTCATTCAAATGAAATCCCTGCTTTTTTCGATTGTTTCGTCGCCAAAAAAAGTTCCTAATATTTTTAAATATACCAAGGTTCACAGGTCATAGTAGGGTCAGAATTAATCCTTGGCCTATGAATTTATAGTTTTTTTTTACAATTTTTTAAAGAGTAGGTAATCCTGCATTGTAGTACGGATATTACGATTTTTAAAAGAGAAAAAATCCTTTATTTGGGATGTTTTTCAAAGTTTTAGAGCAAATGTACAAAGTTATGGCCCTTAAAACTTTTTTAACTGAATTTAATATATTTTTCGAATAAAACAGAATTTTTGCTTCGGATTCAGTGGTTTCACCTTTTCCTCCCTCGAGTTGTAATACCACATGGGAATTTTCATATGAAAAGCATTTGAAGCTACATAACCATTTTACGACCCATTAACCTCATGCTTAATACAAAAGACTTCATATAAACTTTTACTAAAAAGGGTATTAGGCATTTCTGAAATATTTCAATATTCAAAGAATTATCTTATAAGTTTTTTTTTTATTTTATTCTATGGAGTTTAACGAATAAAATGACTTAGGGGATGTCTCAGTATATCATTTGACCATAAACCAAGTCAATAAGTCTAGGGGAGTTCAAAAGAGACTCCAAGTGAATTCACAGGACTGTAACTAGACTTTTACTTTATTAAATCACTTCACGAGACTTCCACAGTGTCTAAAGAACTTCATTTGAGGAGGACTTCATTTCAAATAAAATTTTTTCAAACTTTGCTAGCAAGAAAAAACTTGAATGGAATTCAGCTTACTTAAAATTTCACGAAAACCTTAGAAATCGCTGAAATTCGTTGAAATCTCTTAAAATTCTTAGAAAACTCTCAAAATTCCTCAAAACTTCAAAACATTTAAAATCCCCTAAAATCCTTTAGAATCCTTAAAAATCTCTTAAAATTGCATGAATTCCTTTAAAATTTCATGAAATATCCTCAAATCCTTTAAAATTCCACGAAATCTTTTTAATATCCTACAATTCTTTTGAATTTCGTAAAAATCACTTGAAAATCGTCAAATTCCCTTAAAAGTCTTAGAAACCCCTTGAAATTCCTCTCTAAAAATGTCTCGAATTTCTCGCATATATTATAGTTTCAAATCTGATTTGCTTTAGAACGACTTCAAATTCTAAGAAGAAAAAGAAAATAATCGTGCGCATAGCTGTTTGCTAGTGTAATAATTAAATTTAGCACAACTTAAATGATCATCGAAAAACAGGTGTATTCAAACTTTCGGCCTGTACTGTAAAGCTTATCGATCAAGTTTACCCAGAATTTGATCATCTTCATCACAATATCAACATTTCTAATCAATATCACCTGACAGAACAATTTAGAATTTATGTAAATTTCGAGAGGAAGCCTTAAGAACAGGGACTGCCTTCTCCCAGCCTCGTTAGGCTGCACATGAGTGGGTACGTAGATAAAGTGGAAGCAAATTAGAAGAAAAGTAAAAAAAAGAGAGAAAAAAAATAAAAAAAAGACAAAAAAGAAAACCTAAGAAAAGGAACAAGTTGTGCATGCTTATTGGCTAGTGGAGCTAGATCGTAAGGCTCGTCCATGTCTCTTCGACGTTTCTCCAGAGCATTGCGAACGTGGCCTGGATATAAATATTCTTTCCCGTCGAAGCAAGAGTTGGAACGTGAAAAGGGGCTGAAGTTAAGCCACCCTCGGTCTGCCTTGCACTCTGGCAGGCGTTGAACGAGTCTCGGCCTAAGGGACAGACGTTAGGTGCCCTACCGGCCTCGTCATTGTGATTTACGGTCTGTTAATTGATCATTTACATTCTGCAAGTGGCTGTTCGTGTGGAGAAGAGGCCGACTGCTTTTGCTCATGGTTCACGTTTCATGCACGACGCCATTCCTCTATATACAACTTGTAGTCGACGCTTCTGCGTTCGCCAATAGTAAAATGGGTCAGGAACGTAACCGGCATCTCGAATTCGGTAGGTTTGTCTGTATAGATGTAGCAGGTCCCTACGTGAGCTTGAAATATGAAAGAGCTGCGAAAAGCAGGTGAGATTATTATTACCGGCATGATGAAAAGAACCCTGTCACGAAGGAGATAAATCATTCTATTATTAAAATTAGGAGGACTTGCTGGCACGACAGATCGAAAATTGAAGCTTGTCAATCAATAAAAATCTATAGTAAAGCAAAGTAAAAGAGTAAATTTATGGAAGATTGGAAGTTTGAGTGTACATGTCTAAATATAAATCCAGCCATAGGCAGTTGAGATGAAAGACACCTCTAAGAGTTTTCAAACGTCCCTCATGTTTAGTCATTACAGTTTCGTTTACATAAGGCCTACAAGTATGTAATCCTAATCTTCAACCCTTAACGTATCCAGTGTGCCAGATATGACACAAAGTAAAATTAATTTTTTTTTTTGTTATCCTATACAGCTCGAGGGAAACAAGATTCTAAAAATAAAGTCAGCTTTTCTTTGAGACTTGGTGATAGTTTTCAAATTATTTAAGTAATTTCTTTTTGAAAATTTTAGTTAGATTTGATTTATTTTGAAATAGAAAGAGTGCGGGAAGATTTTTAAGTAAAAATAAAGTGGAATACTAGCCAAATCTTTTGTATCACAAACAAAGGCTAAATTTCGAAGAAAGAAGAAAGCCTCGTGTATTTAGAGTTAGAATGCTGTTGAAAGACGTGCCAAAGTAATAGATTCCAGAAGCAGCTTCCGGGAACCTTGGGTCGCGACTCACGATACGTTTGCCCTCCCGCGTGAACCGGAAGTGATGTGTCCCTGTTGATTTACGTCTACACCGGATCGGTAAATCGTCCCCCTTTCCGCTAAACTCACTAACGAACTCTCCCAACATCGATTCAACAGTTTGCAAATTGTTTCACGCGCATTTTTATTCCTAATAATTAAACAGAAAAAGTTTCCACTAATAATTAAGCTTGTTTTTAAAATATTCTTAAATAATAAAAATAAGAGATTTTTGAAAATTTTCGGAGAATTTTTAAAACCGATCACCAGTACTTTAAACTGAATTTGTTCCAAATCTTGATTCGCCTCAAGCAATCAATAAAATGCTTCTATTTTGCTGAATAAAGACATTTTAAAGTTGGACAGCTGACGATAAAAGTTGCTCTTCAAAAAGTGCTCTATTTCAAAACTCCCTCGAAATGTTGACAGACCTTGTCCTTAAAAATGTTCAAGTGACTTAAAACTCCCAAGCTATTTTCAAAATATTCTGTCAGCACCCATTATTTGTCTCCTCCAGCGAAAACACTTTTTTAAAAACAAAAATGAATAAGACAACATGTTCTGACCCAAATAACACCAAATAAAAAATGACAAGCCTAGAAAAAATATAATTTTAATTAGAATTCTACTCCTATTTCCCGCTATACAAAACAAATTGCTAAAAAAAACTCTCCAACTCTTAACTCTTAACCAAGGACAATAAATCAACTATTTCCAGTAAAAATTTTTCCCAACTTTACCAAATGAAGAATTCGTACCGGAAAATCGAGGTTGCGGGATTCTGAATGGATTTTCTTTTCATTTCTATTTTCACGTCTAGTGACGTCCTAGTTTTACACCGCTGCTCATGATTCCCTTAATTGTAATAAAAGAAAAACAAAATAAAGGAAAACTTGGAAGCGAAAGAAGGAATAAATCCGAAACTTTTAAATATCTTTATTATGCAGTTTTTTTTATCGATCTCTTGTCGGTCAACCACATTACATTAGGCTGATTTCTTCTCGCACCACTGCTATCAAAAACGATCAATACGAAATTACTATACCCTGTGCAGAGTGGAAAGAAGTCACGCAATTACCGAAAATTACCCTAAGTTTAAAAATAGATGTGATACTCTTGAGCCCTGCCAAGAAAAAAAGAAAAGTTTCATTCCAAAACGAGCACACGGATTTAACGGATAACCCTTCCAATCATCCTTCGTCTGCTGTTAATTACGAGCAATCTTGAAAATTTTAAAGGCATGCCGCGAATACTGCAAATTGTAAATTATAAGTAACTTTTATTTTTAATTATTTTTATATTTTATTTTTAATTACAATCAGGGAAAAATTTGCCTCCGAGCCAAGTTTTATGGTATTTGTGTATTTTAAGTAAATTCTCATCTACCACAATTTGTTTTATTCACTTCAGTTGTTTTTATGGTTTCACAACTTTTTATTCTCGTTTACATTCGAGTAATCTACTTCCAATTTTCACTAAATTAATGAGCGATTATTATTATAACTTTAAATTTGAACCTTTTTCAATTTATATCATTATTTGTTTACTTTTCTTTATGATTATCAAAAAAGTTTGTTTTCAACATCTCTGTGATCTGATTTCCTATATGATTTTCAATAAAACTCGCCTCCACTTTTCCAATATCGAAATTGCCGAAACAACACAATATAACGTCCCACTTCAACCCCTGAAACCGATCATACGTAAAGGGACAGCACACGCAATGCACTTTCGTTGGGGTCGTGGAAAAATTAGTCAATTTCCTGAATCCTTTGTGGTACCATTGAATAACGGTGAGTGGAAAACACCAGACCTTTTTCCCGACCGACATCATTTTTTTCAATGGCACCCTCTCTCACTCTTCTAAAAAATACTCTTTTGTCTGAAAAAGAGTCTAATAAGAGAAAAAGATATATCATAAATAAATTTTCTTCTATAAAAGTTTATAAGAAATTTGAAAAATTCTTGTTGTACAAGAAAAAACCAATATCATCTTAGATTTAATTTTTTTTTAAATACTAGTACTTCCCTTACAAAACTACAAGTTTAAATAAGTTGAATAAAACTTAAACTTCCACTAAAAGTCTTTAAAATTACTTCACATCCTTTAATATTTTTAAAATTTCAATAAAGTGCGTAAATTTCTTTCAAATATATTAAATTCACTCGAAATCACATGAAATCTTATTAAAATTCTTAAAAATCCAATGAAATTTTGTAAAATCCTCTGACAGTCCTTCAAATTACTTACAATTCCATGAAATATAAATGTTAAAAAAGCTAACACTACATACAACATTACATACCCAGTAAAACAATTTTTAAATCTAAAAGTTTTGTAAAAACAACGTTCAGTCGAAAAATTGTAAGTTTGCTCGTTTTCTCGTTTTTTGACAATTCAATCATAATCTATTTACTGGGTATGAATTTTCAGTGCTCCATTTTTAGCAATTTCCAAACTGATCAGGTTTTCGACAACAAAATATGTTCGATATTTTCGAGATATTTGACAACAATGTGTTGTTCTTTTATTTCTAAGTAATTTCGTACTTGAAAATATAGAGATTTGATTAAAAGCAAAGAAAAGTTAAGAATCTCAAATACTTTTCATATATTTTTATTCCACATTTCCTTTATTTTTGAACAAGGGCGTCTCGCTCATAAAGAACTAACTACTGTGAACCAACCGCAGTAGTTACGGTCACGTTTGGTCAGCCACAGCTGTCTAACTTTATGAAAGGCGAAGAGAGCAAAAGTTCCAACTGACCCTATCAAACAAAAATTGCAAAATATAGATACTTATTTTTAATTAAGATCATAAAAATTTCCATTTTCATCATTTTTTCCATGTATGGATTTACGTTGAGGGGGGGTAGACCGAAATTTTTTTCTTTGCTTTTTCTTTATTTGAAAGAAAATGTTTTCCTTCGTACAACATTTCTAGACATAAATTCGTTTAATACTTTGAAACAAAAATCATTATCTTTCCAGACAGTTTTTCATGTATGGAATTTCCATACATGAAAATTTCCATGTATGGATTTATCCATGGCATCCATACTGTCAGTGCCGCCCCTGAAACCAGGTTGTTGTCAGCCATCTAATTTAAATAGACTTTCTCCAGACACAGTAGAAAAGGTCTGTAAGAGTCAGACATCGAATTAATATATAAAATAAAAATCCGGATAATTA
>CAJFCP010000181.1:93630-149702 GCA_904066005.1 Synergus itoensis
ATATATAAAATAAAAATCCGGATAATTAGAATATAATTTTGCACATTAAAAAACGTGTCTGAACACATCGTGCCTTTTCTACTTATTCAACTCAACAGTTTTTCACTAATGGCGCCAGTGAGCCCTTATTGTCAGTAGTAAAACCACGTTGTTGTCAGCCATATAATTAAATAGACTTTTCTCAGACACAGTAGAAAAAGTCTGTAAGAGTCAGACATCAAATTAATATATAAAATAAAAAACTGGATAATTAGAATATAATTTTGCAAATTAAAAAAAACGTGTCTGTGCACACTGTGCCTTTTCTACTTATGCAACTTAAAACTTTTTCACTAATGGGGGGTAGACCGAAATTTTTTTCTTTGCGTTTTCTTTATTTAAAAGAAAATATTTTCCTTCGTACAACATTTCTAGATATAAATTCGTTTAATACTTTGAAACAAAAATCTAATGATTTTTGTTTTCTTTCCAGACAGTTTTTCATGTATGGAATTTCCATATATGAAAATTTCCATGTATGGATTTATCCATGACATCCATACTGTCTGCGCCGCCCCTGACTTCAAGAGGGAAATTCTTCTCTTTTATTAAAAGAAACAAGGTTTTTTATCGAGTCTAAATATCGTCATTCTGACGATCGTAATTGTAATAGTCTTCTATCGATTTTCTATATTTCCGGTCGAGAGAAGAGCACAAAAGGGAAATCAATGTTGTCGTTGAGTTGAAGCTGTTCTCGTTAATGAGTTGTTACCGTTCGAGTCTACTTCACTTGTTAATTGGCAGCACGGAGTTCTTATCGAAACGATTCGTTCCGAGGTAGAGAAACCCCCGGACAGATTTATCGGCGTTTCTCGACAGGGCACGTTTCCGGACTCGTTTTGTGTGGGAATCAAAAGACTCGATTCGTTTCTATATATCTCTAAATGATCTAGAATTAGGTGCGAAGTTAACTGAATACATAAAAGAGAGTTTAATTAATTTAAAAACATTAAACAACGTTCTTTACGTTTTATTTTCATCATTTATGATAGAAAATATAAGATTCTATTGATCAAGTAATTCTGAATTTATGAAGTTGTAAGTACAAATGGTAACAATTTATTTAACAACAAAAGCGCACTTTTGTATTTTTATTTTGAATAAAAGGTGTAACTGAATGATTTATATATCGAATCTATTCCAAGCAAAAAAGTTTCGTACCGATCTTTCTGTATAAAAAGAAAGAATAGTTCTTGCTTAAGGTTCTCTAATTTTTATAATATTTAAGGATATTACCAATGAAATATTATAAAAATTAGAGAACTTTAAGCAACTTTAAAAAAAGCAAACTGAAACCAAGCAAACTATTTTTCCCTTTATTAGTTAAGTAAAAGAAATCAAAATCAGATATTTCGAACTCAGACCCAAAATTCGTGTTTACGGGTGCTATTTGAATCAAAATGGAGAGTTAAGGCAATTGTTGAGTTTCAATAAAGCATGTCATACCTAGATTTATTCGTTATCGATTTAAAATTACTTTGCAAGGCGCATCAGTCTAAATTGAAAAATATCGTGCCCTCTTCGGTATTCAAAGACCGCTCGTCAACGTCGTGTGGCTACTGGCTTGAGCAGAAAAGTTTTCTGTTCAAAAGTAGACTGAAAATCCGATAGAACTCGCTTACAGCGCACTCACATATGCTGTCAGGGTGCTCGAGAAAAATGGTGCTGAAGAGCAGCGGGCGACACGATTTACTGTGAGGGACGGTCTCAAAGAGAGATAAAAAGAAGTGAGAAAACAAGATCAAGAGAATGATAGAACCTGAGTCACAGATTTTAACTTCTCACTCTCCATTTCTTCAGGCTTTAAAAAAACTTTCTTGAAAATTCACGTGCCTCAGTGAGATTCATCGAAATCGTAAATTCGATTCCTGTTTTTACTCGAGTACTAAAAGAAGTGTAATAAAATATGCGAGTAAAAAAAGAAAAAGTGCAATCAAGAAAGAAGTAAAAGCTTCCCTTGAAATTTATACTTTTCGAAGAATGGGTTTCAAATGTGGAGCAAGTGGAGGGATTTGTGACAGGTTCTCGGAAAGTAAATCATCATTATCAAAACCATGAAGTTATGTGACTGAATTTTATGGAAATCGAACAGTAAAATAAAATTTTCCCCTGCAATTTCAAGGGGTTAAAAAAGTTTTGCGCTTTTACGAATTTAAGGGAGCCTTTCGAGAATCTTATTATAACAGAATAAAAATTTTACGAGAAATTTTATTCAGATTAGAACATTTCAGAAATCGAAATTGAATTTTTATATTTTAAAAAGAATTTAAAATTAATGACGACAAATTACCTAATTAAATGATAATGCCTTAATTTCCATACGTCAAATTACCTGCATATTTTCTACTTGGAAATTCTCAACTTGGCTGTGCAAAATAAAAAAAAAAAATAAAAGAAATCGAGTAGACACGAAACTTCGCCAGTTACACGAAACAAAAACTTGATTTAACTAAAATTAGGTTCTATAATTGCTGAATCAACTTTAACGAGTGTTTGCTATTGAATCGAAGATTTTCTTTATGAGGATATATAGAATGATATATATTTGGTCAGGCGATAGCAGGGGGCAAACGGTCGACTTCAACTCGTGTATTTTCTCACTTGAAGATTAACGAGCTTTCGTATAGCGTGTTGAGCTTAAGCGGAAAGTTCTCCCTTCATCAGGTATAATACATGTCGAAACTATAGCAAGAAATACTATGCTACGATGTAATTTACCCCCACATATAGTTGACATACGACATAATTCGAATGAAACTAAAGTTTGTAACGTTTACAACAAAAAATTTATTTTTTTCTACCTAGCACGAGACCCAAAAACGTTTCAAACCCCTATCACAATGGGATTATCCCCAAAATCATCCCCTAAACACAAAAAAATAATTAAAAACCCCTTAGGTGTTGATTTTGAGGGTGATCCTATGGGTATCGACCGATAAAACTTTTTCGACCTTATTTGGACATTAAATCGAACCATTTAAAATAATAGAATTTTATTTTCCGAAGTTTGGGGTTTCTAATGAATTTTTTGTGCTTAGGGATGATTTTCAGGGTCATCTTATGGAGTTGGGCGGATAAAACTTTTTCGGTTTTATTTGGACATTAAATAGAATCATTTGAAAGAATAAAATTTTAGGTCTCGAAGTTAGGGGATTTATAATTATTTTTTGTACTTGGGGGATGATTTTGGGGGTGATTTTAGTGTGGTGATGGGTTAAAACGTTTTTAGGCTTGTTTTGACATAAAATGGAACCATCTTTGATACAACAATAAAATTTTAGGTTTCGAAGTTAGGAAATTTATGATTTTTTTTATACTTGGGAGATGATTTTGAGGGCAGTTCCACTGTGGGATCTCCCCGATCGGGTAATGAGGTCGACTTGGGTGCCGATTACTGTCAGGATTACAGTCCTTATTTTTATTATCGTGCTCTTTGACGCTGATTTCAATCAACCTCTTCTCATATTGTCAAGAGAAGTGCACTTTGCTACTTTTTATCTTTAGACTGATAAGGGAGAAGAGTTTATAGGCCTCTGGAGAATCGTTATACTGCCACTAAAAACACAGAAAGTTTCTCAAAAGGAAATGTTCCAGATAAAATTGAGTAAATGAAAGTGCTTTTCGTGATTTTCATTACCACATTTTTCAGCAAGAGACTGCGAGTTTTATGTATTAAAGTTCTATTTCCCATTTGAAATTTTATTTAGGTCAACTAATTCTTTATCTGGAAATAAACTTTGGCTCATAAACACAGTACTTTCCTGGGTTGAAAATGTTAATTATAATTGGTTTGTGGTAAAGTATGAGAAATGAGGAATGAGAAGTGAAGTATGAAACATGAAGGAGGAATTAAATAATTTTATATAAATTATTCTGATGAATAATGTGCTCGCAGTAGACTTAAAAGATAGTGGTGCCTTCAATCTTGTCTTTAAGAAATAAGGGCAGTGATATAATTATCACGACATGAATAATTCAGGCGAAGAGGAAGAATAATGTAGACTGTGGAAACCGATGTTTTATGTATGTATCTCGTTATAATTTAAGTATTGCTACATACATTCGGTGTTGAGTCTATATATTTCTGTCAAAGCGTTCAAAAAGCAACTTTTCATCCCGCGGATTTCATTTTATTGTTCTGATGAATATGCCAGTAAAATTAGATAAATTCCAGTTCAAACGTTAATTTTATGGAATTTTTAAAGCAGAATTATTAATTGTTTAGACACTGACACATTCTATTTTTATTCTATTTGTATTTTATTTTGTTTTTCTTATATCATTGTGAATCTTTTAAATCTTATTCAAAAACACCATTGCTTTGAAAAATAATGAGGAAGATGCTTTCCAAAAAGATATTAAGATTGATGAATGCTGGATAAATTTCTGCTGGTAAATAAATAAAAATAAAATGGTTTTAGGAACTTTTTTTCATTTTCAGACTAACAAAAAAAAAAGATAAAAAAAAATAGGCAATCTCTTTTTTCGAATTTCGACTCAAATTGGAAAGATTGTTGCCCTTTATTAAAAAAATCGTTTTTGGACCATCCTAATGTAGAATATGGAAAAGAATGTTGTCACAAAAGGTGGAAAGTAAGAAAAATAACGATGAGAAAAGCTACTTAAAATTCCAGTAGAGGAACTGAAGGTTGGAAAGCTACGATTAGAGGCGAGTCACAGAGTCGATTTATCGAAAGGAGAACTGGAGGACCCAGGCACTCGGAGGGGATTTCTCAAAAGGAGGCTCTCGAGAACAGGAACAGAACTCAGGTCGACTCAACTCTGAACTCAACTCGGCTGAGCTTGCTGGCTCCAGCTATTGATCGGAGGCCGACCGGGGTCAGAGTAGCAGTGGACTACATCGGTATACGTTCGTGATTCCTGTCTGTGTATGTATGTGTGTGTTATGTACCGTGTGCAGATCTGGCCTCTGTGTCTGCACTCTGCACGTACAGAACACAGAACTACAGACTACAGAGCACCTAACAGAGCTAGGTGCAGCATACTGGCACGGAAATGTTTCTGGCTCTAAACCACCACGAAGAACGGCCCAGACCACGAACCACCAACGCCACACGATACTATCTGCCTACTCGCCCTCGCCTACTGTACTCACCATGTACCCACTACCCACCGAAACACTCCGTGAATATATTCAGGCCGTATCGCGTAACGAAAGCTACCGTCGGTTTAAAGAGCGGACGATGAGTGCAAAAAACAAAATTGCAACCGCCAGCAAATTCCGATAATTCCTTCCGCTCTTTTCGGGCAGGAACTCTAGATGAGAAGTGGGTAGTAGAGTGACCAACGAGGAAGAAAAGAAGAGACAAAAATTGCGACCACGTGGTTGATGGTGGGGTGCCTCGTTCATTTTGGAATGCTGCGAGTTGCGAGATCTGACGTCCAAGAGAAATGGGGATGATACGAGGCTTTAGGGATTTAAGCACCTGGAGATAAGTAGCTTGAGAGACGGTGCAAGATGGCTTTCTGCTGCAGATATTTCGGCTCAGATTGTATATTTTTATCGAAAATGTAGAGGAAATTGGTTGGCACTCTGAGAGCGGGTTTGAGATCGATTTTTGTTCTATCTCAGTTCGATTTTTTATCAAGTGATCTGAAATAGGTGAATCAAGATCAGTTTCGAATTTTATAAGACAATTAAGGGAGCGATCATTAATTATACAAGGTTTGAGAGTGGAGGGGTGTGGAAGATCTTAGGAATTTGAATTGAATTGTATGGTGATAATTTTCTTATTTTTATAATACATACTAATTTTGTCTTATATTTGACTTGTTTCCTACTATTTCGCAAATAAAACAAATGAGAATCTTAGTAAAAAGAAGTTACTCACTTCGTTGGTATTCCATCGATGCCTTTGGGTAGGAAAGTGCTCGGCTCGTGGTAGGGTCTCCAAATTTTCTGGAAGCTTGATTGGATCCCCGTCTAAACATTCCAAAGAAAATAGCACATTAATTAATTTTCCAATATTTTGATATACTTTTTAAATCTACTAGCAATTATTATTTGCATGACTAATTTCTCGTTTTTGCACTCCTTTTGTTAAAGAGATTCAGAGAATGATGAACAATTTCAAAGCAAAGGATTTTAAAATGTTTTAAGGGGTTTCAAAACTATACAAAATAACTTTAAATTGTTCATTTTTGAAATATAAAAATTGTAATTCCTTGTCTAATTTCAGATGATGAAATTTCGTCAAATAACTTAAAATGATCCCAAGAAATTAAAAAAAAATGTTAATTATTTAGAAAGTTATTGATATTTTTATAAAACATTAAAATTAGACGTTTCTTGCAATATCTTCCTAAAAAATTGACAAACTCACTTCGTTTTGGGCTCATTTTAAGCAGAATTTCTGTAACTTTTAACTTGCTTTAAAGAAAAAATATAATCTTTGATGTAATTAAATTTAAGACAACTTAAACGATCATAGAAAAACATATTTTTTACTCTGTCAAAAATTGACAGAGTAAAATGTCTAGATTTGTCTGATATGGTCAAATAAAAATAGAAGATGATTCAGAATCGACGTTGACATTTTCGCTTTATAATGTCGTGACAAAAGTCTCAGAGGGACTCCTTCAAGGTGGAAGGAACCTGTGACCATCGACCAATTGTCACGTCACATCCCCTGAAAGCTCTAAAGGGCAACTTGCAACTAACAACTTAAACTTATAGTCACTAAATTCGACTTTTGAATCGCGAATTCCTCTAACGTGCGCAAATTGGACAACTTTCGTTAATGACTTTGCGGCATGATTATATAGAGGAGGGTGATTTATAAGATTAATAAAAGCCACGTGAGCATGGAATGATTAATTGCAATATAAAACGGAACGTAGTTTCGAATACCGGCGCAGTAAACTTTACAAACTATCGGAATGGACTGCTAAGATCGCATTGTGTGACCCTGTTCCATACAAAGTACTGCCTAGCAATCGGATAAATTTTAACAATCGGTCTACCAACACAAACTGGGTCAACTCTGTTTCTTATATATATATCTAAGGATGTACAGATGCGAGAGAGACACGGGTTAAATTGCTCGCAAATAATATTACCCTGATCGTATAAAACTGGCTTCGAAAAATCTTGCTTACGAAAACAAGATTCATGTGGAAAGTGCCTTCCTCGATCGTTAGAAAAAAGCACTCCTTCCTGCTCCACCCAAAAGAAAACACGTGATTCGATAACTCATGGCAGTCAATTTCTTCCAATTTAAAAAGCAATCATCTTTGTAAAATTCATATTACGTATATTCGACTCTTACCTATCAATTTTCTTCCTCAAACTGTTTTTATATTTAATGTAAAAATTTGTATAAATCGAATGAAATGAAAAAAGAGACGACCATTTAGTTTCTTTCACTAAATTAATAAATTAATAATTAATA
This sequence comes from Synergus itoensis, assembly GCA_904066005.1. Classification (NCBI taxonomy): domain Eukaryota; kingdom Metazoa; phylum Arthropoda; class Insecta; order Hymenoptera; family Cynipidae; genus Synergus; species Synergus itoensis. The sequence continues at coordinate 101,082 of CAJFCP010000181.1, forward strand.
AAACTTCCCGAACACGGGAGTAAAGTGCCCGGGCATCTAAATATTAAAATGTTTAGTTTTGAGTTTTCCAAATATAATGAAAGTGGAAGCATATGTTATATCTCCAGATTAATAATGTCAACATTGTATCCAATAACCTAATGGCAAATCTCTTTCGATCGTGTAGTTTCAAAGAGACCGTGTTCGGCTAAAGTATTGTTTCAAACTTTAAAAAAGAAGTAGGGAAACTCCTATAGAGCCGTCAGCACTTCGCTTACTTAAAACAACTTACGTCTTACTTTGGACTTACGACAAGCTCTTAAAAACATAGTTTTGCCAAAAGAACACTTGAAGTTTCTTCGAGAAATTTTACAACTTGTAAAATAAGAGCGGTTACAGTTCTTCGAACAATTATGCCAAGAAAAACGAGCTAAACGACTATAACTACGCCAAAAAAAGCTAATTTTATATCAAAGGGAAATATACAATTTTCGTTATCAGAGTTAAAAGCGATTTTAATTTCGATTTCGAATTTGAGGAGAGATTATAGTAATTATAGATTGCAATGACTATTTGAATGATCTTCCATGATAAACTTCATTAATGAAATTTTGAAATTATATCCCAAATCACCATTTATCCATTATTATGCATAAATATTAAATTTGACTTCACATACGAGAGGATAATCATGAAATCGATAACTAGACATAAAATATTACAGTCTCGATAATTGCTTTGACTATAGGTAGCTATAAACTCAATTATATGTCCACATTTGACACATTATTTAGATTAATGTCCAAACTAGAACGTTCATTGAATTATGACTTTTGATACAAGCCAATGTTTAATTGTTTTACTCCAACCTTCAAATTGCTAAAAGTTAATCTATTGAAAAAATAATACATTGGAAAGAAATCATTTCTGTTAAACTTTATTCGTTTAACTGGTTTTTCTTGAAATAAATAAACTTTAAGAAATCCAAATGAAGGTTAAAAAATTTCTCCTGGAGTCGAGTCACTGTTACATGTTTTCACATCTTTATTATATCGCGCAAACAGAACCGGAAAGCAGACAAAAGATAATACGAATAATACGATTACCAAATAGCTCGTGAAACATGCAAATTAGATTAAGAGCGAGTATAAGCATTGGAATCAAAACAGTGGTGTATCCGAGGACGGGAATTTTTTTCTCGTCAATATTTTGCTAATAATAACCGAATATTATGGAAGATAAATGTTATGACTGTTTATAACTGTTTCATTGTCAATATTGAAGAATACAGTATATGAATTGGAATATAATAATATAATAATAATATAATATTATAATTTACTCAATAAATTATTCAATCTACTAAAAGGTGTGTTTGCAACAACCAAATATTTGGTTAAAATAATTGACGACTGTCATTTTTTTACAAAAGGGTTTCATTCTCTTCAAAATAAAAAAAATCGCATAAAATTCATTCCAGCATGAAAATTCACATCAGCGGCTACTTGAGTGATTCTGTCCATCATGCAAAGCTTTATCTAAAAGTCGATCGTGACCCTGCATACGTTTCTCAAAGCATATGAAGATTTTGACGTCATGACGAGCGACGAACTCGTGGCGTTAGCGTCATGACAAAATACATCTACAAGCATGTAAAAGAAGATAAATATATATATATATAATAGCATATATATATATATATTATAGCGTGAGGAAGACTCACTTGGGGCGAGAGGCGTCGGGTAGGTCGCGTGGTAGACAACACGCTGGGGATTCGCGTGATTATACCCTGCCATCGTTTCACTTCACCAATTACGAAGGGATTATTTAGAAATAATTTTAAAATGATTTAAAAACTAGTCAAAAATTATTTAAATCGTTTAGAAGTTAAAATGATTCCTTGCTGAGGATTATTATTCATATACAAACTCGGATAAAAGCGAACACGAGAGAAATAAACTCTCGACGGAGAAAGGTTTGCACTGATACTCTGCTTAACTCTCTCACGAGGCACAAATTACTCTTAATTTATATTTATTACTCCCGCGGAAAATTTTATTCAGAAATGCAAAAAGTCTCTTCCGCGAAGGTACTAGAATTAAAGACGCGTGATGATGATCTTGAGCGATGATTTCAGGATCAAGGATTTTTAAGTCCAGGACCTTTTGATTCAGGATTTTTCGAGGACTCGTAATACTTTTTCTGTCAGGAAACCGGATTAGAAGTCGGATTCGTTCTTTCCGATTGGACAGCTCGCAGGAACTCTGCAAAACGGCAGGACATCCCCAGGACGATCTTGCACAGCCTTCCGTTACACTTGGATATTTCCTTCTTCCTCCCCCACTTATCTTCAGTCTACACGTGCCAGAATTTTATCTTCAATCTCTCCAAAGACTTACAAAATGAGTCTTAAATCCATCCAAGAACGAAGACCTCTTCTCTGTTTCTTTTCTCCTAGCTTCCTGTCTCTTTGCACTTCCCTGGCCTCTCCTCGCTTTTCCTTTTTTGTGCGAAACTTTGTTCTTCTTATATCCTAAGTTACAACACTGAACCCGTCCCGCGTGAGGGACAAAATAATGTAAGGGTCACACGTATACGAGTAAAGAGATAGTGTAGAGAGATTAGCGAGATAGAGATGGTAACAGAAAAAAGAACGCGTTTTTTTTCTTCGAGTCCTTTACGACTTACCGCGGCGGAATTAGTTCAGAAAATAGATGTCTTTTCTTTCTTTTGCTTAAAAATTCTCTTTGTTTATTTTTTCTCGGATACAGAGCGGAATTTTCGCGTCTTTTTGCTTCTTTATTTCTTTCGTTTTTTTTTTTACAGAATATTAGATAGCGATTAGAAGTAGTAGTGGTTAGGAGAGTGTGTGAGCTTTTGATTTAGTGTTATTTACAAATTTTTTTAATAAAATAGTTCAAATTAGTTATTTTGGCCCCGCGTGTCTGCTCCCGAGCGGCGGGAGCCGCAGAGTGAGCCAACCCGCGAGTAAGAACCCCCGTTTTGCCCCCTGCTTTCCAACCACCCCCTCTACCCCCCAAAACCCCCACCGACAACCCCAAGTGCCGACCAATCCTGCCACAGCCACAGCCCAACTTTCTCTCTTCCTCCCTTGATCTCTCTCTTTCTCTCTTGGATGTTTGTTCCGCTTCCGTCTCTCTTTCTCAGATTCTGTACCTATGCTCGAGCCGTTTCCGCTTTCTCCCTTTGGCATAGCCTAGCATGGCGCTACGTGGCAGAGAGGAGCACAGAGCGCCGATATAAGCCCTCAAATTCTCCCCCAACAACCCCTTCTTCAGGAACTTCTCCAAACCCCAAGCCCTATATTCCACTTGCAGCCTATAGCCACCCCTCTTCGCACCTGAACCAACCCGTCCAGACTGTCTGCACATACACGGGTCGTTCCTCACCCAACACACGTGATCTAGGTCCTTTACAAGAGAGACCGAGACAGAGAGAGATGAACGGATGGATAAGTCAATTTATTACTTTCAAAAATGGACCCACTACACTCGAGAGCTATGAAAGTTTCAATGCACCGAAATCAAAACTGACGTGACTTCTGAATTGGAACGCAAAGGACATGAGAAAGGAGAGTATATTTTAGAGCAACGCTTTATCGCTGTTGATAGATGTTGACTCTTATAGAAAAATATCTAACCAGCAGGTTTTATATTAATGCAACACATCCAGAAAACACTTTTCTTGAATTTAAAATACTTGCTTTGAATTTCCTATCCCCCAAATTACCCCAACTCTCATATATAATAAGAGTTGGACATTTGATCAAATTTAAAGAATAGACTCTTCTAAATATCGACAAAATCTCACTTTATTTGTTTAAAAGAAAAAGAAGGTGTACATTGTACAATTTACAATGTACAATGTACAATATGTACATGTACTCTGAAGAACGGAAAAACTACATACCCAGTAGAAAAATATCCAACCAAGAGAAGAAGTAATTACAAAAAACGATTACAAAAAGTTCTTGGCTTTACAAGCCAAACTTCTGGCTTTGATATTTAGAATAGAATATGTAGCCAGCACAATCACAGTAAAACGATTTTACTGGGTTAGTAACACAAATATGACTGAGTGATTCTTAAAATTTTACTCATATCGAATCACAAGGCCATCAGCCGCGGCCGTTGCCAATTTCTGAATAGGATTGTACTCTTATATTTTTTAACCAGTCCATCTACATTCTACATATATCCTTATATGAATTTCGTATTACATATATGCAAATTCTGAATCAGTTATTGGACCAATATTCCAAACTGGAATCGACTTCTTGACTTTGAAATCAATTCTCCCATTTAGAAAAGAAGACTAACAAATACTAATATTAATTTCTTGATACAAAGTAAATAGAAAGATCATTTATCTCCTTGATTTATAATTTTCATTTTTAAATATAATAAAAAAATTTTTAAATGATTCCTGTTGAAATTCAAGGGTCGTGCTGCCATCTTGCATTGACCCTATGAACTTTGAGCCACCCCATCCGCCGACAAGCAAAAACCACTCGGTAAAAATCACTCTGGCGCCCAGCTTTATCCCTATCGAGAATCTGATTAATAGCTGGATCCACGGGCGTATAGATGGATTTAAAGATTATATGCTACACTGACTACAACGATATGTGTCTGCATGGCGTGAAATCCATGCAGCGTATACATCCATCGAGCCAAAAGCGCTGTGTAGCCTTTTTCATTACAAGCTTGTTAAATTTGAAATTTAATTAAAGAGTACAACGAATGAAATCAGATTTATCAATCATTCTACTCTCAAATTAAAACCTATTCGAATTTTAAATCCTTGAAATTATTCGCTACCTCTAAAAACTTCGTCAATCTCTATTATTTATATTTGTTACTTGCATTTCAACTAATACAAGTTGAGATATTTTCAAATTCAAAACAGTTTTCGTTGGAAATCTAAAGATATACTTTGATGACTTATTATTCGCTTCACGCTGAGAGTATTATCATACAATCGTTTTCCGTTTCAGAAAACATGTAATAAAACGTGCAAGAATCCATTTATAATAATTACACGAAAGACTTGTGTACTTTGTACATCCTACGCAGCTTCAGCGATCAGCAGCTTAAAATAGAATTTTTTTAATGAAATCACAACAGAACGTGCAAAAGCAGTAGCAAAATTAGAAAAAAAAAAAAAAAAAAAAAAGGTAGCTCGGAGAGAGAAAAAATTCTATTCCTTTTTACTCAGCTCGAGATCGTACTTCACATGAAAAATATTAAAATTCAATTACGAGACTTTAATTAAACCCTCTACATTTCCAATTTCTTTCCTCTTCTCCACAACCCAGTTTTATCTCGATTTTCTAAAGGAAGCCTTATGTCGCTAAAATATTTCAACCTTCTGACATTTAATTTTCAGAAAAATTAATTTTAAGAGGAAAACTGTAAAAACACGGGACACATTTCTTAATATCAGCTTTTAAATAAATTATATTAAAACGCCTCAGAATTTTAATTACTAATTCTGTAGATTATTGCTCAAATTTTTTACTTTCGCCTTCGCGGTTTCAGCAAAATTTAATTTTGAAAATTCCCGACTCTTTAAAACCTTTCTCTCATATAAGTCAATTAATTCAATTTAAAATACGCGCGATTAATTTACATTTTAAGTGATCTTTCCAATCTCTTAGAATTTTTCTAAATCACATAAAATCTCTGCATATCTCTTCAAAAAATGAACATAATTTATTTTATAATTATTTTAATTCTATAAAATGTATTTAAATCTTTCGAACACTATCGAAGTCTCTGGAAATTCCATAAAATATCTTGATATTTTTTCCGTAAAAAACGAATCGACGTCAAGTTAGAAAATATAATTAGCCCGGGAATATCATATCTGCCTGGAATTCATTGGCTGTATATTTTGAAAATCGATCCGGGCACACGTTTCCCCTCGAGTCTGTGCTTGCATTATTGCTTGCATTATTACGTGCATTAAAGAGAAAAGCGACATGACGAGGAAAAGAGAGGGAATGAATGGAAAGAGAGAACGACACAGGCTAGTTTGATATCGCGATTTCAAAAGCTTCCAGTTGAGGGAGCGTGTGGTGATCAATTTACGTAACTCGATAAAACTGGGTCACGTGTCAAAGTGCGGAGCCATCCCCAAGGTGTCCAACTTTTTTGGTATAAGCTCGTAAATTATAGACAAACCAGCTACAACTACTATTACCCCCTCGGCTTTAAATAGAATGTTGGCAGCGTCTCGTGTCTAACTAGTCTTCCCTTTCTTCTTATATCTCACTCCTCACCCCCCCCCCCCCCAATCTCCGATACCAATCCAACCCTCATTCATTCTTATCATTTTTCTCCCTTGACAGTATCTTTACATCCACTATTCTAGCAGTGCCAAATTTCTCGAAAATCCTTGCAAAGTTTCCTCAGAAATGCTGTGTTGGATTTTTTAATAGAATTCACTGATAAAAATTTTTATTTTGTAGATTAATAAACATAAAATAAAGTTTGAGGGACAATTATCTTTAAAAAAAACTTTTCATATCTAAAATATGCTTTCGAATTCGCTGCTTTTTTTACTTTTTAAAATTCTTTTAAATTATTTTAGTTCTCTGAGTTAAATTCTTTAAATTCATTTCAATTCTTATGAATCTAGAATTCTTGAATTCACTTGTACAGAAAATTGATAGTGTATATTGCCCCTCGACAATTCCATTTGATAGGATCCATACTTGAAAACATTTTCCCGATTAATTTTCCAATAATTACAATTTCTAATTTGATTTTGTTTAAATTTCCAACCATCTGAGACACTCAACTAAGCGAAACCGAATGTCTACCGAATTATCAATTTATCAGCATATACTGCTTTTTGTTATTTGTCCCACCACAATGACTCGTTACGTCGCGAATATTCCAGTTGTAAATTTTCCAAATGATTTCGCAATTCCTACAAAGGAGGCTATAAGTTATCCCACAATGGATTGAGTTGAATCAACAAAAAGTTTCAAAACGAAATTTTCAACTTCGAATTTCCATTTGCGCAAAACAAGAGGTATTTACGAAACGCCACTCGTGACTCTAACAATAGAATCAGTTAGACAGATTCGCTAGGCTAACAAAACTCAAGTTTCAAACTTCAGATTTCCATTTACTGAACATAATTGACTTCTAGGCAAACGTTAAAATTGGATTTATTTTGAACGATTCTATGCCACTCACTGTTGTTTTAATTCCAAGTGGGAATTAAATCTGAAATTAGATTTCAAAGAAAAGTAACTGACGCTTTCAGAAAAGTATTTCAAATATGTTTTTCAATGCTTTAAAACTCTTTAAGAATGAATAATTTCCAGTATTTCTAGTATTCTCTATAAAATTCAAGAATTTTCTAGTGGACATGATTAACCACTTTTAATGCGAAATAATCCAATTCCATTTTGCGGTATCTAAAACATTTCCATAAAAGCAAAATCCTTGAGCATCTCAATCCTTTAACTCCTATATCTACTTTTCTTCCTCGCTTTTTCCCACTCTTTCCCAATCACCTAGGTCTTACATCCACACACTGAGAAGATTCTGAACGAGCAAGTCGGTGGTCGTTAGCCGTCGTCGTTTCGAGCTTTATACGAGAGAGTGAGCAAGAAAGTGTACCTAAGACAATCGATAAGATTGCCATCCGGAAGTCGCGGGGGTTGGCCCGGTCTTAGGCCGAATCCTCTTGAAGAATTCATGAGTCTGCGAAACACACATACGTCTTACAAAACCACCAAATACCCGAAATGCATTGCATCCTTGCAAATCGATGACAATGAACAGAGAAATCCAGGAGATACACCACTTCCACAATTGGCGTTAGAGAGAGAATCATTTCAATTTAAAATAACTATAAGCAAACCAACAGGCGCACGATTATTTTGTTTTACTTCTTTACAACTTCAAGTCATCCAAAAGCCAATCAAGTTTGAAACAATCCCTGTTGAAAGTATAAAGATAGAAAGTCTGTTTATCTGAATCTTTCGTTTTGAATCTATCTTTCTGTATCCTTCATCTATCTTCGCCAATAATTTTCTATCCTCCACCTATCCACACCAATCTTTCTTTATTCTAGGCAGAAAAGTGTAGATTAAAAGATATAAGAGTGAAACCATATTGGTGCAAGAAAATAGAAAATAGATAAGAGGATAAATGATAAGGATAATGATAAATATAAATGATAAATGATAAATGATAAATGATAAATAGATAAATGATAATAAATAGATAAGGGATAAATGAGGAGATTGGAGATATAGATTACAGATATTAACAGAGATTGGAAAAGATAGAGTTAGATAAACAAGGGATAGATTGAGATAAGGTTCTTTTGGATGAGTGATAATGGTTTGTATAACATAACTCCTAAATGGGAGAAAGGAAGATACTAAAATTTTGTTGGAAGACAAACAACGGACTATTGGTAATCGGTTTGCAAAATTAAACAGACCCATTTCTCACTTTAAAACAAAGGGAAAAAATCTGAGTTCAGGTAGAATGAGAAAATAACGGAACCCTTTACTTTTGCACTCAGTTTTATTTTTCTCTTCCATCCCACTTTATCACTAGTTTACTTTGAGTGTTTAGTTTAACCCAAGGGCATCCCCGAATGGTAGAACAAGTCATTAGCAACGGAAAACATTTGTGTTGTTTGTAACTGTCTTTCCTTCCCCTGAGGCTCTTCCATCTCAACACATTCACATCGTTAGAGGCCACAAATTACAAAGTGAAATCGTTTAAGGATATTAAACTCGAATATGCAATAGTGTTAATCAACTAATGAAGTTATAAAGTTCAAGTCATGCAAGATCCCTCTGAAAAGCACTTTTTCATGATTAAAAGTGTGCCATACATTTCAAGAGTCAAGGCTAAACCTTCTTCTCTCATTAACACCAAACTCAAATTCTTCCAACGCGAAATTTTCGTCTTCATAAGGAAAAATTACTCTTCGATTCAATTTTCTGATCTCTGCAAGTTAGAAAATAAATAGCATCCGTCTCAAATTAAATCAAGGATTTCTGGAAGCGAGATTTAGCTTCCGGAAAAGGCTTATAAAAAGCCAATAGGTGAGGATTGGAAATGTCAATATTCGACTCTCGACGGTTAAACCTCAGCCTAGTTCAAAGTGCAAATCAAGAGCTTTTTCGAGCTCCAGCAATGGAGCGAGCGATATCCAAAAAGTAGAGAAATAGAGCCCAGGGCATGAAGGGTCGATAACTAGACAGTTACTATCGGGTAAACCAAAAGCTGAAACAGGATGAGATAGCTAAAAGAAGATGGAAAGTATCCATTTCACCATCGAATGTAAAAATCGGATCTAACATCTAAAATCTCTTTGCATCCTTTTGCATTCTCTTCCAACAGAGAATTTCCAAATTATACAAAAGACTTTGCCAAAGAGAATTTAGAACTGAAAACAAGATTAAAAACTTCATCAAGATCTCTATCACTTCGAGACGAGATTCCTGAATCGGGAGTTCTTCAAGAAACAAACTTTTAAACTTTCTTTTCTTTCCTTTTTTCGTCCTTACATCCGTCTAGAATTGATCGGTTTTTTAATTATCTCCTAAAAGGCAGATCTCTTAAACTTCGAAGTCCAATGTTGTATTTTCTAGAATCAAAAGTTCTTTAAAAGCAGATAAAGTGCTAATAAAATTTTTGTTTAAACAGCGAAAGAGGCGTTTCTTTTTGATTAAACACATTTCTCTTTTAGATATATTTATATTGACTTGTATCATCCAGTTGTAGGTGGACCTAAAGCGCAGGGTCGCCGCTCTGGTGGATAAGGTCGGAACTGGAAATTATCCCCGTCGATCGAGGATTCCTTAGGACCCTGCAAGTGCAAGTGTCGACTTGTATCCACATGGCAAGACTCTCTGCTTTAAAAATCAATGTGAGCTTCCTGAAAACCAGGAACTTATTGATTTCAAAGTCAGCCCATAATAAAATATTTATAAAAGCCTCTAAAACTATATGATATATTTTTATAAAAATAAATTAGGCTTTTTATTATGAGCCACAATTATCTTCATAATTCTGGATTATCTAATTTCAGGGTGTCTACTACATTATGACCACGAAATTCCCGGAAATTTGAAGGGAATTCAAGAGATTTAAAAAAAAAAATTCAAAAATTTTAAGAATTTTTAAGAGATTTTGAGGGACTTTAGAAAATTTAAAGGATATTAAGAGTGTTGGAGCAAGTTCTAATCTAAAATTTCAATTTCTTCATTTTACTTAACAAATATTAAAATTTAAATTTATTCCCTCTTTATAATTAATCAATTTTTAACTAGAATTATGCGCACAGAGCAAGAAAGTATCTATTTCAAATATTTTTTAAACAAAATAGAATTCAGTTGAGAAATAGCCGTTAATCAAAATTTGTGAGTGTAAAAACTGAAAATCTCTGAATCCTAAGTTTGCAAACATAGGTTCCAATTTTTCCTCGATTTAACGGTTTTAAAATAGAAATCTTTTTAATTCGTATCTGTCACGGTATTTCTAGCATCGCATGATCGGAAACAATTTTACCTTAAACATTATTACACACGACATACGATACTAAGGCTGCCTGCTTGAACATCAGAATATATCATTCCATTGATCTTATCTCAATAAAAAACTTATCGCTATAAATAAAGGAATTAATAAATCAGGATCTACTACACTAAACTTGACTAATCATTTCAGAATCAGTATTTAGTTCGGGATCACACCTCTGGAATTAATTTAAGATAATTCATGCAAATTGGATAATTCTTATCCCCAAACGAAAACAAGTTTAATCGGCTTAATTTTAAATTCAAATAATCGACACTACTAATGGCTGAAAGTAAAGTAGTCATAGATCCAGTAAAACTAATATGAGAACTTCCCAAGTTGAACTTTGTCGAGCAATTCTTAGATAATTAGAAAGCTGGTTCAACTCCATTCCGTTAGAGTCGAATATTCCGAATTTCCACTTCCAAATCTCGACTTTGGGTTCAGATCGAGTAAATTTTCTCCTAGGCCAAGGACGGAGATTAAATTAAGTATTTTATAGCAAAGCTTTCTGAATCTAAATCTAAGGAATCCAGTCTTGTAATGTATCTCTCAGAACAGAAAATCGATATTCCAAACGCGCTTCAGACAAAATTAAAGTTTTCATTGATCCCTATTAAATTATCTTCTCACTTGATTACAAAGTACAATAATTATCTAAAAAATTCTCGAAATTAATTCAATATTTTCAACCTAAGTGAAGAATAATTTCCAATAAAACATTCCATATTTTCTATGAAAGCTGGAATACGAATTTCACGGATGTAAAATAATTTTACAAACACGGGTAAAGCAATGGAATATTAAAGGTATTAAAATAACTTGGTATTAATAAGCTCCTCGTTTATCGATGCGAGTTCCAAGTTGTTGCAGAACCTTATCTAAACTGATAGCTGTACACGAATGCTATAAACTACAATTCAAACTAGTAAGCTAAACACATGGAAATTTAGTAACTCCTTCGGCTTAAGCAACAACGACCAACAAATAATGTACCTCTGTTCTTAGCTGGGTTTTCAAACTTGGAGCGACTTGCGTGCCAACTTATCTCGTTAGCTACACACCCCGAGTAATTATTAAAACATAATCAATAAAAAGGGGTTCCGAGTAGAGCATGAAACTCGCTTAATTTCAATCTCCCAGTTTCTCTTTAATAAACTGCCCACATAAATAAATACAGAAATTTCCAAATATCTTTAAAGAAAACAATCTGAGTTAATTCCAAGGAAAATTAGAATAAAGCATTTTAAGGAATTAAATATTTAGGAGTTGATGAAAATTAATGAATATATTGAAATAATATCTAATTTGTTTGTATCGAAAATATACACTTTCGAATTAAGGAAGAAACAGAAGAAAATTAAGAAGAGAAGAATGACTTACCAGATGTGACATCAACATTTTCAGATTTCCTCTCGTTATCATGAAATGACTCTTTGCTTGACTTTTGCCGACAGCCGGAGTTTGATTCTCCACTTATGCCAGGACCATCTTGACTGCTAGGGTCGATTCGAAGTGGATCATTGCATTCTTCCGCTTTTATTACGATCGACGATCCAATTTGATTTCCTTTGGCGTTGACGTTGCCATTCCCATTGACACTGACGTTCAAATTAATGTTGCCATTTCCATTGTCCGCCTGAAAAAACAAACATTTGTACTGTCGTTCATTTAAAAAAAAGTTTGACCTCGATTTGCATCTAATTGGAGTCAATTGGCTCTTTTGCAAGAAACAAATTATTCAAATTTTCAACTCAAAGTGCTCAAGGCTATCGGAAAACCTATCTGAAAAAATATACTTTGTGAGATACTTTTTCAATTAAGAGAATTTAGTTCAAAGAAATTACACGAAATAGGTCAGATAGAAAAATATAAACTTGGAGATGAAGCCTCATATCTTTTTGTTCTTTTCATCAAATGTCATCTGCCTCTTTGAATAAATGAAAACCATTATCGTTTTATACTTTTTGACACGGTTTACTGAACATGAATGCAATTCGAAGCAAAGCAGGCACTCAATAACATTTTTCAGAGATTGATTTCTATTATCCCGAAGGCTGAATTTCACGACCTCGAAAATACATATACGTAGAATATTTGTTTCCGGATTTGAGACAGAACAGGAGATTGTTTACGTGCCGATGACGAAGTTTCCTCTTTGTGCAGACTTGAAACGTCGAATTCGTCGATATTCCCACGCCAATTCGAATTCTCTCAAATTCAATTTTGACTCAATTGGATTTCAAAACTCTACTTATTCAATAACTAGATATCTAGTCTACCCAATTTTCTAAAAAGTAAATTAGTTTAGATATACAGTTATTTGCTTGCATAAAACTTTTTATTATAAATTATTTATAACTGTCATTAAACAATTTTTCAAAAATTGAATATAATGAAATGATACTAATCTATAATGTAAACCAATTAAAGAAATTTCAACTGTAAAAATTGTAGAAGTAGAATTTAGTACCGCCGTGTCTGACTAAAACTGCCTTTTACTACTTTGTAGTAATGCAAGTAGATATTCCCAAATATAATTGCAAAAAGTATTGAAACTAAATATTTTTTCGCTCTGTACGCAGTCTTATATTTGAGAAAAGATTAGTGCTACAGAGCGAAAAAATATTTATCTATAATTTTCGTTGAGTAAAATGGAGAATAGAATTTCGAGTTTAACATTTGGATCCAACGCTTTTAAATAAATAGAATTTTAAATCTAAACTATCTGAATGCTACTAGGAATTCCTGCTTCAAATTTTATTAGAAAACTTGAACTTGTTTGCCCAACCAAAAGATCTTGGCCCGATTATACTTTTTTTTAGTGCGGGGTCCTTTTTAAAATTTTGAGGGTAATTTTCGACTTACTGAGGAAGTTAGGCAAGTGGATGAAGACGATCTGACGACGACGATTCTGTTCTGGTTGTGATCATTGGAGACGAAGTTGTTAACAGTGTTATTCGTAAGTGCTTGTGAGTCGTTGGTTTTTGAGGGATTAGTAGTCCCAACAATTGAATTGGTGTTTGTAGTAACGCCGGTCACTCCACCACCGAGTGAAGTTTGCCTGATTACTAGAACACTGCCAGCCGGCTCTAAAACTACCACCTGCCTCATCCCAACTTCCGGTACCACGTCAAGTTAATCGAGACTGGAGAATTGTGGATCGTCACTCTTGCTGAAACCGATGACAACTTTATGTTTTGTCGCCTCGATAGAAATGAACTCTGGATCCCTCTCGCCCACTGTCAACTCTCACTCCACGACAACCTGCGCCACCTGCTGACACAAACAAATGAAACTAGTTAATGACAAGATTAATTAGTGAATCATACTCGCTATTTCGCTTTTCAGATCCCTCGATCATTACGTGGCTATCAATTCATATTTAATTAGGACACATTTTTTAATGAAGCGGGTACATATCTTCATTAAAAGCAGGTTGATCTGGAATTTAGAGCTTAAAATTTCCTATGACTTTCGATGAGATTGAAGTTTGCAAGGTTTACGATAAACGAAAGTAAAAAATTTTTTTTTGTCTAAGAAAATTCACCAAAATTACCCTAATTCATTGGATCAAAATTTGATTGTGATGGGATAAAAAAAACATTTTTTTATAATTGTTCATTTGAACATTTAGAACTTTTCAGTGATTGACTTACAAGTTTTTCGAAAGAAAATACTGTTTCATAATTATTTACTAATTATAAGTAGGAAGTTTCACTTTCTAAGTAAAATTTTCTGCTGATAAAAGGCAGGAAGATGAAGTTTGCCTTTACTTAAATTATCAACTAAACATATTTAAGTAAAATAGATTTACACAGGAGCGTGTAAAAAACGTAGCTGCTAAACCTTGTAAAAGGAAAACTCGTATTTTTTCCTCATTTAGCTGCCGGTGCAATTTCTCGAAAGAAGTTACTCCTTCAAACGACTTTTAAAGATTTACATAGAACGTAGAAATAATACGACGTAAATAGCAGAGAGGCAAAATGTACTTTGCCTGGCAAGCCCTTTAACGATGTTTACGTAGCTCTGAAACTCGTTTACCGTATATTTAGAAAATGAATTGGTTGAGTCGAAACGCGCACACTTCTTTACGAATGAATGCTCTCGGATTAAAATTGTATTTTTTTCCAGAGAACCTCATTACACGCACAAATCACTCTGGAAAATTCATTTCCTCTTGCAATGACTTTAGACAAAAATTTCCAACAAATCCTATTATTAGACTTTAACCTCTTTTCGGAATATAATTTTCAATTATTTTTTCAAACCAACCTTGCAATATATGAAAATGTATTTTTAAAAGCAGACTTTCTGCGTGCAAAAATACATAGGAGGAGTTTCGAGAAATTATATCTTTTAAAATATTAAGCAATCTAAAAACAGAAAGTTGTCTGATAAACCAACTAATATAATTTTCACTCAGAGATATCTTTCCACAGAGAAACTTAAAAGTTTCTTTTTAAAAGATTTGAAAACAATTCAAAAGATTTCAAGAGAAACAAAAGTTGCAAGTGTTAAATAAAAATATTTAGATTGATTATTCGAAAAAGTTTTTTCAAAATCAAGAACAATTCCCAGATTTCCTTAAATTCCCGCCCTGAAAATTGATCTTCAATAATGAATACAGAATAAAATGTTTAGAGTCGGAAAATAGAGTAAACTATTTCTACGGTATTTTCTCTCAGTCCATAAAATTCAAGCATGATATTTCTATCAATAAAATATAGTTTGACTTATTTTACGGCTTCAATTGGTTATTTCATTGAGGAAACTGAAGGATGTGCTCATATATAGAGTGAAAGAGCAAATCCTCTTGTATTGCGCGCAATACAAATGGATTCTTACGGTTAGAGGAACGTATATTGAACAAAGAGAGACAACAATCCACTTGGAATTCCGTTGTTCGAGAAACATTCGACTACAGGGCTTTGCAGCTCCACGCAATTCACCTTGGGGTGGGCACTCTTCCTTCCTTTGAGAAGCAGTGACCCAGTTCTTCGCGCATGTCGCCCTAACATTTCCCAACATGTACCTATGCTGCCCGGAGCATAAATTTTGGAAAAGGGTCTTCGCAACCCCGATAATCCTGTTTTACGCACATCAGGAACCTTCCTTTAGCCTTGTAATGTTTGTTGACATGAACCAGAATTCTAAATGCTACCTTCTCTTGCTTGGTACGCCCTTATACGACTTTCCACGATCCAACTTCTCTCAAAGACATCCAATCGTTCATGAAACTTACAAGACTTGTAACACAAACGCCAACCCAGAAAATTGGCTTTGAATCTCTGACAGCTCGTTTTACAAGAGAAACTTTAATTCACGCGAATATATGTCACACGAAAGTATTTTTCTAATTAAATTTAGCCCCAATCATAGCCGTAGCCAGAAATCGTGTATCTTTCTTCAATGCTTGGAAAACAAAGGACAAAGGGGGGGGGGTCGGACCCCCCCCTTTGTCCTTTGTTTTCCAAGCATTGAAGAAAGATACACGATTTCTGGCTACGGCTATGGCCCCAATCAGAATTCTAAAACGACAATCTTGTGTCTCATTTGTTTTCTAAAAAAATGTTTGGCTTTTATATCTTTTATAAATTCAATTTTTCCCTGACCCACGACCTGTTGACAAATTATTTTCAGCTCTGAGAAAACTTAATGCCTCTTTTAGCTACGTTCATATTTAAGAGAATATTCTTTAAGAAGAGACTTTCTGGATAAACTTATTTACTAACCAAACATCGATTTTTGCTTCTGTATATATGTTATAATAAATTCTCAAGCATGGAATTTAATATCCTGGAATATCTAATGTATCTTATGAAAGTAGCGAAGGAAACCAATAACTCAATATTAACTACTATATATACTTATAGAGACTCTAAAGAACCCATGTAAAACTTAAATAAAAGTTGAGGTTCATTTTTTCTAAAATGATTTTTATAAAATTAAATCTTTGCAAATTATTTTAAATAAAAGGCGATTAGAGATGAGCTTGAATTCAGAAGAATTTCTTGAATTGCTTAAATCAGTTTCTCGAGAATTTCAGTCAACACAGTATCTATTGCTATTAAAAAAGGTAAATAGGTGAGACCAAAGAAATTCGACAATAAATCCACCAAGAGTAAATAAGAACCACCCTAGTAGACACCCTGCACTGAAAAAAAAGATTTTTGGATTCAAAGAAATGCATTTCTTTAGCAACACTTCTTTGAATTAAAGTATTTTATTACTTAATGCAATTAAATATTACTGTATGCCAAAAAACTCAGGCATAGACTCAAAGAAATTATTTCTTTACATGTCATTTCTTTAATACAAATAAATATTTCTTTGCTTGTAAATGTGAAGTATTTTAAGTCAATAAAATGGTTTCTTGGAAACTAGGAGCCTAGATTTCTTGAATCTAACTTTTACGCTTGAAGAAATATTTCTTAAGTTCAATAAATTTGACTCTTTGAATAAAAAATATGTGTATTTAAATCACATAATTCCATCCTGTCAAATAAACTTTTCTTTGTCTTAATAATTATATTCTTTTGATATAAGAAACATATTTCTTCGAATTAAAGAAATATTTCTTCGGACATATTCTAACCGACCATTTCTTTGAATCAAAGAAATATTCTTTGATTCAAAAATCCTTTTTTTCAGTGTGTAATACCCATTAAATCGAAGTGCTGACTCCTGATCTGATTTGCCTGTAAGTGCAGAATGTACATGATTAGTAGTGAGTTTTAGTGTACCTAAATAACCGGATAAAGTTGCCATTAAGGGGATCACTCTATCTCGGGGGTATTACTCGATATGGATCGTCGACGTCCATATGATTCAAGCGAATCATTCGAGATGGCGAACACGAGGTTTACTCTCGGGAGGAAGTATACGCGACGGAATACATGAATAAATTGGCAAACTATATTCCTTCTTGTACGACGATGTATCACATATCGTATATTCGACCAATTGCGCACTTGCTCTGGTTACTTGCCCTTGCATGCTTATCAACCATTTTTGATGAGTCTGATATTCAGCACTTATTTCAGGTCTCCAGGGATATTGGAATTGAGGAAAAAGGAAGGAGGAAAAAGGAAGGAGGAAGTAGGAAGTAGGAGGGTGGAATGTGAAATGTGAAATTCGAATGCCATCATCATGCTGTGAGTAACAGGAAATTGGGAGAAGTTCATAATCAAACGATTAAATGCAAACAGTTCTATCAACTTGATGAGCATTCTCTGGCCAAACATCACTGAATAATGAGTTTAAGTTATCTTTTAATGAAAATCTTCCACCAATCAGGTTACCAAATCTGGTTACCGATTTCAAAGAATAACGATCAATTCTTCTCTATTTCTAGATACTTGCAGGAATTACTTTAAATCTTCTTTTTTTGTGAACAGATAATTTTGTACTAAGGGGCCGTCCTTAAATTACGTAAGGTTTTTAGGTGGGAGGGGGGGGGGGGGGTAAGCATTTTTTTTTGCTGACCTTACGGGGGGGGGTACGTGGTCAAAAAACTTTCTTACGTAAGATTTTTTCCTTTTTGAAAATCACTGAAAATCAAATTTAAATAACGGAAAAAACAGATTATTAGTCTACCACCACAGCAAAGACTTCTGATTCGTCAAATAATATCTGAAATATAATACATTAATATCTGTTACATAGAAACGTTCATATGTGATTTCTCGCCAAAGAGGTATTTAAAAAAAAATAACAAAATGTTATATTTCATGTAATTTTTTAATCTCTCCCTTATAGTAATAAATGTTCGTTTGAAAAGAGTCGACGTTTTTATATTGTCTCACACGACACATTAAGAAAAAATTTATTCGAAAAAAATTACGTAAGATAAGGGGGAGGGGGGCGTTCAAAACTTACGGACCCTTACAGAGGGGGGTACGTGGGTCAAAATTCCAGAAAACAGCCTTACGTAATTTAAGGACGGCCCCTAATGTCTAATTTACTTTCATCAGTTAAGGGCATATGATACTTTACCATAAGAGCATATTAATTAAACCAATTATACTTTCATAATAATAAATATTTTTAACTAATGAGAGTCAATAAACGTTCATCTACATGATATGAAGGTTTATTGACTCTTATTAGCCAAAAATATTTATTATTATAAATGTATAATTGGTTTAACTAATTTGCTCTTATGGTAAAGTATCACATGCCCTTAAGAAGATATTTCGTTCGTAGTCACGAAATTATTCATCCGCTGTTTAATATTCAATAGAGACATCTAATTTCCTGATTATAGACTCCACTTTCCTTAAGCTTTTCACTCCCCTAAGGAGAATTGTTTTCTACACAGTCTTCGTAGTAACTTTCCAGGACATAAATTACTTATGTCAACTCGATAAGCTCCATTTTTATCTATCCAAACTTAATTTTCTTCTTTAGTGACGCTGGATGGTAAATTTCAAGTTTTCCTTTCTTCTTTTAGTTTTCCATTAATTTATAATATCCCTTTTCAAAATCGAATACATATTTTCCAGTATTTTCGAGAATTTTTTCATTCCAGGTTGTAATTGTTTTGATAAAGAAAATAAGCTTAGTTTAGAAGGATTTTTCAAAAATTTACTATATACTATTATTATACGTAAGAGTGGAATGTGACCATCTTCAAGATTGCTGGTGATATAAATGAAGAACGTCCCTCTCCCTCTCCCTTTCACATCTCATTTTAGAAACCCAAGTTCTGTCCACTTCAAGAATATACTTGCAACTCCGTTGGAGCCTCACCAAGTGGAATTCCTGATTCTTTCTGTGTGTGTGTATAATTTAAATTGCAGTCACACGATCTCTTGGAGTTTCTCACTAATTTCTCACTATTTCTTTCATTTCATCATATATTATATTATTTTCTCTTCTTACTCCCTGATCAATTTATATTTCGATTTCAGGCAACTCTGCTAACTGCAACTTGAATCCTATCTGAATCGAATCGAAACATTTAAAAATGCATTTCTTCATTTTCAAAAGGCGGTCAAAAAGAGGTATCTTTAAATCGAGGACTTAAAGAGGACTTTAAGTATCCAAAGAGGATACTTAAAGTTTCTAGAAAAGGATTAATCAAACAAAAAAGTTGAAATTAGCATAATGGCAGAATTGCGAATTTTATTGGAGAACAGAATGAAATTAAAGCAGTCCATAGTTCAATTTTGTGGGTAGGATTACTGTCATAAAAATAAGAAAACGAGCTCGTTGGCTTCGAGTAAGAAAATTTGAGGGCGCCTCCTCGTTGCTCAAAAATTGGCAAGGCTTCAGCGTCACAAAGGCTTTCCGTCGTTTTATATTCACTTAAAATCACATCCGCATTTATTCGCTACGCGCTGCTACCCGATTCAAACTAAAAATTGATAATTGCCAAAAAACACAACTCAACATTGAACCACATTGGCCACCTGCCTACACTGGTATACACGGGAAAGTAAAACGTTGTTTTCATTTTTTACTTCCAAGCGCGAGAGCTTTCTATCAATTTTATTACGAAAACCTTGATAATGATTGACAATTTCTATAGACGCGATAAAACACTAATAAATTACTATTTTATTGCCGCTATTGTTACTCGTTGAGTCAGAATCGTATTCGTTAAAGCACTTAAAAAAGCAATATAAAATAAAATGGCTTCTTTTTTTCTCTTCACGATATCCCTTATCATTCAACATAAAGAACGTTAAAAAAGAATGATAAAAAAAATCTTATAAGCTCCTAATAAAAAACCTCATACTGCCGATATATATATATAAAAAGTTTCTAATTGTCAATAAAATTTGAAGTTATCGTAAAAGATGCGAATAAAAAAAGGAGTAAAGCGTAAAATGGAATACCTCGAGAAACAAATTCTGTGGCGTTTATTTCGCGTTGTAGCAACTACTCTAACTTCATTTTTCGTTATATTTTTGTGTTTAGCTCGGGGCAAGATACTTATAATTCGCGAAAAAGAGACCCTCATCGTGCCAGTGACACAAATTTATATTATAGAGTGAGGTATGAAATAAAAATAAGAATAAAAATGAAAGTTGGGCAAATCTTTTCATATTTTCTAAATTATGAATCTGCTCGGGAAAAACGTAAGATTTCCCTCGTAATCATAGATAGTATGCTTAAGGAACGCTTGAGAAGTGGACTCGTTCAGAAGGATACTTCACAAAACTCTTGAGTGTCGCTAGTTGAGTGCTTAACTTACGGTTAGAAATATAAGACTGTTATCTACTATAAAGCTTTTGAAAGATTCATGAGAAAATGTTGAATTTAAAACTTTTCGGGTGATTAAAAAATTGAATTGTTTCAAAAAATTAGTGGATGAATGCTAATATTTATTTTAATAACGACAAAGTAAACAGTTGCCTTAACCATTAATTCACTGGTAACATTTACCCTATTCATTGTTTAGATATTTATAATTGAAGGTGCGAGAAGCAAATAATTATTTCTTAAAATAACCATTGACTTCTTTTGTAAAAAGCAATTAAAAAAGGTGTGACGAGTGAATTTTTATCGAGTGATTTCTCGACTTCTGTAAAAAGCACGAAGGTCTCTGAACGAGGCAAACAGAGAAACTGAAAAATTGATCAAGCGGTGCTAGGTGCTTGGCACGGAGAAGTACGTAACGAGAGAGAAAACTTAAGGATGGATGGAAAGTCGTATAAAAAATCGACTTTCGACTTTACAATCGACTTCCACATTTTAGATTTCCCAAGTATTTTCTAAGCGCATTGAGACAGTTAATTATAAATCTTCCGTAAAATTGACTGATTAGTTTTGAAAATATAAAAGGATATAAAGGAATTATCCAAAAATGGATTTTTTGGATAATTTGAGACCTAATTTTGGATTTGAAGTAACAACGGCGCGGGGTGGCAAATAGAAAGAAGAAAAGATTGGCTGTTGGTCTGTGAAATTGGTGCAGCAATTGTAGCATGGTGCTAGCTTAAAGAAATTGAAAAAAGGAAAAAGTCGAGCGAATAAAGTCTATTGTAAAAAGTCGACTTCGAATTTTCCATCCCTAAAAAAACTAAGGAATTTCAGATGTAGGTGTATGCAAGCATGGATTTAACAATTCGATTATAGACTGCAGAGTCACAGCGAGCACTGGACAAACGATAATCGGAAAAAGCATGTGAAAACTATACTTTTCACATCACAGCACACTCCGCTTAATGAAAAAAGTGTACCACAACCAGCAATAACACATTGTTGCTTGGAAACTCCATCAATATTTTTTTTTTACTTGTCATCATACTCATACCATTAGTGAATTGTTTGACGTCAAACGTGACCCTTGATCTAATAACGTGGTAATTGATTAATTAATCTCGCAGCCAAGTTAACCAGTCTATAGTCATCTAATTGGCCCGGTCAGTAAAGTTTACTCAAGCCTTCTTTACACTCGTTCAGCCCTTCTACTTAAACTAGAACCAATATTTGAATCATCATCAGATCTTAGTCAAGGGGAAACTGAGGTTTCACGCCTAAGACAAAATTTAGGGTTTTAGATTTAAGTTATCAACGTATTGCAAAAAAAAAATGGTGGGAAATTTTACGACAGAAGGACTAAAATACTTGATATACTCCTATTTCAAAATGCCGTCAGTTATTTCACACTTCCCACAATTTAAATAGATCTCAATTACAATTAGTCCAAACTGGATAAATTGAAATATAAAATATTAACTCAAGGTTTTCCCAGTAATAGTTTTATGTAATTGCAAATTTAATGGAAACCCTAGAAGAAAAAAAAAGTACGAGAATTCCAAGAATTTAAATAAAGTTACCAAGTTGAAAAGATTTGATGAAAGTGGTATAAAATTACAAACTCAATATTGGTAGGTATTGAAATGAAAATAAACGATTAATAATGTCAGAATATGAAGCATATAGCCAACTACAAACATCATTAATCTTTCTAATCGTCATCACCTCATTCTCGTTCGTCAATTCAATATGCATTATAAATTCGTTGACAATTTCATGTTACAGAGTCTAAATATTGTCGGAGTAAATAACAGTGTATGGCACACTCATTTCCCGGATTCAATGAACCCGTTTGCACGTGAGTCAGTATCTTGGGATCTCGTTTTAATAATAGATAAGATTCTGGGCCGTGAATTAGTTCGAATCACTTGATAAGACAACTTCAATTTGTGATTAAACGTAGCCTTTCTGGTTACTAAAAAATTCCTCTAAAAACAACTATTTAGTCTTGTATGAGTAGAAATTATTTTATCAGATGAAACTAATCGAAGAACGTACAGAAAATAATTCATATTCCACATACACGATAATTTTAAAAAAAGCAATATCGATTTGTTACGAAATTAAATTCTCATTTTGCAGATAACAAGACAGGATACAGAGACATATATCCTCGACCTGGTCTTCCAACATTTGCTGCTATTATTGAACTTGCTATATACATATAGAGAATTAAGTTTTATTAAAGAACAATTACACACGCTTTTCATACCAACATACTCTCCGGCTTTTCAATTAAATCCCAACTTAAATTCTGAAAATTTCTCCTCTAACTAAGATTCAAAAACATTTCACTCAAATAATTATTTACTGCTTCAACAAACATTTAACTATAGTAAAAATTGGCGATCAGTCGATTTTAATGGTGAAACCAAGAGAAAACCATAAGAATCATGGGTTTTTACGTTTATCTCAGCCAATGTACAAGTTTTTTGTTGCAAGCATTTTTTTTCTACGAGTGACAGTACAAAAATTTGTGCATTTGAACATTCAGTACATTCAGAACTTTTGTTTGAAAAATTTTACCTGTTTTTGCGTATTAGCTGAGATAAACGCAAAAAACCGCTCTAAAAATAAGTTTTTTGGATCTTTGACCTTGAAAATCAAACTTATGCCAATTTTCACTATAATATTCGTAATCAGCACATCAAAATACATACGCAGCTTGAAGGAAATTGGAGGTACTCCCATCTCGGAAGTTTATCCAAGTAAATTAAATTAAACAATACAAAATGAGTTTCCCAAAAAAGTAAAATTTCAATAAATTTCTTTTTTTAACTCCTCAATCATCGTAGTTGTCATAGATCTGATATTGGAGGTAATTGAAATTCGAATAAATCACTTGAAATTATTGAAGAATTTGCTAATTGAGATGGATTTAAAAAATATAATATAATAGTGGAGCGTACTTGTGTGCGTGATTTCACAAATTCATAGCCTAAATATAATAGAGTAAAACTCCCTATTCCTGATTTATAACGCTCGATATACTGAAAAGCATTGTCTGCACGAATCGACAATTTGATAAATGGCGTGAACGGAAGGTCTCGTCATTTCGCTATCACAAAGATTATGTATGAATGTCCCCTGAACTCACTCGGGACAGGGTTTCTTTAACTAAAGGATTACAGACAGGCTTCTAAGTATATATTAGATCGAACAGCTTACCCTTAAGACGCTTAAACGCTGATTCAAAAAACTTCCTATCTCTATCTGTTCATCAACATGCGATACAAATTTTCCCTAACTAATTGTATCTATTTCATAAAAACTTATATTTAACTCATCATTACTCAATAATTAAGAGATCAGGCCACTCCAGCGAAAAAAAAAAACATATTTTGGGAATTTTTTTCAGCGGAACCATGAAATAAATCAAAATTCCGAAAAAAAGGTCTTTATTTTACAACTAATTTTAATTTTTATTCATTGATTTTTGCAAAAATGGCGCGTTTTTTTAAAAAAATGTAAATTTCAAATAGACTCCGTCAAAAAATTATTTATAACAAAAGAACTATGTTAATATAATGAAAAAATCCTACGTATTTATGCAAAGAATGTAGTTTTGAATATACTGTTAAATTTTCAAATCAATCGGTGAAAATTTGAGTTATGAGTCCGGCCGAATTAAAAATTTGGTTTTTAGAAAAACGCGTAGAGCCGCCATTTTGTTTTGTATTTGTTTGGAAAAATTAGTTTTAATAGTTCATTAGTTGTATAATAAATACCTTTTTTTTTCAGAATTTTTATAAGGTTTAAGGCTGTTGGAGTCTAGTTCTAATCTAAAAACTCGATTTCCTCACTTTATTTAACAAATATTAAAATTGGAATTTTTTCCCTTTGTATAATTAATCAATTTTTAACTCGAATTATGTGTACAGAGCGAGAAAATATCTAATTAAAATATTTTTTAAGTAAAATGAAAATATTGATATTTGAAGTCAGATTTTTAATTCTTCGTTTTGTACAAAAAGTATCGAAATTAAATATTTTTTCGCTCTTTGTGCAGTCTTATATTTGAAAAAAAATGAGCGCTACAGAACGAAAAAATATTTATCTATAATTTTCGTTGAGTAAAATGGAGAATCGAATTTTGAGCTTAACACTTGCGTCCAACGTCCTTAATAAAATATTTAGAATTTTTGAAATAATAATATTTCAATATAATAAAATTATATTGATTTGATGCAATAAATAAAAAATTAATTCTTTAAAAACTATTTGACGTTAACTGTATCAGTAAAACAGCAATAACGAATGTTACAGGTGGTTCTGGACAAAAAAACACGCACGTATCGACTAGGTATAAAAAAAGTCGTTACCATAAACAATGTTACCTTAGTTATGCATGTATAAGAAATAACACTTTGTAAAGAATAAATGTAGAAGTTACTTGAATTTTCAATTATTATTTCTTTTTCACTCTTCACTAGAATCAATTTTCCAATACTAAGTAACACTTTGAAGAATAAAAATGTTCAAATTTAACAATTTTTGTTTTTAATCAGAGTCTTACGAGTCTTTTATATTTTATGAGTTCAATTGATAACGGAGTCGAACAATTAATACTCTTCACCTTGAAATTATCACTATACTTAAAGTATATCTATATCGTCTTCGACAGGAAATCAATTTCCACAAAGTGTACGCTCCCTCATTATAACGTAATTATCAAACATGTAAAACGAGTCTATATTTTCTGTTTCAAATAATCGCTACTCATTTAGTATTTCATATTTACACAATAAGAAATATAACGTTTTTTTACTTTTTCTTACCATCATATATATTTTCCTTTTAATATATTATCATTATTTAATTAATAATTAAAAAACTAAAAAAAATAATGTGAAATTTTAATACATTTACCAGTCCCGTCAATTTAGTCAAGTGCAAAATATTCATTTCATTTGCAAATAACGTCAGAGATGCTTTTAGTCCCTGAATATGAAAAGTATGAAATTCATACTGCAAATAAAAAGAGCATCAAACGATGTGGAACTAATATTTTAGCTCGCTTAATATTTTAAGTCAATTTAGTTATTATTGAGTTTTTATAAAAATTATTTAGTTTTCAACAAGTGGCTTCAACTAACTTAACTTTATATTATTCTGCGGATTTAAAAGGAGGAAATAGAAATTAAATTGAATATCGCTCTTAGACCAAATTAGTTATATCGAGAGGCTACTTGAATTTTCATTGCATGCAATATTTTTATCTCTTATCAGACATTCTGAACTTAACCTACTTCTCCAGATGTGAAAAAAGCAGATTAAATTGAAATAAATATTACATTGCATGAATTATGAAAATCCAGTTATTCCAACGAAACCGGCTTAATAGATATCGGTAAATTAATTTCTAGAATTTAGAAATTCGTTAATTAATCATCTCTGAGAGATTATCTCTGTCATTTGGAATATCAATAAACTTGACACGAAAACAACAAGCACAAAAAGAGACATTTTTAGCTTTTACTTCTTTCATATTTGAAACTTTAGTTGTTTAAAAAAAACGAGATATTACAGAATGTTTAAAAAGCAGAAAAGATAAAAACTTTCAAGTGTAATAAGTGACTATCTAGGATACCTGATTAATAAAACAGCGGAAAATACTTTCTCCAAAATGTAAACAAACAAAAAACGGACCTTTAGAAAGCAGAATGGCAATTACACACATGTCATTTGCTAATTTCCACATCGTAATTTAAACGCGTCCATTTTTTACTTACATTTCAACCCCTAAATTCACCAGTCCTAAAACCAAACCTTAGAAACCTTCATCCGTTATGTCATTTAATTCTTATAACTAATTCTGACACTCTCAAAATGAGAAATTCT
Source organism: Synergus itoensis (assembly GCA_904066005.1). Lineage (NCBI taxonomy): Eukaryota > Metazoa > Arthropoda > Insecta > Hymenoptera > Cynipidae > Synergus > Synergus itoensis. The sequence continues at coordinate 127,757 of CAJFCP010000181.1, forward strand.
TGTGTCTACCATAATCACTAAAAATAGCGACAACCATAAAAAACGAGTTTCGAAATCCCTTCTAAGTCTGGAAGAACGTTGAGCCATAGAAAACAAGAAATCCTTCCTCTACGATAAGTACTTAAATATAATTATGAGCTACGACACGACTTCAAATCAAATTAGCAAAGTCCGTAAGACTGTGAAAATTCTACTTTCCTGTTTAAAAATTTACTGTGTTCTAGAAACCAAGGAAAAACAAAAAATCAGGGAAGAAAGTTGTGACCCTTTTCGGAGCAAAATTAAAAAAAGGGCTTGTTGAGATTTTTAACGGTTTTTTTCAGAATGATCGTTTAATGTCCATGAGAAAGAAAAATTAGATCATTAAATGAAAATAGGGTTAAAAGGGAAAAATCGAGTACTTACAGAATTTCTCCCTCGGATGACAGAAGGCCTGGGTCCCGTGGTGACGGTCGGGCTCATTTTGAGGTGATGATTCCAGGAACTTGAATAATTGGAACGCAGATTTGACATCACTTCACTATCGTCTGTACGCGGATTGATTCGAGGTACGAACTTGTTGAATCGCTACAACTGTTTTCACATATAAAATGATAAGATTCCGTGTATGTTCGCCCGCGGACAATCCTCGGAATCCATGACAGACCACGGCTGATGAGCTCAGAACCGCATGCGCCGGAGCAGAAAATAAGCAGAAATAGTAGATATGGGCCGAGCCATAGAAAATAATGATATTGTGTAGAGAGTGGAGTCACTGATAACCTGAGGAACGAGAAAAAAAGCGGAAAAGTGTTAGGAATCGATTTCTGTTCTTATTTTTCCTATTTTTCCCGTTTAAATACGGTTGAAAGTTGGAACACGATTGGAATGATTCAAATTCGAAACTGACGAATATGTCACTCGGTTGCCTATAGCCAGGCGTAGGTGAATATTGGTATGGTAGATGTCTAATTTATCGACGGCCAATATGATAGATGGTACTTTTATGATAATTCAATTTAAAATGGGAAACGCAGAAAGTATAGATGGTATAGATAATTAAAGGCACATATTATTCCAATATTATTCAAATTTAAAACTCTGTAATTAAATAGAAAGGTCTACAAGCTTTTAAATGCTTTTAAATGTTTAAATTTGAAAGAATTTGAATTGAACATTTTTAAGTACATTATTTTTAAAAATTGTACTATGTATTTTAAAGGATTTAATTTGGATATTTTAAATTTATAATGAACAAATCAATTTTGACAACTCTAGAATTTTTTATTTGATCCTCGTCAAAATTTAACACTTGGAACATTTACACCTATTTTGTTTCACATGAAAAAATAATAATGGTTTCTTTAAGAGTATACTTTCCAAAATATAAATTTTCAAAAACTTTTCTTAGAACCCCGCAAATCCGTTTTCGAATTCACGACTAAAAATTAAAGAACGCTATAAAACATGAGCAATATGAAAAACGCACAGTGTAGATATTTTCTGTGTAAATATAAAATAGTAGAAAAGAAAAATACTGAAAATATTTAATATTGTCATGGAGATGCTAACTCCTTAAGCTCACTACAGTTCGTCTCTAATTTGCGAACTAATTAGATTAATTCTCTTAATAATGAAAACAATTAAGTTACACGAAAAAAAACCCGAAATGTCAATTTCATTTGCACGTATATTTCAATATACATAGGTCCTTCAATATATATATATCCTTCAATATTTATATATAATCAATTGTGTTTTGATAATTCAGACATCTTTTCTACTGATATTCTTCGTTTTGAACAAGGAATGGATGCGCGAGCTTCAAATCTACCGAATGCTCATTTCATTTACACTCTCATTTTCATATGATGGGATTCTGATCAGTTGGCTGTAAAAGCTCACAACATTTAATAGATTTGCCAAATTAACTTATGGAGGAAAGATACAAAACTGACGAACCCATTATTATGCATCTTAGATTATTATGCATCGAGTGCAATCCAATTCTTACGTTCAGATTATTCCATTATAATCAATCAACAATCTGGAGTATTTTTTAGCATCGAGTTTCGTAGAGGCCGCTGCGCCCGATGTACCTAACCCATTTAATAACATCGTGGTCTGAGTAATTGAGCTTCGATTCGAAGACTTTCAAGTAACGAACTTTGAAGCCCGAAGGAGCGAATGGAACTTCAAAGTTCATTGAAATTGGAGGTCGAGTCCACTTCCTTTTCGTGTCTGTCTCAAGCAAGTCTATCTCTGCCGAGAGTTGCGTTTCCTTCATGCCTGCGATTCTCTTGATTTTCCATACAATTGCGTTCTCCGAAGCCTTATACTTCGCCTTTCCTTTCATACAAATCAGCTGTACGCCTGCAGTATTTAAAGGCGTAGGAATTCGGACCTCGATTTTCTGCCCAAGCAACGAAGGTTTGAAATTGGACTTCAAAACTGCTTTTACTTCCATTTTGGTTCGACCAACTTCACGCACCAATGGTATCACGCGAAATGGCAGTGAAATATCTTTCGTTGTGCGATACCTAAAAAATGAAATAAACGTTTTAAAATTATTATTAAAAAAAGACGATGAAATATGGTAAAGAGAATTTTAAAATTCAATCGAAAATTCAGTTCTCACCTCATCAATTCAAACTCGCCGTCAGGTGGAATAAAACTAATGGAATGTTCGGTCTCAAATTTGGAGAGTTTGACGCACTGATGAAACTGGCAATCGTCTATAACAACCATTGGTTTGCCAGATCGAGACCCAGAAGCTTCTTCGTTTCCGCAACAAATTCCCCCTGCCCCCTTCAGACCCTTAGTATCCATTACAATTTTATCATTGATCCCAAACTTGCACTCGGGCATTCCAGAGAGATATGATTTCATAACCACCTACAAAGAAACAAGAGATCGTTAGTAACATGAATATATATTTAGTAAAGAAATTATCTAAAATAAATAGGAGTTAGTTAAAGAAAGAGATACCTTTCCAGCAACGTGAGCACTCAGAACTTGACCCTGAGGACTCATTAAGAGATTCACGTACTCCAATACATCTAAGAAGAGTTCATTGCGACGGTATTTTATACCCTCGCGTCTCCATCCTATTTGTCCGGTGACTTGAGAAGTTATTTGTGCTTGTTCTTCCTTTGTCGCCGATTTTACTCCTTGCTGAGTTATAAATGTCTTGAGAACTCCTGTATCGCAGTTTTGAGGGTAGCCAAAGTCCAGGATCTCTGTAAAATCCAAGTTAGGAGATTATAATGATTTGTAAACTGAAATTTTATAATCTGGAGAAACATTATATCTGTTTCTTACCATCAAGCAATTCATAGATCAGAACGAAGTTGTTCTTGATATTTTCCTCAGATATCTTGCCGAAGTAAGATTGCATGACGTCAATGATCTTAAGCAAGAATTCAAAAACCATTGCAGCGTTGACATTTTGCTTTGTGACAGCTGCGAGCCAAATGTTTGCTCGTTTTATGTGAAAAAATGAAGTCCTGGCAATGTTAGTCACAGGCGATCGAACCTGTTGACGAGCGTGGATAACATTTACTCTAAAAGCATCCACGGCATTTCGTCCAATGTCATCTCGGTACACCCGTGAGATGAGAACTTCCCCCTTGTGATTGTAAACGAACAGGCCTCCTATCATTTTGATAGAAGATTTCGGACCACGCTTTTTTTTATTAGAAATCTGAAATAAATAAATAAATACGAATTATAACTTGAGCATCAAACCATTTAAAGTTCTCTACATTAAAACTACAAATATTACTCAACAAAAATTGAACATTTTTACACAAAAAAAATTCTATAAAATTTTTAAAAACTTGAACGATAGAATTTTTTTCAAGTTCTTAATAAATAAGGTTATGAGAGTTCCAATTACATAAATTATATTATAAAATTTCTAAGTAGGTCAACGTTAATGAATATAATCTCTTAACATTAATAAACATATTTTCCTAACATTAATACACATAATCTCCTAAATTGACGATAAACTACAAAGCATAGAATAATTTGACAGCTGCAGCTGTCAGTTGCATGTCAGCTGTCAGTTGTCAGTTGCATGCAACTCCAAATAAGCCGACATCGATGACACGAATCCTTATTTTCAAAATCAAGACACTAAAGATTGCAATTGATAACTACATATCATTCAAAAAACACTTGCTAAGATAATAAACCATTGACCAATCTGTAAAGGAGTCCGACTATTTTTTCATGAAATATTTAATTTATAATACGACCCAACAGTAATAATTCCCGCGATATCTATTTTTATATTCCGCATTGGTCAAAAATCAATAAAATGACTGAAAATTGTTGGCAAAGAAAATTCATACTTGGAGTCACGAACTGATTCAAACAATAATTGGCATTTAATCCTTGATTTGTTTCGTAATTAAGCAGTCTAACCGTCAATCTGAAACGCCCCTTTTCACGAATGACATTTCCGAGATAATCTTTAGTAACGTTTCACAACTAGAATCGATACAGAGTAACAGTTTCTTATTAATAAAATGGGGCAGGGGAACTAAGAATCATAAAATTATGATTCTAGGTAACAAAAATGAAGATTTATTTGATAAAATACTCACACATTGCTCCTTTTTAGAAGAAAATTAAAGCGGTCTGAAGGAAAGGCCCAAATACCTTGGAAAAATAACCAAGAACCAAGAAGTAAGAACCGTAAGAACCGCTGATTGCCGCTGATGTACACTATCGACCGGTTCCGATTGTTGCCGAAGAACCGCGAAGTCGACGACCATGGAGAATAGCATAAGGAGGCCAAAGTAATATAACGCAAAATAAAAATATTTTTCGGGAAGTACACGCGCCTGAACTTCCCATGCGTGACGCTTGTATGGAGGATTTTTTATTGTTTTATAATACTTCTATTTCTATAATGCTTCTATTTTTATATCAAAATTTCGTACAGGGGCGCCACAGAAGCTAAGACCGGCCCTGCTTTTGGTCAGTTTCCAGGGTTTCCAGTCAAAAACAGTCCGTGTTCCAAATGTTCCAATAATTCCAAACGTTCCAAATTCCAAATCGTTCCAGTGTTCCCAATTCGTTGCTCATGCAACGCACTTCGGCATCTGATTGGTTGCTATTCGCGCGCAATTTAAAATGCTAAACAATTTTAAACTACGCGCAAATAGCAACCAATCAGATGCCGAGTATGACGCATGCGCAGTGGCCCCAACTGGAGCCCCATACTCTACTGCGCATGCGTTGAACTCGGTATCTGATTGGTTGATATTCGCGCGTAATTTGAAATGCATAATATTTTGCAATAAATATTTTAAATATAATATTTTGCAATAAACTTCTTGTTCATTATTGTATTTCTGTAGAAAAAGTTTTCATAATTATGATTTCATTCATTATAAGATTATTATAAGATAAATTGACCATTTACATATATATTTTTCAAAGATAAAAACGTTTTTTTGCAAACGTGAATTTGACTTATTTTTTACAGCGCGCATATTTTAAATCACAAATAATTAAATACAATTTGAAAATTCAATATTGTAATACATAAATGCATTTTGTGGAAAAATTGATAAAATATATGTACAATAAAATAAAAGTACATTTTTTTAAAAAAAGCTTGACGACCTCTGAAATAAATAATTTCCTAATAAAGATAAAAAGACTAAATAAAAAGTTCATGTTTCATTTGCTAGGTATTACTTGATTTGTCAATAATCAGTAATAATTTATTTGATATTCATATTACAATATTTATTACATAATAAATATTATATAATATACAAACAATATTTATTATATAAAGTCAGTGTGACTTAGTGTACAGCCATCGCTACCAGGTTCCTAATTATGTTTTTTTTTTCAGCCAAAAAGAGAATACATAATGAATTAGGAGAGGAGAGTTATTTTATTACAAATCACCAATTAAATTTCTACCTAAGGACAATTTTCTACGCGAGCATTAAACTTAACTTTTATGTGAAAACACTCATACTTAAAAAACGTAATCACGTGTTTTTGTGTGAACAGACAACTTTATCGGTACTGAAAATTTACAATTATTTAAATTACTATATTAATGCAAATTTCCATATGATTTAAAAATAATAAGACACCTTCGAGTACAGAAAATTAAAAATTTGATAACCGAGTTCTTTAAAAAAAGGAAAATATTTCATCCAGGTTAAAAATCGGGTAATTTAGGGATTAACAACGATAATTTTCACACTAAAACGTTAACAAAAATCAAGCGATAATAAAATCATTGAATAGACGGTATTCGAAGCGATATCGTTACACTAAAGTACAGATTGCACCAATTAATTGGTCATATAAACATCGTGTTCCCAATAATTTTTAGTGTATAACATTTAACGATACAATATTCTTTCTAAAACTGTCCTTACTATTTCGCATTTTGAGTACATATTTATCATAACAATAACGAGTGGAATGGGGTTTCGAGAGTGTGAATTAACAATCTGTTGCGAAAGAGATGAACAGTTTTGTTCAGTGTTAACATTAGCAAAGATTGTCAAAAATTCGTCAAAACTCCCGAAATACTTCTGTTTCATAGATAGAGTTTCCGCATTATTTAAACTAGGTAGCTTTCTTTTAATTTAAACTGCATTTGATTAATCTAATGAGCTACCTAACTAAAGCAGGAATACGTTTCAATCGAAAACTTTCGCATTTCTATTCAAGAGAGATTTTAAAAGCAAGAGTCGAGAGTTTCAAATATTCGCAAGATATGTATTCTCAAAAAATGTAAATTCAGGTAATCATAAAGAACTTTATAAAGTAGACTAGATACTTTTTTTTGTTATTGAAAATTCCGTTTAGGTTGTAAAATGTTTCTTAGGTTGTAAGGTACCTTATGCTAAATGGCTCGTAATAGTGACTTTATTGCATCAAAAGCAATTTTTGGTAAAAGCTGAGATACGATTTATAAGAATAGTGACATAATCGACAGATTAAACAAACTGATTTCGACTAGAATCGAAATAGAAGAAAGTAAATACAGTTGTGTTGACTTTTTATCTTCTATCTCGAAAGATTGTTACAAAATTCTGACTATAATCGATATAGGATTGTAATTTTTATAGCATCGTAGCTTCATTATCAAATACTCATTACTAGTATGTATAAGTAATTGATTGTAACAAATTCAGGTTCGAGCTGATTAACAGTTTTTAAAGGCGATCGTAGCTTAAAAATGCGATTTAATTTAATGATAGATTCAATGACTCTGAAAGTAAATGACTAAATTTTATGACTGTGAATGGAGTGACTCTATGATAATAAACGCTGGAGCCTTCATCGTAGGAATTATTGTACTATATAAAAATTAACAAAGTGCGTCTGCGTAGTTATGTGTCAAAGAATACTTCGCTCGCTTCAAAATGTTTAAACTATTGTTTTACGAATCAAGAGTCTTGAATGCTCTTCTAGAATTTTGAAGACTTAGAGAAGAGACTTATGCTAGTTTTTCAATATATACATCTCTGACACAACTTCTGCAGAATAATACTTCTGTTTCAGAATCTTGTGCAGATCAAAGTTCCGTTTACAAAATCTACGTATAAGTCGATCACTCTTAGTGTTAAGGATTTTTCTCGAATCGTTTTAAAAGGCTGTTAAGTATATATTAACATTTTTGCAGATAAATTAAGAACATCTCCGGGAAGGAATGTTGCTCATATTTTTTATGTTGCTTATCCCAAAAAGGAGAATGCGATACAATTGATTCGACCTTTTCAATGTCAATTTTGACTTTATAAATACTTTGACACGCTGTATAGGAAATTGGCAAGATATCTGTTATCGTAATTAAATTAGAGAGCATTAATTTTAATGACTAGCAGCACTGAATGTTTCTTGTAGCAAGATGAACACAAATGAAAGGGAAGTTTATTCTCTAATATCGAGATGCTTTAGCGGTAAAGTACAAAATCATAATCGATTTTCCACTTCGTAATTGTAGCATCTACGATACTGCGGCTCAAATAGAGAAATTAGTCAAAAATGCGGAAGGAGGAGACTGCAATTACATTTATGAACACTAATTAATATGATAATCACTGTATCGTGTCTTTATGCGAGGCTCAATCCGTCTTTTTACAGATTAATCCTAGCAAGTTACTCGCTGACTAGAATTAAAACAAATATTTAGTGTAAAAGGCATTCGATCGTAAAATTTGGACCAGCCTTTCATTACTTGGCAGTGAAGTCTGGCCAATAATTTATGTAGTAGCGGTACGTCGATCCCTCGAATAATCTATCGAGCCAATTCGGCAGTCCATCCAAAAGCTTATCTTGGTATAAAACATTGCTTTCCTTCTGTAATATTTTAAATTAAATATTACATTTTCACTAGATCAAAATTTCAGATTTTGAAAGGTCCTAAGATCTTCCTATTCTAAGAGCTTTGAACCTTTTTAAATAAAAATAGTTTCGAATTTTATATTCTTACCTCATCTTGTGATGATTCAGACTCATTAGAACTATCAAATCCAATAAAAGCTCCGGCCTCTGCATCGTCTGATCTTCGGGTTAATCGCTTGGTCATTTTTTCCATTCGCTAAACAAAAAAATTTCATTTTACAATTCTTTAGTCAGATATTATATTATAACTTCAATTATAAAATAATAAATTTTAAATCTCTCAATTTACCTTAGAACCTTTCCCTTTGCTGTTTTCAGGATGCTTGGCATGATACATGCAAAAATATTTTCGATGCCCATTGAGAGATAAAACAGTCCCAACACAATTCTTCGGATTGATGTTCAATTCTCTCGATTCAGAAAGACTCAACAACAATAGTTCCTTGTACCATTCAAGTCCTCGTTCCAGAGACATGTGGCCAAACATCAACGTTTTATTTTTCCTGAAAATAAGAATAGTTTTTATGAAAGTAAAATTTAATATCCTTTCTTATTTCTTCTTTTTCTGTAAATGACAAAATAGAAAAGTACCTATAAGGCCACACAGCTTTGTGGAAAGCTGGTAATAATTTGACTCTACTTTGAGAATCGACCAGCAGAATTATAGTTCGACATCCTGGTTTCAAAAGTCGAACAAGTCCGTTATATTTCTCAGCTCGTAATTCATGCAATCTCAACTGAGGTTGCGTCGAAAGCGTTTTCAAATTTCCTCTATATTGACCGCGTGTTGCTTCCACACTCGCTTCTTCCAATTTTCTATCGAAAAAAAGAAAATATACAGAATATAAATTAAAATTAATAAGTTACTCGTTAGTTAATAAGACAGATAATAATTACACTAAATAAGACATTCCGTATCCCGCAGCTCCAATGAACAATAGCGTAAACACGACCGAAATAACAGGCAAGATGTCTTCTTTTTTTAAATTTTCAGAAATAAAATCCAGTGCCAGCAGTATTCTGACTATTAATCTTTCCAGCCATCCCTGTTAAATGTTAAATATTAATCTTATTAAACATAAACTATTTAAAATAAACTAATTTACATTCAATCTATAATTAATTCATTTGTTAATAAAATAGAATCTGAGTAATACCAGTGCATGTTCATCAGCTAATTCTCCAACTTCTGCGGCATAAGGTAAAGCTTCGGAAGATCGCAGTAATCGTTGAATCGTTTTTTCCAAGTCTTGTCGAGTTTCGTTCCACCGATTTTCGTCTTGATTCGCAACTATCCAACCGTTTGGTAGCCATTCATATTTTAGATGATTAGCGTCCCTCCTCCAAATTATAACAATGTGCAACAAAGGATCCATAGGACTTCCTTCACTATTTGAAAGAGCTGAGACGAAATCTGGTTGCGCATCTTTGAATACATAAGTATACCTCACTCGTTCCGTACTGCGATTTTAAATTAAAAATTGACTTGAGTTTTTACCAAATTATGAAAGAATTTAAATTAAAGAAAAAATTATTCAGAAAATTAGTATTAAGATATAAATAAAATAATAACCTGTATGGAGATTCTAAAGCAGCTTGGCGGAATTTCAATCTTGCAAAATCGTGAATAGGACTATTTTGTGAAATCAAAACAGCACAGAGTCGTTTCTGAGGTCTTAACCATTCCGGAGGGCAGAGAGAATCCAACATTGCCTGATTCGAAAGTCTCGGCAGCGTTAGAAATTTGTTACTAGCAATGATGTTGTGCATCGTTTCACTTGGAATATCCTTCATACTTATGGAAGCCATCGGCTTTTCCATATTTTCATTGAACAGCAACAAAGTATCTAAATCGCTAGTGATTTTATACTTTGCTGTTATCTCTTTGGTTTCTGGTTTTCCCACCTGGACGAAGCCAAACGCAACCCGATCTCTGTGATGATAGGCAGTCAGAATATATCTCAATCGAGCTACGTCCCTTTTCTCAAATATCAAAGCCCGAATTCGATTGTCCATCCAGCCTGAGAGAAATGGGTCTAAGTTTTCTTTGTTGACGTTCGTGATCAGCTTGTAAGGGAACATTTTCCTCAAAAATTCTAAAATGTAAATTCGTTTTAAAATGTTGAAAGAAAATAATTTATTACAGTGGTTGAAAATCAAGGCGAATACAGAAATCTTAGAAACAAATTCTCGATTACCTACCAACGATTTTTTGAACGCTCAATAGTGATTCTTTGTAAATGCTAGTTTTTCCCTCTAGAGTAACGACAAGGCATGGCAAAGTGCGGACACCAAGTTTTTTAGCTAAGGCATGTTCCCTTTCAGCGTGAACAGTATAACAACCAACACCAAGTTGCTCCAATTCATTTATCAAACGACGCCAAGTTGGTTCCACTTGCAAACACGGGAAACACCAATCGGAATAAAAGAGTATTAAATGCGGAGTTCGATAACTTTTAGGGATTATGTTCTTCTCGAATGCTCTAAAATTTTGTAATATTTTATATGAATTAAAAATTACATTTATCAAGAATATTAAAATCAGTTAAATCCTTAAACAAGAATTACATACCGATATGTGACGCTCATTTTATGGAAGAGTGTAATGTCTCTGCTTTCATAATGAAACTTGAAATTTCCAGAGAATAAATCCTCTAGTGGATCTGGCACATTTGGGTGACTGTCTCTTCTGTACCCAGGTAGAGTTTCTTCTGTTATTCCATGATTATCGAACTTTCTTCTTCTTTCAGGATCAGAGAGGAGCTAAATAAATATTGAAGAAAACATTATTTTTCACTAGATAAAAGTTTAACTGTTTACTAAATGAATTTGAAGTTCAAGTTACCTCGTAAGCTTTCGTGATTTCCACAAATTTGGTCTCAGCTTCTGGATGATCAGTCTTATCAGGATGCCTTTAATTAAAATATATATAAAACTTTTACATAATATTCATTGTAATTCATCTGTATATAAATAGAACACTACAATTCATCGAAAGTAAAATAAATTAAATGAACACTTAAAAATAAGATATTCTCACCATTCTTTCACAAGGAGCTTGTAAGCTTTCCTGATGTCCTGTAAAGCGGCATGCCTTGAGACTCCCAAGATCTCATACGGATTCCCCAGAGAATCAGCAGTACAAGTGAGTGGCAAAATTTGGAAGATAAACAGCACAGTGAAAAACACTGAAAGCCATGCCAAAGGAGCAGCACTTTCAATGTTTCTTTTGAGCTTCTCTGATTTCTTATTTATCGACATAATAGCTAAAAAATTCGCTATTAAAGTAATAACAGCGAAATACGCGCTGGATATAAAACTTTGTGGAATACTCGTCTCGTTCATCTCTCTCATCTTCTCCTCAGACCTCATAAACTTCGGAGCACTGATGACTTTTCTGATACAGTCTCCACACAAAATTTGTTCAACCTCAAAATCAGCCTTTTTAAGATTTTCTACATTATATTTACCAAGCCTCCTCAGTTCACTTTTACAAATTTCACAAGTGTCTTCTGAGACTGAACCACTTGTGTCCACATCAACATTTATTAATCCGAAATCCATGTTTGACACACGCGAACTTTTCGAAAACTTGACAATAGCAACATTCGAATTTTGAATGATCATTTTAGGAATTGAAAGTTTTTCAAATCGCAGCAATTTTCCATTCAAATGTTGCAATAACATTAGCAGGTGCTCTAGTTTCCTGAAAAAGCTTTCTGGTTTCAGAAGCTGATTTTTTTCATGATTTTCAGTTCGCCTATGACAATCTGGAGATTTTTGGGATTTAGGAGATTTAAATTTACAGGGTTCAAGGGATTCTTGGTTGGGAAAGGCTTTTAAATTTGAGGAAATGTCAGGTGTAAAAAATAGAGGCACTGGAAAACTGTCTGTCTTGGAGAAGGCATGTTGATCTCGAGTTCGACACTTGGTGACACATGACATGTCAATAATCTTTCGGAACGTGAAAAACAGCTGATTTAATTGATTTAATTTTAATTCCTCTTCTCCTGAGCCAAAAGATCAGTCATATTTTCACTGAGGTTATTGTAAAATTTCGGGCGAAGAAGCAGCGTACGAAAATAGAATCGACACTCGGCAGATCGACTCCAAAGATTTCGAGCTTCGAGGATGAGGGAAGTCCGCAAAATGTTGGAATGCCCGCGGTCGACGGGTTCACGATCAAATTCCCGGAAACGAATCCAAAATATTAACTGTCACTCTTTCTTTTGCTGCGATTTGCATCATGAAATCAATTATTTTAGCACTTCGGTCGCATGTTTTCACTCGGTCTTGTTGCCACAGAGGGCGTCAAACGTCAATTTACGAGGTTCCTTTACAAGTATTTAATTCAACTGATTCAATTATTTCGATATCAAAATTGAAAAATTTATCTTTATATTTCATTTAAGTTTGTGAAAATTTTAATTAATTTCACAGGAAAGATTTATTTTAGAAGATTTGTCAGTTCTTATGAATTTTAAATTTTTTGCACGAAGACAGAAGAGTAAAGAGTAGCAAGAGTAGTAACTTGCAAAGCAACAGAAGTAACATCAAATAGAATAAGGTTAGGTTTAGATTCTTTATTATGATTATTATATCTTGATTTCTGAATTCTCAAAAAGCCAAAATTTCTTAGTAAATTTCCAAATGTATTAAAAAACATTTTTTTCATATCAATAAAACTGAAATAAAAGGAAAATATATCTTTTTCCCGAAAATATGTACATAGTTCCATCGAATAATTTGAAGAATTTGTCGCATGGTGGCGCTGATTCGCCGGAAATGAAAGAGAGTAGGAAAGAATCTGAATTTCCGGGTTCTTTCGCATTGACACTTTTCCAAGATGGTATGTTTTGTGTAAAATTAGATCGAAAATCTGTTAATTTTAGTGACATCCTATAAAAAATTAGCAATTCGTTATCTAGAATTAATAAAGAAAGATCCGCTCTTCTTTCCCTTATCAAAATTTATACATCTTGTGACCAATTTTCGGAATTATATTGTCTACATTTCGCGTGTGAAATCGGCTTATTCTTGTTTACAATATAATCTAAAATAATTTACTATTCTTTAAAAAGTGTATAAAAAGCCTGCAATTGTGTTTAAGAATGGTTCAGTTTTACCAATTTATATTATATTTGCTTATCAGTTTTGTAAAAGTTTCCTTCTGTCAAAGTTCAATTTTGAGGTTAGATTTGGAGTTTCAAGAGAATTCGAAAGAAAATTAGTGTTTAATTTTAATTATGTATTTTACTTCAATTTTATGTTTTTAATGTTAGATTGTTTTGTCATTGAAATTAAAATATTTAAATAAATTTAAGTATTCTATTCACTGTCATTTTTTAATTTAATTTTTCTTTTTACAGTCGCTCGTAATTCCAGAAAAGTTCCAACACATTTTGCGTATCATGGGTACGAACATTGATGGAAACCGAAAGGTAATGTTCGCCATGACTGCAATCAAGGGAGTAGGACGAAGATACGCAAATATCGTTCTCAAGAAGGCTGACATTGACCTGGACAAACGTGCCGGAGAATGCTCAGAAGAAGAGGTAAGATTAGTAGGAATAGTAATATAGTAGTAGTTCACTACTCTGAAGGAAGTAATTTTATAAGTTTAGGTATAATTACAAAAGTGATAAAGTTACAAGAAATATTTTTTACAATGTAGTGTATTCATACCGAAATTTTCTGTAGGAATAATTTTGCATTAATAGATTTTAGTTATTTACATACAATTTTAACTGTGCTTTCAGGTTGAAAAGATCGTCACGATCATGGCCAACCCCAGACAGTACAAAATTCCAGACTGGTTCCTTAACAGACAGAAGGATATCGTCGACGGAAAGTACTCTCAAGTAAATTTCGACTATTTATCAATTTATACTCACTTGATTCATATTTTGTGCCATTATTTTCAGTTTTTATTCTATAAGTATCAAAGTGTTATGAAAATGTTTTAAAAACATTTTAATTAAAGCACAAGTACACGGTTGGTTGTATTAATATGTACTAATTGACTGGTAGCTTGTGCAATATAAACCGCATCTTTCTTAATTCTTCAATACACAGTTGTCTGAAGGGATTAATTTTAAAAGAAGATGTAACATTTGTTTACTTTTAAACAAGGAAGTTTTTCGTTTTTAAAAAAGCTATTTGGTTTCTACATTTAATCAATTAAAATTATTTTTTCTTAGTTGACCAGTTCAAACTTGGACTCAAAGCTTCGTGAAGATTTGGAACGCATGAAGAAAATTAGGGCCCATAGAGGTCTTCGTCATTACTGGGGTCTCCGTATTAGAGGACAACACACTAAAACCACTGGAAGACGTGGAAGAACTGTGGGAGTATCCAAGAAGAAGTAATTTCATTCTCTATCTCTATCAATAAATTTCCAAAAAATTGAAAAATCAGACTTCTTTATTTTTCCTTTTTCAGTAGTTAGTCGAAATAATCTTAATGAACTTCAACTAAAGAATAGCCAGATTTCAATACATTTTGTCAAAGCCTTTATTTTAACAGCTTTTCAAACATTTGCACAGCATGATATACATTAATGAAACTTAATCATATTCATATAATTATAACATTTATAACAGATATTCAATACTAATATTTACAGTAGGATTTTCGATTTATCCAGTAATTTAGACTCATTTTTGTAGACTTCTTTTATACGAGTAACATTGGTCCTATTTGTCTGTTAATTTACGAAATTAAAAATCTGCAATGTTGATATCAGATTTAGAAATTTCAAAACATTTCTATTTAAGAAAAATATGAAGTTTTTAAAATGAGCTTTAATTTACACGTTGCTAATTGACACCTCCAATTTTTTCAATAGGTAGATATATAATTGATCATTGAGTAGATTTATATAATTTGAATTTAAAAATTCGTTTATACTTTACAAAACAAATATTGACATTAAAAGACCAATTCCTTTTGTACTTTTTATTATCGATTAAGATTTTCTGATCGCTCAATTTTTATAGAGAACAATAGGTTGAATTGGGCGGTGTTCTTCCTATTTTTTTATGAAGGCAGATTGAAATGAAGCAATGAAGAAGATATGGGAAATTACTAAAGTTTGAAGAAAGTTTAGGCGTTTTCTCTAGAATGAGAAAGTTATATTAAATATTGAAAAATACGAAGTTTTTTTTTAATATATTGACTAATTAATTTAATTATGCACCAATAATTTCTAAATAAGCTTTGGGTACTTTGCCTCGTTGATTCCCTCTAAATCCGAATAGATAATCCTCGTCTCCAGGAATCTCAGATACTGAAATTACCTACAAAAAAGAGAACCGCGGTTTATAAATCAGAAGACGCTTTAAGAAATATATTTAAATTCATTAAGTATATTAAAAATATTTTGTAAATATTCAAACAAAGGAAAAGAGAACAACAAAAGAGTAATAAAATTGCAAGTGTTTATTGAGTAAACTAATATTAAATATCTTATGTACAAATATATTCACAATTATAAACTAAACGTAAACAAATTATTTTCTACACAAAAGAAAACTACTATAGATTCTTAAATAAGAAAACGAGAAGTAAATATTACAGAGTATCATAAACGATTGTCATGCGACAATATTCAAATCGCCTTTTAATTCTGAATTTTACTGGCTCATAATTTTTAATTTAATTTATATTCTTTTAATTGTCGTTTTTCTTTTGTATTCGAATATAAAAAAAAAAACAAGTCAGTAAAGTTCAGAAAGCATTCTTTGTACAATGAATAATCTAAATTCTAAAATAAAGCTACATTTTCGTAAGAACGTGCCATGCTTGATTTTACACCTAGATATGTAAATAAAATAAATCGAGTCTTAATGAGTACATTGCTTATTAATGAATATAATAAAAATATTAAGTATACTTTAAAGATTTGTAACAAAAAAGTTCTCTCGCTCTGAAAAGAGTGATTGCTATACTTCTACTACTGTAGAGAAACTTCGTTTTTTAAAATCAGAATAAGTTTTATATGTATCTTACGTTTTTATTTGTCTCTTAGTATTTACGTGAGTATTACGTTTAAGGATGATGAGTTTAAATAACATACAAAAAAGATCAAAAGATTCATAAAAAAAAATTAAATGTTAAATATTAAACTCTACTTAATTTCAAAGTGAAGAGAGAATTTTTCAATTCGAAGTATTAATGTATCTCGCAATCTTCTTATTATTACAATTCTTATCGCAGTGATTATTGTACAATAAAAATGCACTAAAAGTGCTAAAAGTTCAAGTCTAAATCAAACGTGCACTAAATATTGTCCTTCAGAACAATCTTTTTTACATTGCATAATTATTTCTCTATTCAAAATTAATATCAATTGATTCGATTCAAATTGCAAATTTAAGAGCATGTGGTAATTACCATAATTTTACGCTCGCAATAAATATTTTTCGCTAAAACTAGGCCACTTATTTCCGTTTCGCATAGTCAAAGGTAAATGGTCTAGTTTTAGTGATAAATATTTATTATTGCAAACGTAAAGTTGGCGAAATTAAATTGCTCTTATGGTAAAGTATCACACATCCTTAACAAATATAAAACTTCATGAAGTTTTTACTTACAAAAAGAGCAGATATTACCCCTTGTTCTATAATTGAAAAAACCCTGATCTTAATTTAAGGCATTGCAACATCCCACTCGTTGATCTTTTAAACAACTGTATTTTTTCACATTGCACAAATTAAATTATGCCTAGGAAATAAGACAAAACAACAATAAAAAAGCAATTGTTGGGATCGACTAAATAGGTCGACGATTTAACAAGCTGTGCAGCTACACAAAATTGAAGATTCACATTGAGAAAATGAATAATGATTTTGAATACCTAGCAACAACTAACGAGATATAACTAAACTTACAAAACTATGATTGCTCTCATGCTCGTGCAGAGTGATCGAAATCGAAGAATTAAGTTAAAACCACATAACGATAACACAGTCGCTGGTAAATTATCTATTCCATTTCTAAGAAATCTGATTCAAGATGTCGTTGATAAAAATAGAAAGAGGCATTCGCAAGAGTAAAAATTTAAATTATTCGATGTGACCTACGATTAAATTCGTGCTTCTAAAGATTCTACGTAATATTAGCCAGGATTTCCTTTTAAATTTCAAACTTCGTTACCTCGTCCTGCTCGAGGTTTAGCTCACTGGAATCTCTTGCTGTATAGTCGCAAACTACTCTAGCTCGATCTTGTCCATTTTCCATTGGTGCAGATGCTGATGAGGTGGTGGTCGAATGGAAAGAACCCCCAGACAAACTGGTAGGAAGAAACTTTTAATTTTATGATTTCGTTGATTATTATTCCAGAATTGAACGGACTCTCCTCCAGGATTGTTTGTTTTTTTTTTTTTTAGTAAATATTTCATTTTTTAGGAAATAAGTATGAAACAAAAATTTTGGATTTTCTAGCGAATTAATTTATAATGAAACAAAAAAATAATTTGGACTGCAGACTGTCCAACTATTTCAACTTAATAGAGTCCTGTCCAACTGCTGAATGACAACAAGCTCATAAAATAATAATAAAAGGAATAAATGAAATGGAAATGAAGATAAAAAATGGAAGTGTGATAACTAAACGAAATGCTGAAGTTCATCGAAGATCAAATAAAGCAGTCCCAGAACTTAATTAAACATTTTTTAAACAAATTTAATACTATATCTTCTCTCATAGATTTGTTAAATTTATTTAATTCAAAATTGAAAGTCTTTTTAATACTGAGATTAAGACTGGGGTTCCTTACATTGATCAGATATCGATAATAATTTTTCAAGTAATACAAATGATAGACACATATAACACATAAATGTACACCGAGCATTAAATGAAAAAAAAAAATAGTAAAATTGCTGAAACAGCTTTACATGTATAATAAACTAACTACACATCTTTCACAAGAAATGAGATCAGAAAGCAGATTTTGAAATTAAAGAGTTTTGAAAAATGTAAGAAGATTTAGATTCTAAAAATTGTATTAAAATACATATCCTAAATCATTTCAAAACTTGCTTCCTAATTAAAGAGTTAGTGAATGATACCCCAGATATGAAACGAGAAACATGCAATGTAAAATAAATGAGCGACTATTAACGCAATCTCAAAGTTAAAAAAGATCAGTGAAACCCGCGAATACTAGGATGGAAATAATTTATTTCCACATACGTAAATCTCATACATGATTAAAGACAATGTACAACGTACATTAAAATAACAACTTAATCGTTCAAGTATCTGTGCCTGTGAATTGAAATTAACAATAGGTTTCAATTCTTTAAATTTGAAAAGCGATTGCTACAATTGCTTCAGCCGATACTATGGAACTTGATCCGTGGACATATTTTATTATTATTATTAATAAATTATTAAGCAACAAGTTTTAAATATTATAATTCGATAGTTTTTGCTATTATTCAACAGAATAGTTAACGCAGTTTTGTTAGAGCAGAAGGAACCGTGCAAGACTAGACTTTAGTGATATCGGTGTCAAAAGTAGCTGTAACATAAGGTGTTCCAGCTAGTGACTGATGAGAAGGCGAATTTTGGGAAAGTGTAGGCGAGGGATTAAGCTCGATCACTTCCTCGCTGTTGACTCGCAGCATAGGACTTGGCTGACGTGCCCTGCAATTCCAACCGCACAAGCAAAGATAGACAGTTAACAGAGAACGATTCCAGAGAAAAAGAAAGTTTTAAAAAATACATTTGGCATCTTTAACAGCATTTTAATTCATGATTGTAAATAAAATATGTAATAATAAAATAAAATACGACAACAAAGATAAACTATATTATCAAATCTCAAAAAAATATTTTCTACAAAGAGAACGATTATTAAAAATGCCATTGTATTGTGAAAAAGCATTGCAATGGCAAAAAGAAAAAAAAAAAGCTAGCCTACCACCAAAATAACTTTCCTCTCATGCACTGTAGAAAACTACACAGCAAATGCGAGAGAGTTGTAAAGTTTTCGGTAATCTAGATATTATTTCTTGACTCCTTTATCTACTACTGAAATTTCAATCACTTTACAACTATATTGTGATTTTGTGATCAATATAAAAGCACAAATTCATAAAATGTATCCAAAAATAAAATGAGCATCGTAGCAATTTTTCAAAATACAAGAAATGAAACGGTTTAACAATGGTAAAATTCAAGCCACGAAACACTCAGTGAAACAAAAGTATGTTGTGCAAATTTATAGCAAATTTCAAATACAAATTGCTTAAAATATCACAAAAAACTTAAATTTCATTGCTTTGTTAATCACTGGGGTTTCTCGAGATCGAAACATGATCCTCGCGAATGAGTAATGGTTCTAAGCTTTCTCTAAATACTCTGCACGTCATACATCGACGCAGAATTCATAAAACATTACTCACTCGGATCACCAGAGAGTAGGAAAGCTGTAATAAGATGTAACAATAGAAAACAAAAATATATATATAATAAATGTTGTAAGTTAAATGACGGGGTGATGCGGGATGATCGAAAGTTCCTTTTATCCTTAGCAAAATAAATTTGTTACTTTACCCAGCGAGTTCTCGTTGTAATTCTTGCATTGTCGCATGACATTGAGCATAGTGACGAGTTTGAGCTTCTGCAAATTCGTGTAAGCAACGCAAGTGTCCAGCTTGCGAACTGGAAACTCCTTCCAGAAGAAGTTTCGTAATTTCAGCTTGTCGATCGAACTCCGATTGTGCTACTCTCAGCTCCCTCTCTGCCTGAGTTTATTAAATAAAAATTGTTATTTTTTTCGCATTTTTAAGTAATAACAGTTCACTATAATCAAGGGGTTAAACCACTGTGTTTGAAAATAATAGGTTTATGTTTTTAATTACATAATAAGTTTGTTAAAATTTTTTGATTAAAGTGATGAAGATCGTTCCAAAATTTGTAATACAGGTATATAAACTATATGATTTTCTATTTTTTTTTATATTTTATTGTTAATACCTGATCGAGTAATACTTCAGGCGAAACACCGTTCTCCTACGTTACGCAGCAATGGGCGAAACAAAGCACATAGTAAACGTACACAACACTTAAATGAGTAATAATTGATTTCAAAAGTTTAAAAAGTACTTACATTCTGTTGTCCCAACATATTTCTCGCCTTCCTAACTCGGTTTTTACATGCGTCCAAGTCAAGCCTAGACGGAAGCGAATTTTACATTTCAATAAAAAATATATTATATTTAAAAGAGATTTAAACTCAAGATTAAGTATGCTTTAAATTTTTTTGAAAATTAAGTTGTACCGTTTGGTTTCGAGAATCGCCATCTCTTTGCTAATAGTTTTCATTTCACCTTCGAGGAACTTCCTCAAAGGCTGAATGTAACAATTAGCAGATGTTCCGATAAAGTCCCTCTCGATTTGACCCAATTTTTGTTGGCATTGGCCAACTTTGATTAAGGCACTGCCTAAAATTCAATGTAAGATTAAACAAAGTCTGCAATTTATTTTGTAATCAGAAAAAAATATTTCTGAGATTCGATTTCAATTATAGTAATTTGATGTAAATAAATTAAATGCTAACCATAGGCGATGCCAGGACCAAATTCATTTCCTGCATCAATCATATCTTGACCAACGTATTCCAAATTACTGAGTCTGTTTGGCTTCCTTTTATCAATTTTTTCGTAAAAGAAGTCCTCAATTCTATTTCCTACAAGAATAATTTTCAAGATTAAAAGTTGGTCAAAGGTTATCATCAACTGAAACGAAACTTGAACAGATATTCAAGTTACATTTTTTTTTTTAGAATAAATTGGCTCTCGAAAAGTTTGAGAGTATAAAAACAAACATTTTTCAAATTCGTACCAGGATTAGGAGTAAGCATTGCCTCCATATCTCTAAGAATCTTTTCAGTCCAAGTTTTAGTAACATTTGCTCGTTCTGCCAGATGTTCAAAATGAGCATCAAGCTCAGTTTTCTCTGAAGTTCCAAGAGTCTCCTCGGTGAGCTAAGAAACCACAAGAATGAAAGTTAATATTCCGATTATTCTCACCATTCTCACGTCCTCGTTAAAAATCAGTAACGTCAGTAACATTAAAAAGAAAATGTAAACAATCACCTCCACCCAGTCAAACACAAAAAAAAAACATTCGAATCAAGGTTTTTCAGAAAAAAATCAACGATTCACTTAATATACCAATAAATATGATTGATATTAAAATACTTACAAGAGAAACAGAAAATGACAAGTTATAATTCGATAAAAGGGAGTTATGCTTCTTAACAAAGTAGAAAATGTCAGAACTGACAGTGGTATTCGACACCCACACAAAACAATGATTTCACAAAAACAAGACTCGATAAATCTGAAAAATGATTAAATATTTACCTGCACAACTCTGCTAAGCGCAGCTCCTGCATCTTTCACCAATTTCTTTACGTTAAAATCCATTTTTTAGAAAAATAGTTTCCAATTTTATGCGAGCACACTTTGCCCTCCTTTTCCTTCCATTAATCACTGACTCACTCACACTCAGGGTTGCCGTTTGGAAAAAACGAATAGTACTGACATGGAGGCCA